>CM046037.1:61154543-61754543 GCA_025215565.1 Flaveria ramosissima
GCATGGAGTGCTCGAACCGTTTCGAAGCGCTCAACCCTTGCTTGCTGTTGGAACGTTTCCTTCAGCTGGGTTATCATGTCATAAGCTCCGTGATGTTCATACTCCTTTTGGAGATCCGGAGTCATGCTCGCTAGCATGAGACAAGACACTTGGACGGAGTCCTCAGTGTACTTCAACCAATCATTGAAGGCCTCCTGATCATCCTCAGTAGGTTGATCGGGGATAGGGTCGTCTAAAACATATGATCGTTTCTCTTGCTTGAGAACGATTCTCAAGTTTCGATACCAATCAATAAAGTTGTTATGATTTAGACGTTCCTTTTGGAGGATCGCACGTAATGATTGGTTGGACGCGGATGAGTTATCGTGATTTTCATTGTTGGTGGCCATCTACAAAATTTAACAAAGGTCTATTTAGTATTTTCGATATTGCTATTTTTAATAATTAACGCCTTTTAAGGTCATTTTTATATTAAAATCTAGAACCCAACATTACATTTAAATTGTGGTTAGGTGACCTTTATCCCACGATTTAAATTAATAAGGTGGTCAACGATTGACGGTTGCAACCATTTGCAACTTCTAGAGGCATGGGATCGACTTAAAACATCATATGCAAAGTCGGCATGTTAATCCCATCAACACCATTTGGAAACCATATTTAGGTGATCCATTTAACATGGTTTGCAAATCAAGTTATCCTACTTGCCCACACATGTGAGTTTACCCACATAAGTGGTTAGGTGACCTTTATCCCACCAATGTGGTATCCCCACCTTAAATCACAAGTTCCCTCTAAATGGTTAGGTGACCTTTATCCCATTTAGAGTTTCCAAATGACTCAAGTGTTGTGCAAAAGGACGGTGTTAAACTTGTTTGTCAAAAGTTTAGAGATTACGTAATTCTAGTTTTAGAAAACTCTATGTACTTGTATTTGCATGCTTTCAAATACAAGATACCCTATGGTTCTCTTTTAATAAAACTTCTTTTATTTTGAAATCATTAATCCTTTTAATAACCTTTTATTAGTCACTTAATGATTAGGAACCAAAAAATTCAGCTTGTTATGATAATTTATTTAGATTGTTAAGCATATCCATATATCAAACAATCAACATAAAATGAATAATCAAACAAGCATATTTCATACAACCACATGTGCATAACCATAGCCACTAAATTGACTACACTTGTTTGCCATCACAAGTGTTGTCATAAGGTCTTTCCTAAGGGTTTACAATGACACATCATATGTGTCCATGAACTCCCACTTGATTCCACATCCAAATGCTTCAAGTGTACATGTCTTTGATGTCCATCTTTGGGTCTTGATCTTGTGCATCTTCCTTTTACAAATTTGTATCCTAATACATTTTTCTAATAAAAGAAATACACCTATTCTATTTATTACATAACCAAATGAATAAATAAATACAACCCAAATGATAAACATAAATATTACAACCCAATTGAATGAATAAAACCAACCATTCCAATCATCCAAATCAAAAGGCCAAAAGCTAGGTTATGCACACTAACATCTATTGATCATATCATCCAAACATATAATGAAACCCCACTTAAAACCACCAAATTTCAGCCAACATAAACTGAAATTTTGGGTTTTAAAAATTGTCCAAACAATCAACATTTCATAATATATATCTTTCAAGATCTAATCACTAGCATGTGTGATATGACCTTGAAAGTTTGGGGAATCATTCATACAAAATATAGCAGCCCAAAATCAGCCATAAAAGGTAGATAATACTTCTTTAAAACCAATTTTAAAGACAATGAACAAGCAAGTTATCCACATAACCGGCTCTTGATGCCATTGATGGGTTTGTTAGAACACAAGAAAACAAGTTTAACCTTTTAAACTTTCTGAAAAACGCAGCGGAAGATAGACATTATAACATGTTTATAATCTGAAAATTTTGTGTTCTTAATGATGTTTTAAGATGGAAAAACAAACCCAAATCAAAAGGATCATTAATATGTGAATGAACAAGCTATGAACATATGTTAAACTATATAAAATCACAGCCACAATGAGCTGTGATTACTACCTCTTTGTCCAGCTGAAAATCGACCAAAATAGGATGATAAGATGCCCCAAGCCTCCTTGCAAACACCTCTTCTTGCTAGGGTGATGACACCAAAACAACCACAAAACCCTCTTCTTGCTGCTGGCCGAAAATTTAGAGAGAAAAGTGGGAGGTTTTTGTCTATTGCATGTGAAGAGAAGAGTGAGAGATCAAAGGGGACAAGCTTAATAATGTGTGATGTGTTCAAAGAAAAGGTCCAATGACAATCAAGGGGGGGGCCGAAAATTTGAAACCAAAAGGGTTTCCCCCTTTTTAATTTGAACACATACACACATGTTAAAATGTCTTGTAACTAGACATACAATTAACCATTTAATTGTATGTACAAGTTATATAACTTATACAATTGATCATTTATCTTTATAAGTTATAATCTCTCATTATTATTTGGTGTCATCTAACCAATTTAAATAACACATCAAATAATATTATTGAACAAAATATCCTAATAAGTTGTTCCCTTTTATATGCAACTTATTTAGAAAACCCATTTTCTAAATTGGTGTAAATATTTAATTGCATGATCATATCATCAATTAAATATTAATTGGTGTTTGCTAAGCTTGTTATTGGGTATAACCCGACTTGGATCATAACGTACTAACCACATCAATATTCTAAGTGTCTTGGGCACACAGAATCCTACATTATCGTCGATCTAAGGGTGGTCTCTACCATTCAAGACCCCTTAAAAATCTTTTGTGATAACGAGGGTGCGATTGCTCAAATCAAGGAACCCCATGCACATCAAAAGATTAGGCAAAATAAGCGGAGATTCAACTACATAAGGGATGAAGTTGAAAAGGGAAAGATATGTATTCGCAAAGTTCACACTGATCAAAACATTACGGATCCACTCACGAAGCTCCTTGAAAGGGCGAAGCATGAAAGTCATACTTGTGCCTTAGGACTTCGATATTCCAGTGATTGGAATTGATCTGTTTAGTATTAATATTGAAAATATGGAACAATTGTAATATTTAACTCATCTATATATTTGCGATATTTTGAGTTATGTTCCTTTTAGCATGTTTACATCCATGAATAATTTCATTATTCTAAATGTCTGTAGTCGGTCATAATTGTGGGAGCAAATATGAATGTAAGACTATTATGAACTTGGATTGGTCGATATTCATAAGGCATGAATATAGAGCAATTGGTTGCTGCCAAGGTTCATAGATATTTGTGGGATACGAATATTGGACTGACCTGCGTCTCAAGTCTTACCACATGGAATCTCATTGATTGATCGTAAGTAAATTTGAGTAAAGGCGAATATCATTTGGTATCCTCCGACCTGAGATACATATTGGGTTTTGATATTCACCAAGTATTACACCTTGGGCTAGTTCTTTGCTGATCTGAAATATTGGTCAGTACATAAGGCTATGTTCAGGTACGACATAAGGTGATTGTGAGAAACGTATGTAGTCAAGATGGAATTTGTTCCTCTTATTCGTTGAGAGCATGATGTCTAAGGCCTGATTAAGTTAAATCAATAAGGAATGATCATTCTGTGTCCTTGGATTTAACATGACATCTGTAACAAAAGGATAAATGATTGATTCACCTAAAACATTTCAAGTTGGATACTTGAAGGGGATAATGTTATTGAATGGCTTCTAAGTCATGCGTATTAAGGGTAGTAAACCGTTGTTAGGCGGTATTTACTGCTTGCATCAATCTTCTATGAATCTTGTGCAAGTGGGAGATTGTTAAATTCTTTATGCCCAAGACACATAGAATATTGATGTGGTTAGTACGTCATGATCCAAGTCGAGTCATACCCAATAACAAGTTTAGCAAACACCAATATGTATTTAATTGATGATATGATCATACAATTAAATCATTGCACCAATTTAGAAAATGAGTTTTCTAAATAAATTATATGTGAGAAAGAACAACTTATAAGGATATTTTGTTCATGGACATTATTTGTAATGTTATTTAAGTTTGTTAAATAACATCAAATAATAAGAGTGTGTGTTTAAGTTATATATTTAAAAGGTTAATTATATAACTAACAATACAACTAGTTAACATATTAGTGGGTGTTTAAAAATGGGGGAAACCCATTTTAAACACATGATTTTGGCCGCCCCCTTTGGGGGCATTATTGGTCTTTTTGTGTCTTGAAACTACACTCCAATTAACACTAGTCACGCTCTCCCATTCAGCTCTCTCTCTCTCATACTTGCAAGATCCATTTTTCTCTCATCCAAGAAGGAAAAACTAGGCTGAAAATCGGTTTTCAGCAACCATGTTCTTGCGATTTAGTGCACAAATCCTAGCAAGAAAGGTGTTTTGCATCATGCTTGTGGGTATGGAAGCTTGAGGACATCTACCTTGATGTTTTGGTCATTCAAGAGCAGCCCCATCTTCATCCAAATCCCGTTTTTCAGCAGCTTTTTGGAAGGTAGTTCATCAACGTTTTTCAGCAGCCTTGGAAGGTAGTTCCACGGTTTCTTTTGGTTGTTATTTATTGTTGATAGCTTGTTCAAACACATATAATTGATCCTATGTTCTTGGGTTTGTTAAAACAAAGTTATGAACTTTATTTTTCAGATTATAAAACATGAAATTAAGCCTCTGATCCGCTGCGTTTTTTCAAGTTTAAGAGGTTAAACTACTTTGGTATGGTCCAACAAACCCCAACACCTTTGGTTATAATCAATTTCAAGAATTTTCTTTTACAATAGTTTCAAGAATATTCTAATACTAATTATATTGCTTTTATATTATACATTCCTATATTGTTTTTATATTATACATTCCTATATTGTTTTAATCATCCTAACATTCAATTGTTCTCATTACTTTATGTTCTTACATTTATTCCTTCTTCTACTAAATCTCTTTTAATTTGATTAATTATCATTTCATCATTAACTTTCTAACATTCACTAACCTTATAACAATCACTAACATTCCTAAATCAAGCTAACGTAAACAAAGAATCCCGTTTGCATATGGACGGCTATGCCGTCGCATTCGGTTATTCTACAAGATTATTTCCCTAAGTGATGGCTATGCTGACGTCTTGGAATATTTTTATATAACTCAAATGAAGTCTAATATATCATATATCAACATAATAAATTTGTTCTAACCCGTTTCATGCTTTAACGATTTTAAAAGTGCACATAAGTTCCTTACTATAATTTTGGTAGAATATAATCTGACTTCAACCGACCATAACTTGATCATAAAAAACTACATTTGAGTAAACTCGGACTCCAATATTAAGTTTATTGAATTACCTTTTTAACGATAGTTTATACGTCTTCAAACTCAATCGGACGACTCAAAACTAACCTTCACAAGATAAGTGTGCATTTCAGCACCTTCTGCCTTGTGCTGTTGTTTTGACCTATTTAAAGATCTTTTCATAAAAATGTTTTTGAATGAAAGTTGTCCGGGAGACTTTGAAATAGTCAAGTATATTTTTTTATAATTTAATGAAACCATTTGCTATTTTTAAAACATGTTCAAACACATACCAAACATTCTGTCCAGAATCTAAAATTGATGCAATAATCCTTTTTCAATCTACCTTCCATTTTTTTAGCTTTCTCTAAACGTCCTAACTTCTTGGAATGAATTCCGACCTCAAGTTATTGTTTTTTATCATTTAGGACATCACCTTTGACTCTTAACATCCAAGTTTTCTTATGTACTCTACAGCCATCACATTACTTGTGAGTTTCCCATGTGAGTTCTCCATGCCCTCTTTTTACTTTATTTCACACCTTTTGGGGTGAAACATGTTAACCTTATGAACTTACACTTGTAAACATCTTGATACTTGTAAATGCACATGCAATTCATCTTTACTTTTTGTCATGGTTATTGGGATTATTGTGAGTATTATATGGGATACATTATATGTTGACAATCATTAACTATTGTTAGCCTGGCGATGTCATAGATCTACGGGCCTAACAAGCCTACTTGGTTAATCTAAGTACACTTAGCTAATCGTTTAATCTTGTAATCTTGTAAACTGTCAAGGTTTGATTGTAGCTATATGTGTTCTATAAACTTGTATAATTCATAACCATTGACATGAATTGCTACTTGTAAATCTTTTATATATATATATATATATATATATATATATATATATATATATATATATATATATATATATATATATATATATATATATATATATAAGTTTAACCCATGGAAACTCACCAACTTTCAGAGTTGACCCTTTATTTTTAACATGTTTCAGGTTTGATACTTGAGGAACTCTTCTTGCTCATATAGGACTTGGACTTAGATAAATTAAACATCTTATGTTGTTGTTTATATTTTTGTGTAATGACTTAATTGATTTGTATTGTTCAATGAAAAATGACATTTAATATTATTCCAACTAATTTAGTTTCATGTGCTATGAACAATCGTTTCACATTCTTCCGCCCCGATGATTTCGCCATCGGTCAAGGTGTGACAGATTGGTATCAGAGCCATGGTTATAGGGAATTAGGTTATTTGAAATAGAATGACCTAGACTATAACTATGTACCTTTACACATGAGTCCTCTCATGTACTTTATATGCTTAGATAGGATCTTATGTGCTTATATGTTTATACTTGATTATGTGACTATATGTCTTATGTGTTTCTTCTTATACTTTGAATCTTATCAATGCACACACAAATCTTAAATTATATTCTAAGGCATTATGTGCCTAAACCAAATGGTTTTCAAAATGAGCTTTGAATCATTATTCGTGGTTTTCAAGTCTCGTCCAAGTCTATGTCCTATAACTTGAAACATGTAATGCTGGAAGAGCGTGATGCCTGTATCTCGAGGTGTTCTATCTAGACGAGGTATTCATAAAAATCCAAATCAACCAATGGATCCGTTTACCTTACCTGGGAACCCTTGGGGTGAGTTTCCGCTTATAGGTACGCATGTCTTCATTAAGGTTGTAGTTGACCTAATACTTTGATAAGTCAACGTATTGTTTTGGTTTGTAAACCGAACGTTACACTCGAAACACCTTGTTAATTTGAATCGTCTTATCATTGATCTTGTCTTCTTGGAAGTTAAAACTCATTACCCAAATCTCATAACGACCCTTAATAATCTTTTTGAAGGAATTCCCCTCAAAACCGCACTTAATATAGAAACTCATTTCAATAATACTCTTATTCTAAACTAAACCATTAATCTTAAGAAACACGATTCTCGCATCAACTTTAAACTAATGTAACTTTGAAACCTCAATGATATAGTAAACAAAAATTAGTCATCTAAGAACCATGCTAAGGTTGTTTGCTTTGAGAAGCTCCTCTAGATTTGTATTTTACCAAAAATGTCTTAAATAGACTCTCGTATTGAAAAAAAACTTGGTGTTGTACTCGTGACAAAACTTCCTTAGTCGTCATGTACCGTCTAAAATGCAAAAGGTTGTCAACCAAAAGGTCTAAACAAATTGATGATCTATTCACCTTGTCAAGAAACATATGAAACCTCAAATCATGGAATTAAAACAAACTTAAGCGTAGGGAAATATCATAATTAAACTTATTGAAATTAAACACTCCCAAGAGTTCCCTTGCAAACACAAAAAGAAATTTAAGTTTTCAAATAACCTTGAAATTAATTTTCTCGTGATCAAATTTCGGGATGAAATTTTCTAAAGTAGGGGAGACTGTAACATCTGCCCATTTGGAAAATAAAACCCAAATCCGAATTCGTTTGGGTCAATTTTGGAAAATCAAATATATTAGTTAGAAATTTAATTTATTTTAATTCTTCAAAAACAATAATAATACTATTTATTCAACTTCCATTTATTAAATCAATTCATGGTAATTTCATGATTTATAGAATAAAATTTTATAAATTCATGAAGTTTATTTGTCATTTATGAGTTTTAATTATAAAACTAAAATAAAGGATTAAAATACAAACATAATTATTTTTACAAATATGTAAGGTCTATAAGAGGTTATTAATATTTATAAGATTTAAAATATTCAATGATAATAAATAATCAAATTACAAGTTCTTATTAGATTTATAAAATCTACAAAGATTTAATAAAAAAGAAGTTGTTAAATTAAAATTAAACTTTTAACAAATTTAAAGTTTAAATTGTAATTATTCTTTTATTTATTTAAATTATTTAATTTTATATTTATTTTAAATTCCAATCATAACCCCCTTTTAAAAGACTTATAACTCACCGTTAACACCATTCATAACATCCTCCTAACCTTAACTACAAAAGCAAGGCTTAGGCCTCACTTTTCATTTGCTCATTCTCTAAAAATCTCTCACACAAACCTTTCATCATCCTTTGGTTATAATCAATTTCAAGAATTTTCTTTTACAAGTAGTTTCAAGAATATTCTAATACTAATTATATTGCTTTTATATTATACATTCCTATATTGTTTTAATCATCCTAACATTCAATTGTTCTCATTACTTTATGTTCTTACATTTATTCCTTCTTCTACTAAATCTCTTTTAATTTGATTCATTATCATTTCATCATTAACTTTCTAACATTCACTAACCTTATAACAATCACTAACATTCCTAAATCAAGCTAACGTAAACAAAGAATCCCGTTTGCATATGGACGGCTATGTCGTCGCATTCGGTTATTCCACAAGATTATTTCCCTAAGTGATGGCTATGCTGATGTCTTGGAATATTTTTATATAACTCAAATGAAGTCTAATATATCATATATCAACATAATAAATTTGTTCTAACCCGTTTCATGCTTTAACGATTTTGAAAGTGCACATAAGTTCCTTACTATAATTTTGGCAGAATATAATTTGACTTCAACCGACCATAACTTGATCATAAAAAACTAAATTTGAGTAAACTGGGACTCCAATATTAAGTTTATTGAATTACCTTTTAAACGATAGTTTATACGTCTTCAAACTCAATCGGACGACTCAAAAATAACCTTCACAAGATAAGTGTGCATTTCAGCACCTTCTGCCTTGTGCTGTTGTTTTGACCTATTTAAAGATCTTTTCATAAAAATGTTTTTGAATGAAAGTTGTCCGGGAGACTTTAAAATAGTCAAGTATATTTTTTTATAATTTAATGAAACCGTTTGCTATTTTTAAAACCTGTTCAAACACATACCAAACATTCTGTCCAGAATCTAAAATTAATGCAATAATCCTTTTCCAATCTACCTTTCGTTTTTTTAGCTTTTTCTAAACGTCCTAACTTCTTGGAATGAATTCCGACCTCAAGTTATTGTTTTTTTATCATTTAGGACATCACCTTTGACTCTTAACATCCAAGTTTTCTTATGTACTCTACAGCCATCACATTACTTGTGAGTTTCCCATGTGAGTTCTCCATGCCCTCTTTTTACTTTATTTCACACCTTTTGGGGTGAAACACGTTAACCTTATGAACTTACCCTTGTAAACATCTTGATACTTGTAAATGCACATGCAATTCATCTTTACTTTTTGTCATGGTTATTGGTATTATTGTGAGTATTATATGAGATACATTATATGTTGACAATCATTAACTATTGTTATGTAACACCCCGAAAAGTCGAAACGAGTCATTAAGGATAATGGGCTTAAATAATGGGTATTTAATAAAAGAAGGAAATGGGTTATGGGCCAAATTGGGTTTATGGACAAGAGCCTAAGTGATTAAGGCCCATAATCAGCCCTTAACCTACCCAAATCAGCCTCCATCTCCATCATTACAACCCTAGCCACCAAAATTCGTAGAGAGAGAAAGTAGAGAGAGAAAGTGAAGAAAACTCAAGATTTGAAGCTTCCAAGGTGAAGAGGTTGAAGATCTGGGTGTTGGAGCATCAAGATCTAAGAAAGAAGCAACAAATCCAGGTAAGAATCGACGTCTAAACCCTTCTGTAGATCAAACCCGGATTCTAGGGTTTTGGGTTTTGAAAAGTTGCAAAGAATCGCATAAAGGTCACATTTTTACGTATGAAAACATGTATAAAGCTTAGATTTAGCCTCATGGATGATAAACTAAGAGATTGGACGTAAAAAGTTATGATTTTGGGTTAAAAACGGACTGCTCCGTAATTTTAATGCGATCTGCGAAACTGTGTGTTCATCCAGCGAATTTGCATATTCAACAAGGGAAACTATGGATCTTCTTGCGAAATTATTGTTTCGCAGGTAGTTTCGCAGACATGTTTTTCCAACGAAAGTTGGGCGAAACTGGCAGCAAAACTGGCAGCGAAGATGCCAGCGAAACTGCCAGCGAAGGTGCTAGCGAAACTAGCAGCGAAACTGCTGGTGAAACTAGCAGCGAAACTGCTGGTGAAACTAGCAGCGAAACTGTTGGCGAACCTAGCTGCGAAATTGCTGATCTTGCAGCGAAATTAGCAGCGAATTTAGGCAGAAATTAACCCCTTTAAGTGTTAGCTATTCTGTAGGCTGTGTAGAGTGATCCTAGCCTTATAAGCTTAGCTTAGAAGTTATTCGTGGTATCCAGGTGAGTTCTAGATCCCCTATTTTATAAGTTTTTCCATGTTTTGGGGCTATTATGCATACTAAATTTACGTTCTTAAATGACCAAGATTTTAAAGGGTTTTAACAGGAAGAACGATTTTTCCATAAGTAAATATGCTATATAAATGTTTAAATATAAAAATTTTTCACGCTGACCTGGCAGCCCGGCCCCAGTCAGGGGCGTTGCCCCTTGGACCCCACTAGGGGCTGCTGCCCCTAGGACCCCGCTGTCAGGGGCTGCCGCCCCCGAACCCCCGCTATCCCGCGGCGGTTCGGTTATGTTTTATGATGATTTTACTTGGCATGATGTGTACTTAATAAGTTAAGTATTATATATATTAAAGAGAAAGATGATATTAATGAAAAGCGAAACTTAATGAATGTTACCCCCGGGCCCGTTTGATGATGAAAAGTCTTGCAAGCACTATGATAGACTTCACTTATGTGAGTCTGATGTATGATGATGGATCCGTATTCATCAGCGGGCTATGTGCTTTGCAGTGTGGATCAACTGTCTGGGGTTAGCTACCGTTTTCATGTGTACCGACAGGGATTGGCATTTGTTGTCAATCAACATGGAGCTCTTGCTTTGTGCAATCTCGTTTATGATGAAAGTGAAAGATAATGAATAAATGAAAGATAATGAACATGCTTATTATGATGCAAGTAATGTTATGTACTATGATGTATGCATGGTCATTATATGAAGGATAAAGTTTATATTTTCTTATATTATTTAAAACTAGAACTCACTCAGCGAAGCTGACTTTTATGCATAATAGTTGGCAGGTAAACGCTGATGCTGAGGATGGCACATAGAGCTACTTGGGGAGCTATGGATGGCATTCCTATTTATGAAATATTTATTGTAATTTAAGAACAATTAGCATGTTTTGTTTGAAATTAAAGGACAAATGTATGATTACAATATGGTTTCTAAGTTTTAAATGAATGTCTAATTATTTCCGCTGCAGTGTTTTATTATTAAACTTATTTTATGCTATGATTAACCAACTGTGAGGCTTCCCGGGAACGGGGCCTTACATGTTAGCCTGGCGACGTCATAGATCTAAGGGCCTGACAAGCCTACTTGGTTAATCCAAATACACTTAGCTAATCGTTTAATCTTGTAATCTTGTAATCTTGTAAACTGTCAAGGTTTGATTGTAGCTATATGTGTTCTATAAACTTGTATAATTCATAACCATTGACATGAATTGCTACTTGTAAATCTTATATATATATATATATATATATATATATATATATATATATATATATATATATATATGTATGTTTAACCCATGGAAACTCACCAACTTTCAGAGTTGACCCTTTATTTTTAACATGTTTCAGGTTTGATACTTGAGGAACTCTTCTTGCTCATATAGGACATGGACTTAGATAAATTAAACATCTTATGTTGTTGTTTATATTTTTGTGTAATGACTTAATTGATTTGTATTGTACAATGAAAAATGACATTTAATATTATTCTAACTAATTTAGTTTCATGTGCTATGAACAATCGTTTCACATTCGTCCGCCCCAATGATTCCGCCATCGGTCAGGGTGTGACAGATTGGTATCAGAGCCGTGGTTATAGGGAATTAGGTTATTAGAAATGGAATGACCTAGACTATAACTATGTACCTTTACACATGAGTCCTCTCATGTACTTTATATGCTTAAATAGGATCTTATGTGCTTATATGTTTATACTTGATTATGTGACTATATGTCTTATGTGTTTCTTCTTATACTTTGAATCTTATCAATGCACACACAAATCTTAAATTATATTCTAAGGCATTATGTGCCTAAATCAAATGGTTTTCGAAATGAGCTTTGAATCATTATTCATGGTTTTCAAGTCTCGTCCAAGTCTATGTCTTATAACTTGAAACATGTAATGCTGGAAGAGTGTGATGCCTGTATCTCGAGGTGTTCTATCTAGGCAAGGTATTCATAAAAATCCAAATCAACCAATGGATCCATTTACCTTACTTGGGAACCCTTGGGGTGAGTGTCCGCTTATAGGTACGCATGTCTTCATTAAGGTTGTAGTTGACCTAATACTTTGATAAGTCAACGTATTGTTTTGGTTTGTAAACCGAACGTTACACTCGAAACACCTTGTTAATTTGAATCGTCTTATCATTGATCTTGTCTTCTTGGAACTTAAAACTCATTACCCAATTCTCATAACGACCCTTAATAATCTTTTTGAATGCATTCCCCTCAAAACCACACTTAATCTTGAAACTCATTTCAATAATACTCTTATTCTAAACTAAATCATTAATCTTAAGAAACACGATTCTCGCATCAACTTTAAACTAATGTAACTTTGAAACCTCAATGATATAGTAAACAAAAATTAGTCATCTAAGAACCATGCTAAGGTTGTTTGCTTTGAGAAGCTCCTCTAGATTTGTATTTTATCCAAAATTGTCTTAAATAGACTCTCGTATTGAAAAAAAAACTTGGTGTTGTACTCGTGACAAAACTTCCTTAGTCGTCATGTACCATCTAAAATGCAAAAGCTTGTCAACCAAAAGGTCTAAACAAATTGATGATCTATTCACCTTGTCAAGAAACATATGAAACCTCAAATCATGGAATTAAAACAAACTTAAGCGTAGGGAAATATCATAATTAAACTTATTGAAATTAAAAACTCCCAAGAGTTCCCTTGCAAACACAAAAAGAAATTTAAGTTTTCAAATAACCTTGAAATTAATTTTCTCGTGATCAAATTTCGGGACGAAATTTTCTAAAGTAGGGGAGACTGTAACATCTGCCCATTTTGAAAAATAAAAACCCAAACCCGAATTCGTTTGGGTCAATTTTGGAAAATCAAATATATTAGTTAGAAATTTAATTTATTTTAATTCTTCAAAAACAATAATAATACAATTTATTCAACTTCCATTTATTAAATCAATTCATGGTAATTTCATGATTTATAGAACAAAATTTTATAAATTCATGAAGTTTATTTGTCATTTATGAGTTTTAATTATAAAACTAAAATAAAGGATTAAAATACAAAGATCATTATTTTTGCAAATATGTAAGGTCTATAAGAGGTTATTAATATTTATAAGACTTAAAATATTCAATGATAATAAATAATCAAATTACAACTTCTTATTAGATTTATAAAGTCTGCAAAGATTTAATAAAAAAGAAGTTTTTAAATTAAAATTAAAGCTTTAACAAATTTAAAGTTTAAATTGTAATTATTCTTTTAATTATTTAAATTATATAATTTTATATTTATTTTAATTTCCAATCATAACCCCCTTTTAAAAGACTTATAACTCACCGTTAACACCATTCATAACATCCTCCTAACCTTAACTACAAAAGCAAGGCTTAGGCCTCACTTTTCATTTGCTCATTCTCTAAAAATCTATCACATCCTTTGGTTATAATCAATTTCAAGAATTTTCTTTTACAAGTAGTTTCAAGAATATTCTAATACTAAGGTAATCTTATATTGCTTTTATATTATACATTCCTATATTGTTTTAATCATCCTAACATTCAATTGTTCTCATTACTTTATGTTCTGACATTTATTCCTTCTTCTACTAAATCTCTTTTAATTTGATTCATTATCATTTCATCATTAACTTTCTAACATTCACTAATGCAGGATCGGTTTTTTTGTCACTTAACACTTGTGATTCTCTCAAACTCACTTATAATAACACTCAAATAAGATGAAGCAATGCCTTTAACAAGAGTTGATGATAATATAATAAGTAATCAAGGAACAAGCAGAAGTATTTTCAAGGTACTTGTATATATTATTTCTCAACTCAAGATAACAAAACACTTACAAGCATAAAACAAGAGTTACAATGAGAAACTATATATACTAGATCCTACAGCCGGTTATACTTGATACCAGCTGGAAACCTACGACTAAAGCATATACTACAATGCTATAGTTAAGGTATCTTAGATAAAGCATTATCTAAGATATGGTAGTCATGACATGTCCATGACTTACCTTTTGTCACCAACTAAAGATGGCAACTATACTTAACATAAAAAGGTAAACAGTAGATTAAAGTATGGTCAACTACATGGCTTTTGAGAAAACGTCATGCAGTATCTCAGAGATTTGCAGCGGAGTGTCAGACAGACCATACTTATGTCTACTGGATAATAGAAGTGTCTTCCGAAGGTTAACTGGCTTCGGAAGAACAAGTTCTTCCGAAGCCACTTATACTTCGGAAGATGCTTCTATGCTTCCGAGGCTTTGAGGACTTCTTTATACTTCGGAAGTTGACTTCAGAACTTTGTCTTTAAGTCTTGATCTTCGGAAGTAGCTTCTTTGTCTTTGGAAGTTGGAGTTTTCCTTCGGAAGTGTATTTTACACTTAGACTTCGAAAGAGCTCCTTCTTCCTTCGGAAGTTCCACACTTGGCTTCGGAAGTCCTTTGTATGTTGTACTCAAAATCTTCTAAGTGACATAGTTTTGGTTGCAACAGCCTCTCTTGATCCAACAGACTCCCCCTAGGCTGATGCTACCAAAACTTCACTTATTTCTGCTTCTCAAAGCTTTCAGCACCAGGGACAAAAGATATTTGTCTGTCTCTCTGTTCTTCCCGGAAGTAGTGCTGAGAAGCTTGTACAAGTCATTCGTGGATAGGAGATCCAGTCTATCACTTTGAATGATATGTACCCTTTGTTGTGACCCCCTGAAGAGAGTTAGTTGACGGGAGTTGTAGTCATACTCCCATCTAACTATGGGCTCAAGTTCAAGACCTTCAACCATTTGAAGAAAGGCTTTGCCTTTGGTTGCTGATCCTTTCCTTTCCTCCTCCTCTCTCAGTTTTAACTCCTCTTCGACCTTGCTTCTAGCAGTAAGCTCAGCCATATGAAGGCTCCCTAGATGATTTCTGATGTGGGCAGCTACATCGGAGTTTGAAGGGTTGGAGAATGGTTTCTCTGCTAACTCAGCAATATCAAATCTGCTTAAGTGCAGCAGAGATGAGGCATTCAGCCTGTTAATCTCACCATTCTCTCTCTCAACAACAAAGTTGTGAGAAAAGTCTTCGAACCTCCACTGGACTATCTTCTTTCTGGGTACAAGAGGTTGTCTTGGTACCCTATCTCCTTTCTTTGTATCCAGCAGAGTCACCAGCTTTCTCCTCAGCTTCTTTTCTTTTTCATTCAATGTATCAGAATTGAGGCCAAGAAGTTTTGCAGCTTGGTCCAAAGTTCCTCTGGGCAGATCAAGAAACTCATCTCTTGTGAGGGAACTTGAGGATCCATCAACATAAGTCAGGTTGACTGAATCCTCCTCACAGGAGATGTCGCTCAGAGTTGTGCAGTTGATGAGCTTAGTTTTGATCGCCTTGAATTCCTCCATAGAGAGATGTTTGGAAGGCTGAGGGGATGGTTTGATTGGTTGTTGGGTAGGTTTAGGAGTTTGGGTTCTGGCTAAGGTCTTGGGTTGGATGATGGGTAATTTAGGTGGTTGAGGTGAAGAGGTTGGTAGGTGTGATGGTGTAGGTTCAGGGGTGAAAGATTCAGATTCAGTTTTAATTGGGAAGGGAAAGGGTATAGGTTCAGGTTGAGGTTGGGTTTGGATTTTGGGTTGAAAGGTTGCTTTGAAGGTCATCCCCTGTCCCCTTCTATACATCTCTTTTCTTCTCCCCGTACGAATGTCAGCCTTGATGTCACTGACATGTCGTTGGAGAGTCTTCTCAGACATTGGACCCACCTGCCTGCCAGAGAAGCCATGAGCTTTAAGATAATTCTTCATCCAAGCTTTCTCACCTATCTTCTTGGCGGCAGACAATCCAGCTTCTTCTTCTTTCTTCCTCTTCTCCACCAGCTTCTCCCTTGCAGCTCTCTTTCTCTCCTTCTCCATTTGATCTTGCTCTTTTTTGAAGAGCCATAAGATCGTATCACTATTGTGTGGAGACAACTCCTCTTGAGAGAATCCTCTGGAGAGTAAGAAAGTGATCCTTTCTCTCCTGAGCTGCAGATCAGCTTCCCTTTCTTTTCTCTGCCTTTCTTCTTCCAAGGCCAACCTTGCAGCCTCTTCTTTTTGCTGTCTTTGCAACAAGGTTGCCTTTTCAAGCTCTATCAGCTCCTCTAATGGTAGCAGGAGTACATCTTCTGAAGCAGCCCCTAGACTGACAAGTCTATCTATTACCTCCACCCTTCTTCGATTGTTGACTGCCTCCTGGTTGGCTGCAGCTGCTTTGGTACTTGCAGCTAACAGTTTCCCAGTTGGTAGTCTACCTTTCCTTCTAAGCTTCTCCAACCTTTCTTCTTCCTGAAGCTCTTCCGAAGTCATCTTCCTCTTGCCTTTTATGTCTTCGGAAGTGCTAGACTTTGGGGGTTCTTGGATAGAAGATCCAGTTTGGGTGGTAGAGGTAGGAGCTGGGGTCAATGCAGATGTTATAGCTAATGGTTGGCTAAGAAAGTCCTCCCTATTAACCTCAGATGCAAGTTCCAGAATTGCATCTGTGACTATTAGATCATCGGAAAGAGAAAATAGTCCTTCCGCAGCAGCAATCTCAGCTTCGGAAGTTTGAGCTTGTTCTTCTGAGGCTTTGAATTGTGCTTCGGAAGTCTATGAAAACACACCTTCTGTCCCAACTGTTTCAGTTGCTGGGCCATCAGTCCTAGTTTCCCCTTCGAAATCAATCTCAGGTTCCACTTGGGCCTTAGGTTGACCAACTTCCTCAACAGTGGTAGGAGGTGCATTCAACCTCTGAAGCTCTGGAGCTCCAAAGTAAATCACAGACATATCTGGACTAGGCTGTTCTATCAGGGACTCTAAAAGGAACTTGTTGAAGAACCTATTTAGATCCTGAAGCATCCTTTGATCCACTTGAAAGACAACTGGAGGAGGCTCAGGGAAGATGGCAGCTTGTTGCATTGGAAATTTTGAGCTCAAAGAAGTAAGAGTTTGACCTTGGGTATCCTGTCTTTGGCTTTGTCTCTCAACACTCTCCCCCTTTTTGGTAGCATCATCTTGAGAGGTAGATGAGCTAGAGGAAGAGGTCAAGGAGACCTGAACTGGTACATGCCTAACAGATCTCTCAATCTGTGTCTCAGCTAGTTTGGCCTTGAGACTTTCAATCTCAAGTTGCTGAGTGGCAAACCTATCCTCTAAAGTCTTAACCTTTGATTCAAGGTTTGAGACTTTAGAAAGTAGGTCTTGAATGGTGAGTTCCATACTTCCCTCATCTTCTTTTGAAGAATCACGGGGAGATGAGGTAGCATACCTGGTATGTTCATCCTCACCACCAGATGTGGTTTCTTGGCACCCTGGTTTCCCTTGCACAATGATGTCTCTTTCAGAGGCATCAAAGGGCATGGTTGCCGTAGATTCAGTCTGACTATCGTTACCACTGTCCTGAGGATCCATTGAGGCTCCTTCAGTAGTGGCAGCTGAATCTACATGAGTCCCCTCCACATCAATGGGACTCACCTCAGTAGGGCTTTGCTGGTGTGGGCTAGAGACAAGAGGTTTCTCTAGGCTCTGTTGATCCTTAAGAGGGTGTAGTGGATCAACTTCATCACCTTTGAGAGACATAATCTCTTCACCAGCTCCGGTCAATAGGTCAGTGAAAGAAAAGGAATGAAGACCTAAGGACCCGGGACTTTGATCAATGTCAAAAGGCATTGAGTTGTCCCTTTGTGGCTGCTCAGGGGAGTATAGAAACTCACCCTGAGGGCTATCAGCTGGGGTTTTGGGCTCATGGGTCTGAGACTAAGGAGACTCAAGACCCATATTGAGGTCAATAGTGAAGGATGGGTGGACCTCTGGCTGAGTGGGAGCCCCTTGTTCCACTCTAGCCTTTTTGGTTTGAAGAGGAGGGGCTTGTTCAATCAGAGTAGATTGAACAAGGGTTCGTTTGGTACGTCTCTGGTAGGTGACAGTGATGGGTGGAGAAGGTAGATTTGGAATGGTGAGGGTAGTTGCTGGTGTGGGTTCATCACCTGTGGGGTGAACAGGGATGTCACCAGGAGCCGTTGGCTCAATCATACCTGGAAGTAGTGCGGTATCCCTTCCAGTGTAGTTGGTAGACACTCTCTTCAAGACCTTGAAGATGGTCGGCCTCATTTGGGGAGCAGACAGAGCAGCTGCACAGACAAGCTTACTCTGATCTAGCTCGCAGTTGATTATGTGCTGGAGAAATCTGGGATACATAAAGAATGTGTCCCTTTGCAGATTTCCCATAAGGTTAGTCAGCACAAACCTTGAATAGTTGAAGCGGAGGCTTTGTACCAACCCGTGAACTAAGCACCCGAGTTCATAAGGGATTTGATCCCATCCCCCGGATTTGTTAGATAAACAGTGAAGAACCACATGCAGCAGGAACTTCCACTTGTAGGAGAAGTTGAATTTGTAGACCGTTGACCTGCTTACATCTCCACCGTATCCCATTTGGAGATAAGAACTATCTAACTCAGATTTGGGGAATTCCGTCGGTGCGCCTTCATCATGGAGCTCGAGATGCTCCCTGATGATCTGTTCAGTGATGACCAACTCTTGGCCACAAACACTTGACCTAATAGCACGAACCCCGTTTAGGGTTCCAATCCGACCATTTGCCCAAAATTCGGACATTTGGTTGGAGTAGATGGTAGGGTTTACGGTCAAGGCAGTGTAGTATGAAGATTGGGCTAAGAAAGAAATGATATCAGAGAAATCATCATCCCTTGAAGAGTCAAGGAGTGCGACCTGGTTATGCTGAGGGTTTAAGGCCATTTGAGAAAGATAACAGTAGAATAGTTCAGAGTAAGGTAAATTGGAGAAGAAGGAAGCTTTTAGGGCAGTGAATTGGGTAAAAAGAGTGTAAGTGATTAACCGGAAGTATTTAAATGGGTGAAATGGCGGTTAAAAGGGTGGTTTGGATAAGATGATGTGAGGGTTCAGTGGATGATGTGACAAGGGCGGTAAGGTTAGACCATTTAAATAATCCGACATCATTAACAAAATCTTTACTTTTTACAGTGTGGGGCCCAAAAGATTTCCGTTACACAGTAAAATCTTTCTTCCGAGTATAATGTATTTCCGAAGGTAATGTTCTTCCGAAGGCAAATGTACTTCCGAAGGTAAATTGCTTACTTCCGAGAGTACATGTTGCTTTCAGATAGAGTGTATTAAGTGCTTCGGAAGTAGATCTGAGGTGAACTCAATCGCTTCTTCTGAGACTTAACACTCTTCCGAGAACAAAATTATCATGTGAGAAATTTGCTTCGGAAGATATGCCAGATATCTTCCGAAGGTTAATTTCTCTTCGGAAGAACTTATACTTAGATAAATTTAAGAAAAGATCTTTTGTAACAGGGCTTAGATTGTTTTGACATAAGACTTTACACATTAAAAAGGTTTTCAATTGAGATAAACTAATCAATGTTTATCATCCCTATAGCTGTAATGAGATATTTAAATCTCTGTTCATCAAATGCTTTGGTGAACAAATCAGCATATTGTTCATTTGAGTCAACTTTGATTAGTTTTATAAGATTTTTCTCATGAATATCTCTAATGAAATGATACCTGATATCAATGTGCTTTGTCTTAGAGTGCTTCACTGGATTTTCAGTGATGGATATAGCACTGTTGTTGTCAATGTGGATAGGAGTGCTCATGAAGTTGAATCCATAGTCAATCATCTGGTTTTGAATCCACAGCAGCTGAGCACAGCAACTTGCAGCAGCAATGTATTCAGCTTCAGCAGTTGATGTAGAGACACAGGATTGCTTTTTGCATTGCCATGAGATGATCCTTCCACCAAGAAATTGACATCCACCTGATGTTGATTTCTTGTTGATGTTGCAGCCACCATAATCACTATCAGAGTAACCATAGAGATTAAAATCACTATTTCTTGGATACCAGAGACCTAACTTAGGTGCTCCTTTGAGGTATCTGAGGATTCTCTTGACAGCAATTAGGTGAGACACCTTTGGAGCAGCCTGATATCTTGCACAGATGCAAGTTGCAAACATGATATCAGGTCTACTTGCTGTGAGATACATCAGAGAACCAATGATTGCTCTATACTGATGTTGATCAGTATCCTCCCCCTCAGAATCAGGGCATAAATCATGGTTTCTGGGTATGGGTGTCTTTGCTGCTTTACAATCCTTCATATCAAATCTCTCTAAGATATCATTGACATACTTAGATTGATTGATGAAGAACCCTTCCTTCAGTTGCTTTACCTGAATTCCAAGGAAAAAGTCCATTTTTCCCATAGAACTCATCTCGAACTTCTTCTTCATAATGCTCTCAAAGTCTTTGCACATTTGGTCATTTGAGGAACCAAATATGATGTCATCAACATAGACTTGAACTAGCAAAATGTCTTTCCCAGACTTTCTAATGAAGAGAGTCTTATCAATGGTACCTCTAGTATAACCATTCTTCAGGAGAAATTGAGACAATGTCTCATACCACAGCCTAGGTGCTTGGTGCAGCCCATATAGAGCTTTATCCAACTTGCACACATAGTTTGGGTGATGTGGGTCTTCAAATCCTGGAGGCTGGCATACGTAGACTTCCCTATCTATATCCCCATATAGAAAGGCACACTTGACATCAAGCTGGTAGACAGTGAAATTCTTGGATGCAGCATAAGCAAGGAAGATCCTAACTGCCTCAAGTCTTGCAACAGGTGCAAAGACATCAGTATAATCGATTCCTTCCTCTTGAGTGTATCCTTGAACCACCAGTCTTGCCTTGTTCTTGATAATCAAGCCTCTGTCATCTCTTTTGTTTCTGAATACCCATTTGGTGCCTATAGGTACTTGACCAGATGGTAGCGGACATAGGTTCCAAACCTTTTGTCTTTTGAATTGAAGCAGCTCCTCTTGCATTGATTCAACCCAGCTACTATCTTTCAAGGCATCTTCCACCTTCTTGGGTTCCATTTGGGATAAGAAGCATGAGTACAAGCAGACATTCCCATTATGAGTTTGTCCCCTTGTTCTCACACCCTCAGAGACTTCCCCTATGATGTTTTCAGCTGGATGAGTATTGTGAATTCTGAGTCTTGGAATCACCTCCAGTTGCAAAGATAAATCCAAGTTGGACATATTTTGCTCAGGGGCTTGAATACTTGGTCCAGCTGTTGTTTCAATCTCATTCAATGAGGACTGATTGAATGAAAGAGAAACATCATCATTTCTTTGCTGTGAAGCATCATTAACAGTTGCCTGTTCCTTCAAAATGCTGCTTCCATCAGCTTGGTGTTGTGCAGGATCGCCTGAGGAGATTTGAAGATCATCAGGTGAATCCCTTGTTGAAGTTCCACTATTTCTTGAAATGGTTATGATGTCTGATCTTTCAATAGTGGGAACTTGATTTGGTGTGGCTCTTGGAGAATTGGAGTAGGTCTGGGAAGCTCAAACAGTTGATCCTCATCAGAATTGCTTTGAGCACCTGTTCCAGCTGAAACATTCTCACAAGATGGTTTAGAATAGTTTGGAAACAATTCTAAATCAAAGATATAATCAGGGCCATTCCCCCTAACACAAGGAGTGTGCTCATTAACTACAATGTTGTAGGATTCCTCAAATTGTTGGTTTTTAATATTATAAACCCTGTATGCTTTAGAATAGGAGGAATATCCAACAAAGATAGCATCATCTGACTTTTCAGCAAATTTTGCCAAATTGTCTTTTGTGTTAAGTATGGTACACCTGCTGCCAAAGGACCTTAGAAAGCCAATGAACGGTGGCCTCTTGTTCCATAACTCATAAGGGGTCTTTCCATGTGGCTTAACTACAAGAACTCTGTTCTGCACATAGCATGCAGTGCTGACTGCCTCTGCCCAGAATGTTAGAGGCAGCTTTGAATCAGCTAACATAGTCCGAGCAGCCTCAATAAGTGTCCTATTTCTCCTCTCAGCAACACCATTTTGTTGAGGAGTTCTAGGAGCACTGTATTGTCTGGCAATCCCTTTTGAGTTACAAAATGAGTCAAGAACAAAGTTCTTAAACTCAGTCCCTTGATCACTTCTAATTATTTTAACCTTGTGATCAACTTGATTTTCTATTTTAAGAATAAAAGATTTTAAAGTTTCAGCAGTTTCATCTTTAGTTCTTAAAAAGAATACCCATGTAAATCTAGTAAAATCATCAACTACCACAAGGCAATATGATTTCCTTCCAATGCTCATTATACTTGTGGGACCAAATAGATCCATGTGCAATAAGTGTAATGGAGTAGTGATAGAGTTAACAACTTTGGATTTATGAGAAGACCTGTGTTGTTTCCCTTTCAGGCAAGCAACACAGTTATCTTTACAGAAAAATTCCTTTTTAGGCAAACCATGTACCAAGTTATTTTTAGCCAATTTATTCATTGTCTTAAAATTGACATGACACATTCGTTTATGCCATAGTGTTGACTCATCACTATCAGCTTTGGAAAGAAAGCATGATACTTCTCCCATTGGGGAAGCATTGTTCATATCAAGCTTGTACATATCCCCTCTCCTGGGAGATCTAAGAAGCACCAATTCCTGAGGAATTGTCATCCCAGGTTTGAGGATGATGCACTCATGTTCTGTGAAAAGCATTTGATGCTTTTGATCACAAAATTGAGAAACACTTAACAGGTTGTGTTCAAGCTGTTTGACAAAATTAACTTTGTCAACCTTTAATTTTCCATTGGATATACTTCCTCTGCCAGAAATATATCCTCCGGCCTCACCTCCAAACTGGACAGGACCTCCATCATAATGTTGAAATTGTTGAAGGAGAGATCTGTTCCCTGTCATGTGCCTAGAGCATCCACTATCTACAATCCAAATGTTGTTATTCTTGTCATATGGATGTCCCTGCACATAAGGTGAGATAATTAGTTTTGATTGGAAACCCAAGCCTTGTTGGTCTTGGGTTCTTCCAATGAGAGTGACATAATTGAACCAAAATTTATGCATGGGGGTTCAATTGATGTCTTTGAAGAAGAGGTTTGGGCTACAACATCTTCCTTGATCTTCCATTCCATCCCTTGGTTGATCATAGAAGATGAGCTTGTTGAGGCTTTTGTAGCTTGGTATTCTTCCGAAGCTTCTTTCTTTTCGGAAGAGACCTTCACCACCTTTTCTTCCGAAGCAGTCTTCTTCTGGGATGGTTTCAAGGGAACTCTTTTGTGAGTCTTTGCAGCTTTAACTTTCGAAGCCTTTTTCCTTTTGGAAGAAGAATTTTCTTCCGAGAGAAGTCTTGCTTCGGAAACAAGCTTTCCCTTTTTCATTACTTGAACCATTTGATATGGTCCAAATGTGAAACCTTCCCTGACTCCTTCTCTTTTAACATTATTTGCATAATGTGTGCTAGCAGGATTGTAGTAACAATCTTTAGCCATGTGGTTTTGCAGACCACACATTATGCATGCAATGTTAATTTTCTGGGAATGAGAGGGTTGCTGTTTCTTGTTCTTTTTCTCCTCATCAGCAACCTTTCCCTTTAACTTCTGATCCTTTGGTAGGATAGAAGTACTGGTATTGTACTCTTTTCCTGAATCAGAAGGTTCAACCACCTGAAATCCTGCTGATATGAATACAACCTTTTGCTTTGGGTCTATCTTCAGTTTGGATTCAGCCACCTTCTTGGCAGTTTTTCTGGCTGCTTTAGCCCTGCTTCTTCTGGCTTTGGTGGTCAGGGTTTGATCATCATTGGCTGGGGAGGGGACAATTACATGTTCCTTCCCTATGATGGTCGTGGTTTCCATAGTTGCATCACTCTTTGACTCTTGAGAAGGTGGGTCAACAGATGGAACCTCTTGCTCTTCAGTGCCACACCTTGGTTGTCTTACAGACTCATAAGAGTGTGGTGGAGCAATTTCATTGGTTCCCAACCCACTTTTGTTTTGATAACAAAGTTTGGAGTGAGAGGATGATGCAAGTATGGCTTGGAAGTTTTGCTCGGAAATAGCATACTTCCTGGCTTGAGCCTCAACAGTGACAAGCTGGGCTTGAGCCTCAGTCAATTTGGATATTAAATCCTTGATTTGAGTCTTGTAGTTGGTGTGTTCATGTTTTAAGAGGGACACAGTTTTCTCTAACTCCTCAATTTTCTTTTGGTAGTCAGATCCAGCCCTTTTAAAGTCAGATTTTAAAACATTTAAAGACTCAATATCAGATTTAATTTCCATATTGTAGTCCTGGTACAATTTAACCTTAGCAATACAAGCAGGGGTACAGAGATGTTCATATACCTTATTTTCATCTGTTCCTGCCATGAGTGCTTAAGCAGGAGTCACATCTTGAACCATAAAGCTCCAGTCAACTTCTTGAGCCATTGCTGCTGTTTCAGTTGACTTTCCGTTGGGCTTTGGTGTAGAAGGATGTGTGGAGGCCTGTGAGGTTCCCGGGTTGGACTTGGGAGCCTTGCATTCCCTTGCAAAATGGCCAAGCTGGTTACAGTTGTAACATTTAGCCTTGCTTTTGTCAAACCCAAACTTGCTGGTGATTGGGTTTTGAGGGAATTGCCTTCCAGTTCTCTTAAAGAACTTCTTCGCTCTGTAGGTTAGAAGAGCCATTTGTTGGACAATGTCCACATACTCTATGTCATCTGGACTGAAGCACTCAAGATCATCAAAGCAGAATTGATGATCATTGGAGTGTCCACTCCCTGAGACAAACGCACAGCCCTCCTGAAAGGAGCTTTGCTGAGCTTGATGAGACCTTGGAGTCTCAGGGAATGTGATGTAAGGCCCAGATGAACAAGATGGCTGCTGGGTGTATGACAAGTACTACTGAGATTGGGAGATACCTGAGCCTTCAGCAACCATTAAAGCGTTGCTAGCAGGAAGGCTCAAGGGTCTGCTTGCTTGGTGACCCTTCTTGCTTTCCATTTCCAAACGGTATCCATCAAGGATCCCATAGAGTTCGGTCATGGTGAGTGTGTTTAAATTCTCTGTTCTCTTGATGGAGACACAGTAGAATGTCCACTCATTGGGTAGAGCACTCATAAACTTTCTAGTAAGCTCTCTAAGTTCTTGAGTGATTCCCACTGATTGAAGGGAAGAGATAAGATCCATATACCTGAAATATTGCTGGCTAAAAGTTTCTCCAGCGACATAGGTGAAGTTCTCAAACTGCTGCTTCAGTGAGTCCTTCTTTGAATCATTCGAGCTTGAGTACATTTGAGTAAGAGCATCAAAGAGTTCTTTGGCAGACTTGCAATGCTCAAACCCCACCATGATGGAGTTTGGGATTGCAGTCATAAGAACAGTCATAGCGTTGCTGTCTATGTCAAGCTTCTTCCTGTCTTCATCGGAATAGTCTTCAACGGCCTTCTCGATCATGGCACCGTTTCCACCAGAAACTTTTGGCTTATACGGGCCATTAACGATGGATTGCCACATCTTGCTATCCTGGTATCTGATGAAGCCTTCCATTCTTCTGCTCCAAGACCTGAAGTTTTCAGGATCGATGATGGGAGCTTTGGTCATCGTTCCCATTTCAACTTCAGATTTGATGAGGGCCATTTTTGAGTGAGGTATAAGGAGGAGTGAAAAACTAGTTGATTAGGATGGTAAGATCTCACAATCAAGAGCCTAAAAGCTCTGATACCAATTGCAGGATCGGTTTTTTTGTCACTTAACACTTGTGGTTCTCTCAAACTCACTTATAATAACACTCAAATAAGATGAAGCAATGCCTTTAACAAGAGTTGATGATAATATAATAAGTAATCAAGGAACAAGCAGAAGTATTTTCAAGGTACTTGTATATATTATTTCTCCACTCAAGATTAAAAAGACACTTACAAGCATAAAACAAGAGTTACAATGAGAAACTATATATACTAGATCCTACAGCCGGTTATACTTGATACCAGCTGGAAACCTACGACTAAAGCATATACTACAATGCTATAGTTAAGGTATCTTAGATAAAGCATTATCTAAGATATGGTAGTCATGACATGTCCATGACTTCCCTTTTGTCACCAACTAAAGATGGCAACTGTACTTAACATAAAAAGGTAAACAGTAGATTAAAGTATGGTCAACTACATGGCTTTTGAGAAAACATCATGCAGTATCTCAGAGATTTGCAGCGGAGTGTCAGACAGACCATACTTATGTCTACTGGATAATAGAAGTGTCTTCCGAAGGTTAACTGGCTTCGGAAGAACAAGTTCTTCCGAAGCCACTTATACTTCGGAAGATGCTTCTATGCTTCCGAGGCTTTGAGGACTTCTTTATACTTCGTAAGTTGACTTCAGAACTTTGTCTTTAAATCTTTATATTCGGAAGTAGCTTCTTTGTCTTTGGAAGTTGGAGTTTTCCTTCGGAAGTGTATTTTACACTTAGACTTCGGAAGAGCTCCTTCTTCCTTCGGAAGTTCCACACTTGGCTTCGGAAGTCCTTTGTATGTTGTACTCAAAATCTTCTAAGTGACATAGTTTTGGTTGCAACAGCCTCTCTTGATCCAACAACTAACCTTATAACAATCACTAACATTCCTAAATCAAGCTAACGTAAACAAAGAATCCCGTTTGCATATGGACGGCTATGTCGTCGCATTCGGTTATTCCACAAGATTATTTCCCTGAGTGATGGCTATGCTGATGTCTTGCAATATTTTTATATAACTCAAATGAAGTCTAATATATCATATATCAACATAATAAATTTGTTCTAACCCGTTTCATGCTTTAACGATTTTAAAAGTGCACATAAGTTCCTTACTATAATTTTGGCAGAATATAATCTGACTTCAACCGACCATAACTTGATCATAAAAAACTAAATTTGAGTAAACTCGGACTCCAATATTAAGTTTATTGAATTACCTTTTTAACGATAGTTTATACGTCTTCAAACTCAATCGGACAACTCAAAAATAACCTTCACAAGATAAGTGTGCATTTCAGCACCTTCTGCCTTGTGCTGTTGTTTTGACCTATTTAAAGATCTTTTCATAAAAATGTTTTTGAATGAAAGTTGTCCGGGAGACTTTGAAATAGTCAAGTATATTTTTTTATAATTTAATGAAACCGTTTGCTATTTTTAAAACCTGTTCAAACACATACCAAACATTCTGTCCAGAATCTAAAATTGATGCAATAATCCTTTTTCAATCCACCTTTCGTTTTTTTAGCGTTCTCTAAACGTCCTAACTTCTTGGAATGAATTCCGACCTCAAGTTATTGTTTTTTTATCATTTAGGACATCACCTTTGACTCTTAACATCCAAGTTTTCTTATGTACTCTACAGCCATCATATTACTTGTGAGTTTCCCATGTGAGTTCTCCATGCCCTCTTTTTACTTTATTTCACACCTTTTGGGGTGAAACATATTAACCTTATGAAATTACACTTGTAAACATCTTGATACTTGTAAATGCACATGCAATTCATCTTTACTTTTTGTCATGGTTATTGGTATTATTGTGAGTATTATATGAGATACATTATATGTTGACAATTATTAACTATTGTTAGCCTGGCGACGTCATAGATCTATGGGCCTGACAAGCCTACTTGGTTAATCCACGTACACTTAGCTAATCGTTTAATCTTGTAATCTTGTAATCTTGTAAACTGTCAAGGTTTGATTGTAGCTATATGTGTTCTATAAACTTGTATAATTCATAACCATTGACATGAATTGCTACTTGTAAATCTTATATATATATATATATATATATATATATATATATATATATATATATGTATGTTTAACCCATGGAAACTCACCAACTTTCAGAGTTGACCCTTTATTTTTAACATGTTTCAGGTTTGATACTTGAGGAACTCTTCTTGCTCATATAGGACTTGGACTTAGATAAATTAAACATCTTATGTTGTTGTTTATATTTTTGTGTAATGACTTAATTGCTTTGTATTGTTCAATGAAAAATGACATTTAATATTATTCCAACTAATTTAGTTTCATGTGCTATGAACAATTGTTTCACATTCGTCCGCCCCGATGATTCCGCCATCGGTCAGGGTGTGACAGATTGGTATCAGAGCCATGGTTATAGGGAATTAGGTTATTAGAAATAGAATGACCTAGACTATAACTATGTACCTTTACACATGAGTCCTCTCATGTACTTTATATGCTTAGATAGGATCTTATGTGCTTATATGTTTATACTTGATTATGTGACTATATGTCTTATGTGTTTCTTCTTATACTTTGAATCTTATCAATGCACACACAAATCTTAAATTATATTCTAAGGCATTATGTGCCTAAATCAAATGGTTTTCAAAATAAGCTTTGAATCATTATTCATGGTTTTCAAGTCTCGTCCAAGTCTATGTCCTATAACTTGAAACATGTAATGCTGGAAGAGCGTGATGCCTGTATCTCGAGGTGTTCTATCTAGGCAAGGTATTCATAAAAATCCAAATCAACCAATGGATCTGTTTACCTTACCTGGGAACCCTTGGGGTGAGTGTCCGCTTATAGGTACGCATGTCTTCATTAAGGTTGTAGTTGACCTAATACTTTGATAAGTCAACGTATTGTTTTGGTTTGTAAACCGAACGTTACACTCGAAACACCTTGTTAATTTGAATCGTCTTATCATTGATCTTGTCTTCTTGGAACTTAAAACTCATTACCCAATTCTCATAACGACCCTTAATAATCTTTTTGAATGCATTCCCCTCAAAACCGCACTTAATCTAGAAACTCATTTCAATAATACTCTTATTCTAAACTAAACAATTAATCTTAAGAAACACGATTCTCGCATCAACTTTAAACTAATGTAACTTTGAAACCTCAATGATATTGTAAGGCCCCGTTCCCGGGACGCTTACAGTTGGTCATTCATCGCACATAAAACATACATTTACAATTGTATTTCATAAACATCGTAGCGGAACATTAAAATGAGCTTTCATTTCTAAATAAATGCTTTTGCAAGTTAATACAACATTCGTTACAAAATAGCTTGTTCGCATTACAATGCAAAAACATTAATCAAAAGAATGCTATCCAAAAAAGAGCTGAGTAGCTTCACGGTGCCATCCTCAGCAAACCTCACCTGCCAACTGGAAAACATATAAAAGTCAGCGTTGCTAAGTGAGTTCTGGTTTTATTACAAAACATACTTTACTTTCATATAAAACCATTCGTTACTTTTACATGATCACACATCATACGTACGCATAGATAATATCATTATTATCTTCTTCATTCATTCGTTCGTCATTCATTTCATTTAACTTTACTTGCGCATCGGACATCATCCGTACCAATACCATGTGCTACACCCCGATTACTCTTAGCTACTGGGCCGAAGTCAATAAATGAACAGCTAAACGTATGCCACGATACTAAGAGTAACCATCAGTCATAGCTACTGGGCCGAAGTCAATAAATGAATAGCTAAACGTATGCCACGGTACTAGGGGTAAGCGGTAGAGGTTCTACATTAATGGTCAATCACAAAGAAGGACCCGTTATCCGATGCATGCAAGACGTTTAATTTCTTTCCACTTTACGTTACATAATACTTCATTTCATTCATAGCATAATACGTAAAGCCATAGGAAAGATAACATACAACATACAAGGGAACATTAACATGCATCAATATCACTTCATACAGGGCATCATCATACATACATATCATGCATAAACATGCAACATCATCATCATCATTCCCTACATGCTTTCTAAGGCCATAACAGTTATCTTACATGCTCTTACGGGAACCTTTACGTCAAAACTTACATCTGCACTTTCCCCCGAAAGCCAGAAGTCTAACAACACTTTCCTTCGGGTGCAACAGCTCTATTCGTGCGTATGGACACCCTTCAGTCACATGCCTTCATGCGATTGGACTCATACGGATGAACATCTATGCGAATGAACATCCAGCCGTGCGTATGGACCTTATGCGGATGGAACTAATGCGAATGGGCACCTATGCGACTGATCTAATGCGAATGAACTCATGCGACTAAGCACTTATGCGACTGAACCCTCAGTCGTATGACTCCCCATGCGACTGGACCCTCAGTCGTGCGACTGAAGCCTTAGTCGTGCGATTGAATCCTCAATCGTGCGAATGAATCCCAATCGTGCGAATGACCCTCAATCGCCTCTCATTCGGCCGTATGGCCTCCATTCGGTCGCCTACCCCTAGCTGATGCAGAATGGAGTTCATCCCGAACCCAATCTGCCATTTTCGGCCTCCAAACTCATCCAAACCCATTCTAAGCCTAAATTAACCCTCATGGACCTTAGGAATGCATACCATAACACCATACAAGCACACACAAGCCCAGAACATACACGAAACGCATCACACACGTCACACCCAAATGGGTCAAACACACACACATACAAAAACGGGTTTTCTATGCTTTCCAGCCCCAAAGTCAGTTGAAAACAAGTAAAAGTGGGGTCCTAGAACTCACACAATCGAGCACAACGTCAAGGGCTTCGATTTGGCTTGCCACACGACGAGTTTGGACACCCGAATCACCCGAAACACCCCTTTTTCTCTTTTTCTCCTCTTTTCTCTCTTCTCCTCTCTTGAGAGCTGAAATTTGTGTATGGGGGAGAGGGTAAGGGCTGCCCTCTCCCTTATATACTCCGCTCACCCGCCTTCCTTTCGTTGGCGAGTTTGGTCCCTCGACTTTGGACTTTATTTCCTTTTCTTTCTTCGCCGGCTTCAAAATAATAAATATCCGGGTGTTACAGATATAGTAAACAAAAATTAGTCATCTAAGAACCATGCTAAGGTTGTTTGCTTTGAGAAGCTCCTCTAGATTTGTATTTTATCCAAAAATGTCATAAATAGACTCTCATATTGAAAAAAAACTTGGTGTTGTACTCGTGACAAAACTTCCTTAGTCGTCATGTACCGTCTAAAATGCAAAACCTTGTCAGCCAAAAGGTCTAAACAAATTGATGATCTATTCACCTTGTCAAGAAACATATGAAACCTCAAATCATGGAATTAAAACAAACTTAAGTGTAGGGAAATATCATAATTAAACTTATTGAAATTAAACACTCCCAAGAGTTCCCTTGCAAACACAAAAAGAAATTTAAGTTTTCAAATAACCTTGAAATTAATTTTCTCGTGATCAAATTTCGGGACGAAATTTTCTAAAGTAGGGGAGACTGTAACATTTGCCCATTTTGGAAAATAAAAACCCAAACCCGAATTCGTTTGGGTCAATTTTGGAAAATCAAATATATTAGTTAGAAATTTAATTTATTTTAATTCTTCAAAAACAATAATAATACTATTTATTCAACTTCCATTTATTAAATCAATTCATGATAATTTCATGATTTATAGAATAAAATTTTATACATTCATGAAGTTTATTTGTCATTTATGAGTTTTAATTATAAAACTAAAATAAAGGATTAAAATACAAAGATCATTATTTTTACAAATATGTAAGGTCTATAAGAGGTTATTAATATTTATAAGATTTAAAATATTCAATGATAATAAATAATCAAATTACAAGTTCTTATTAGATTTATAAAGTCTACAAAGATTTAATAAAAAAGAAGTTTTTAAATTAAAATTAAAGTTTTAACAAATTTAAAGTTTAAATTGTAATTATTCTTTTATTTATTTAAATTATTTAATTTTATATTTATTTTAAATTCCAATCATAACCCCCTTTTAAAAGACTTATAACTCACCGTTAACACCATTCATAACATCCTCCTAACCTTAACAACAAAAGCAAGGCTTAGGCCTCACTTTTCATTTGCTCATTCTCTAAAAATCTCTCACACAAACCTTTCATCATCCTTTGGTTATAATCAATTTCAAGAATATTCTAATACTAAGGTAATCTTATATTGCTTTTATATTATACATTCCTATATTGTTTTAATCATCCTAACATTCAATTGTTCTCATTACTTTATGTTCTTACATTAATTCCTTCTTCTACTAAATCTCTTTTAATTTGATTCATTATCATTTCATCATTAACTTTCTAACATTCACTAACCTTATAACAATCACTAACATTCCTAAATCAAGCTAACGTAAACAAAGAATCCCGTTTGCATATGGACGGCTATGCCGTCGCATTCGGTTATTCCACAAGATTATTTCCCTTAGTGATGGCTATGCTGATGTCTTGGAATATTTTTGTATAACTCAAATGAAGTCTAATATATCATATATCAACATAATAAATTTGTTCTAACCCGTTTCATGCTTTAACGATTTTAAAAGTGCACATAAGTTCCTTACTATAATTTTGGCAGAATATAATCTGACTTCAACTGACCATAACTTGATCATAAAAAACTAAATTTGAGTAAACTCAGACTCCAATATTAAGTTTATTGAATTACCTTTTTAACGATAGTTTATACGTGTTCAAACTCAATCGGACGACTCAATAAAATAACCTTCACAAGATAAGTGTGCATTTCAGCACCTTCTGCCTTGTGCTGTTGTTTTGACCTATTTAAAGATCTTTTCATAAAAATGTTTTTGAATGAATGTTGTCCGGGAGACTTTGAAATAGTCAAGTATATTTTTTTTATAATTTAATGAAACCGTTTGCTATTTTTAAAACCTGTTCAAACACATACCAAACATTCTGTCCAGAATCTAAAATTGATGCAATAATCCTTTTTCAATCTACCTTTCGTTTTTTTAGCGTTCTCTAAACGTCCTAACTTCTTGGAATGAATTCCGACCTCAAGTAATTGTTTTTTTATCATTTAGGACATCACCTTTGACTCTTAACATCTAAGTTTTCTTATGTACTCTACAGCCATCACATTACTTGTGAGTTTCCCATGTGAGTTTTCCACGCCCTCTTTTTACTTTATTTCACACCTTTTGGGGTGAAACATGTTAACCTTATGAAATTACACTTGTAAACATCTTGATACTTGTAAATGCACATGCAATTCATCTTTACTTTTTGTCATGGTTATTGGTATTATTGTGAGTATTATATGAGATATATGTTGACAATCATTAACTATTGTTAGCCTGGCGACGTCATAGATGTATGGGCCTGACAAGCCTACTTGGTTAATCCAAGTACACTTAGCTAATCGTTTAATCTTGTAATCTTGTAATCTTGTAAACTGTCAAGGTTTGATTGTAGCTATATGTGTTCTATAAACTTGTATAATTCATAACCATTGACATGAATTGCTACTTATAAATCTTTTATATATATATATATATGTATGTTTAACCCATGGAAACTCACCAACTTTCAGAGTTGACCCTTTATTTTTAACATGTTTCAGGTTTGATACTTGAGGAACTCTTCTTGCTCATATAGGACTTGGACTTAGATAAATTAAACATCTTATGTTGTTGTTTATATTTTTGTGTAATGACTTAATTGATTTGTATTGTTCAATAAAAAATGACATTGAATATTATTCCAACTAATTTAGTTTCATGTGCTATGAACAATCGTTTCACATTCGTCCGCCCTGATGATTTCGCCATCGGTCAGGGTGTGACAGATTGGTATCGGAGCCATGGTTATAGGGAATTAGGTTATTTGAAATAGAATGACCTAGACTATAACTATGTACCTTTACACATGAGTCCTCTCATGTACTTTATATGCTTAGATAGGATCTTATGTGCTTATATGTTTATACTTGATTATGTGACTATATGTCTTATGTGTTTCTTCTTATACTTTGAATCTTATCAATGCACACACAAATCTTAAATTATATTCTAAGGCATTATGTGCCTAAATCAAATGGTTTTCAAAATGAGCTTTGAATCATTATTCGTGGTTTTCAAGTCTCGTCCAAGTCTATGTCCTATACCTTGAAACATGTAATGCTGGAAGAGCGTGATGCCTGTATCTCGAGGTGTTCTATCTAGGCAAGGTATTCATAAAAATCCAAATAAACCAATGGATCTATTTACCTTACCTGGGAACCCTTGGGGTGAGTGTCCGCTTATAGGTACGCATGTCTTCATTAAGGTTGTAGTTGACCTAATACTTTGATAAGTCAACGTATTGTTTTGGTTTGTAAACCGAACGTTACACTCGAAACACCCTGTTAATTTGAATCGTCTTATCATTGATCTTGTCTTCTTGGAACTTAAAACTCATTACCCAATTCTCATAACGACCCTTAATAATCTTTTTGAATGCATTCCCCTCAAAACCACACTTAATCTAGAAACTCATTTCAATAATACTCTTATTCTAAACTAAACCATTAATCTTAAGAAACACGATTCTCGCATCAACTTTATACTAATGTAACTTTGAAACCTCAATGATATAGTAAACAAAAATTAGTCATCTAAGAACCATGCTAAGGTTGTTTGCTTTGAGAAGCTCCTCTAGATTTGTATTTTATCCAAAAATGTCTTAAATAGACACTCGTATTGAAAAAAAACTTGGTGTTGTACTCATGACAAAACTTCCTTAGTCGTCATGTACCGTCTAAAATGCAAAAGCTTGTCAACCAAAAGGTCTAAACAAATTAATGATCTATTCACCTTGTCAAGAAACATATGAAACCTCAAATCATGGAATTAAAACAAACTTAAGCGTAGGGAAATATCATAATTAAACTTATTGAAATTAAACACTCCCAAGAGTTCCCTTGCAAACACAAAAAGAAATTTAATTTTTCAAATAACCTTGAAATTAATTTTCTCGTGATCCAATTGTTCTCATGACTTTATGTTCTTACATTTATTCCTTCTTCTACTAAATCTCTTTTGATTTGATTCATTATCATTTCATCATTAACTTTATAACATTCACTAACCTTATAACAATCACTAACATTCCTAAATCAAGCTAACGTAAACAAAAAATCCCGTTTGCATATGGACGGCTATGCCGTCGCATTCGGTTATTCCACAAGATTATTTCCCTAAGTGATGGCTATGCGGATGTCTTGGAATATTTTTATATACCTAAAATAAAGTCTAATATATCATATATCAACATAATAAATTTGTTCTAACCCGTTACATGCTTTAACGATTTTAAAAGTGCACATAAGTGCCTTACTATAATTTTGGCAGAATATAATCTGACTTCAACCGACGATAACTAGATCATAAAAAACTAAATTTGAGGAATCTCGGACTCCAATATTAAGTTCATTGAATTACCTTTTTAACGATAGTTTATACGTCTTCAAACTCAATCGGATGACTCAACAATAACCTTCACAAGATAAGTGCGCATTTCAGCATCTTCTACCTTGTGCTGCTGTTTTGACCTAATTAAAATCTTTTCATAAAAATGTTTCTGAATGAAAGTTGTCCAGGAGACTTTGAACTAGTCAGGTATATGATTTTATAATTTAATGAAACCGTTTGCTATTTTTAAAACCTGTTCAAACACATACTAAACATTCTGTCCAGAATCTAAAATTGATGCAATAATCCTTTTTCAATCTACCTTTTGTTTTTTTAGCTTTCTCTAAACGTCCTAACTTCTTGTAATGAATTCTGACCTCAAGTTATTGTTTCTTTATCATTTAGGACATCACCTTTGACTCTTGACATCCAAGTTTTCTTATGTACTCTACAACCATCACAATACTTATGAGTTTCCCATGTGAGTTCTCCATGCCCTCTTTTTACTTTATTTCACAGCTTTTGGGGTGAAACATGTTAACCTTATGAACTTACACTTGTAAACATCTTGATACTTGTAAATACACATGCAATTCATCTTTACTTTTTGTCATGGTTATTGGTATTATTGTGAGTATTATATGAGATACATTATATGTTGACAACCATTAATTATTGTTAGCCTGGCGACGTCATAGATCTATGGGCCTAAGAAGCCTACTTGATTAATTCAAGTACACTTAGCTAATCGTTTAATCTTGTAATCTTGTAATCTTGTAAACTGTCAAGGTTTGATTGTAGCTATATGTGTTCTATAAACTTGCATAATTCATAACCATAGACATGAATTGCTACTTGTAAATATATATATATATATATATATATATATATATATATATATATATATATATATATATATATATATATATATATATATATATATATATATATATATATATATGTATGTATGTTTAACCCATGGAAACTCACCAACTTTCAAAGTTGACCCTTTATTTTTAACATGTTTCAGGTTTGATACTTGATGAACTCTTCTTGCTCATATAGGACTTGAACTTAGATAAATTAAACATCTTATGTTGTTTTTTATATTTTTGTGTATTGCAGTGACTTAATTGACTTGTATTGTTCAATGAAAAATGATATTTAATATTATCCCAACTAATTTAGTTCCATGTGCTACGAACAATCGTTTCACATTCGTCCGCCCCGATGATTCCGCCGTCGGTCGGGGTGTGACACGAAAAGTCAAAACGAGTCATCAAGGATAATGGGCTTAATTATTGGGTATTTAATAAGTTAAAGAAATGGCCATGGGCTAAATTAGCCTTATTGGGCAGTAGACTAAGGGATTAAAGGCCCATAATAAGCCCTTAAGCCACTTAACCAGCCATCATCTTCCTCATTTGAACCCTAGCCATCCAAATTCATAGAGGGAGAAAGTAGAGAGAGAAAGTGAAGAAAACTCAAGATTTGGAGCTTCAAAGGTTAAGAGATTGAAGATATGGGTATTGGAGCATCAAACCATAAGAAAGGAGCAACAAATCCAGGTAAGAATTGGCCTCTAAACTCTTCTGTAGATCAAACACGGATTCTAGGGTTTTGGGTTTTGAAAGTTGCAAAGAATTGCATAAAGATCACATTTTTACGTATGAAAACATGTAAAAAGCTTAGATATAGCCTCATGGTTGATAAACTAAGAGATTGGACGTAAAAAGTTACGATTTTGGGTTAAAAACGGGTTGGTTCGTAATTTTTATGCGTTCTGCAAAACTATCTGTGCATCCAGCGAAACTGGGTGTTCAAGCTGCGAAACTGTGAGTTTTCTGCGAAACTATAATTTCGCAGGTAAGTTCACAGCCATGGAAATTCCAATGAAAGTTGGGCGAAACTGCCATGCAAAATTGGCAGTGAAACTGTCAGCGAAACTGGCAGCAAAACTGCTTATCTGGCAGCGAAATTAGCAGCGAAATTAGGCAGAAATTAACTCCTTTAAGTGTTAACTTATCTGCAGGCTGTGTAGTGTGATCCTAGCCTAGAAAGCTTAGTCTAGAAGTTACTCGCGGTACCCAGGTGAGTTCTAGAGCCCCTTGTTTACAAGTTTTTCCATGTTTTGGGGCTATTATCCATACAAAATATACGTTTTTAAATGACCAAGATATTAATAGGTTTTAACAGCCCGGCCCCAGCCAGGGGTGTTGCCCCTTGGACCCCACTAGGGGCTGGTGCCCCTAGGACCCCGCTGTCAGGGGCTGCCGCCCCCGAACCCCCGCTGTCCCGCGGAGGATCGGTTATGTTTTTATGATGAATTGTACTTGGTATGCTGTGTACCTAATAAGTTAAGTATTATATTTTAAAGTGGAATATAATATTAATTAGAAGTGGAACTTAACGAATGGTACCCCGGGCCCGTTTGATGATGAAAAGTCTTGCAAGTATTATGATAGACTTACTTATGTGAGTCTGATGTATGATGATGGATCCGTATTCATAAGCGGGCTATGTGCCTTGCAGTGTGGATCAACTGTCGGGGGTTAGCTACCGTTTTCATGTGTACCTATAGGGATCGACGTTCGTTGTCGATCAACAGGGAGCTCTTGCCTTGTGCAATCTCGTTTACGATGAAGCGAAAGATAACGAAAGAATGAAAGATAATGAACATGCTTATTAAGACGCGAATGTTATGTATTATGATGTATGCATGATCATTATAAGAAGGATAAAGTTTATATTTTCTTATATTATTTAAAACTAGAACTCACTCATCGAATCTGACTTTTATGCATAATAGTTGGCAGGTAAATGCTGATGCTGAGGATGGCACCAGGTTGGGGGCTACTTGGATAACAATGGATGACATTCCTGTTTATGAAATCTTTTATTGTAATTTAAGAAAAAGTACTATGTTTTATTTTCAATTGAAGGACAATTGTATGACTGCAATATCAACTGCAAGTTTAAGTAAATGTTTATTTTATTCCGCTGCATTGTTTTGTTATTAAAATGATTTTATGCTATGATTAACAAATTGTGAGGCTTCCCAGGAACGGGACCTTACAATAAGGGATGAAGTTGAAAAAGGAAAGATATGTATTCGCAAAGTTCACACGGATCAAAACATTGCGGATCCACTCACGAAGGTCCTTGAAAAGACAAAGCATGAAGGTCATACTTTTGCCATGGGACTTCGATATTCTAGTGACTGGATTTGATCTTTAATTTTGTATTTGGATATTGGAACCTTTTATTACTTGAATAAATATATGGTTATAATGTTTCAACTAATGTTCCTATTTTCCATGTTTAAAAATCCATGAGTAAATAATTTACTCAAAACGTCCGTAATCATTCATTCTTGTGGGAACAAGTATGAGGGTAAGACTATCATGAACTTGGATTGGTGGATATTCATATGGATGAATATAGCGCAAATGGTTGCTTCCAAGGTTCATAAATATTTGTGGGATACGAATATTGGACTGACCCGCATCTCAAATAATACAACATGGAATCTTCTTGATTGATCATAAGTAAATTTGAGAAAAGGCAATTATCATTTGGTATCCTCTGACCTGAGATACATATTGAGTCTTGATATTCACCTAATGTTATACTTTGACTTAGTTCTTCGCTGTTCTGAAACATGGAAGTACATAAGGCTGATTTCAGGTATAATACGAGGTGATTGTGAGAGACGTATGTAATCAAGATGGGATTTTTCCCTCTTATTCGTTGAGAGTAAGATGTCTAAGGCCTGAAAAAGTTAAATCAATAAAGAATGATCACTCTGTGTCTTTAGGATTTAACATGACATCTGTGACAAAAGGATATATGATTGATTCACCTAAAACAATTCGAGTAAGGTACTTGAAGGGGATGATGTTATTGAATGACACTTAGTCATACGTATTAAGGGTAGTAAACCGTTGTTAGGCGGTATTTAATGCTTGCATCAATCTTCTATGAATCTTATGCAAGTGAGAGATTGTTGGATCTTGTATGCCCAAGACACATACAAGATTGATGTGGTTAGTACGTTATGATCGAAGTCGGGTCATACCCAATAACAAGCTAAACAAACACCAATAAATATTTATTTGTTGATGTGATCATACAAATAAATGTTGACACCAATTTAGAAAATGGGCTTTCTAAATTATTGCTTTTGAAATAGAACAATATTATATGGATAATTTGTTCATGAGATATTATTTGTATTATTATTTAAGTTGGTTAAATAATAACAAATAAAAGTGTGTTTAAGTTATAAAATTAAAAGGGTTTTAATTTTATAAACTTATGGTTAAAAGAGTGTGATATATTTTATAAAATTAAAATGGGTGGGAACCCAATTTTAGACATGATTTTTGGCAGCCCCTTGGTTGCCCTCCTTGGGATTCCTTTTTCTTGTTTTAATACAAGACTTGAACTAATTTCACACTCCACTCAATGCACACTCTCTCTCACACACATAGCAAACTCTCTCTTTTTGTTTCTTGCTAAAAATTTTCGGATTTGAAAGAGGTTCTAGCTGAAATTTTTGGATTTGAAAAGAGGTGCAAGAAGAAGACTTTGGTGTTGCACTTCCTAACAAGTTGGGTGTTTTGCAAGGGCTTGTGGGTATACTAACTTGAGGTCTTCTCTTTTGGAGGCTTGCATTCAAAGAACATCATCATCTTCTTCATCCAACATCCATCTTTAATCTCTTTGTTCTTAGAAAGGTAGCATTCTATGAACACCCTATGGTTGGTGTTGTTTGATAGCTTTTCTTTTCACATAGATGATCCTCATTCTTGGGTTTGATTTGTTGGTAAATAAATGGCTTATTTTCAGCAACTAAAACACAGTTTTTAGCTCTATATATCCGCTGTGTTTTTTTGTTTAAATGGTTAAACAATCTTTGATAAACATGTTACAAACCCAACAGTTCTATGGGTGTAACCCGATTTACAACATAAAAACCCTATTTTTGGGTGTTGTTGCACCATCTAACTTGCATATCTTGTAACCCTTCGAAGCTAAGTTTGTAACATGCTCAAAATCAATTTTCTAACCTCCTAATAACCTGTTTTTAAATTTAAAAAAGGTTTTGGTAATGTTTAAACACGAGTTATAACGTTTACACATGTGTAATGGGTGAAAATGGTGTAATCACTATGTGTCCAACTTGTTCTTGGGTTATATGTTGAAACTGTGAGTTAGGCTTAGTATTTCAGTAAGTTTTGGATGATATTGAGTGTATGATGAGATTTTAATGGCTAAAAATAATAAAGTTATAGACTTGTAAGCATTTTGGACATATTTGGGGACCCGAAAGGTGGTGAAACAACTTAAAAATAAGAAAACTTGGATTTTAACCATATTAAAAAGAATTCTAGGCTTTAAAAGATTTAATAAAGTGATTTGGACCGGATTTTTTGATTAAATGGTCAAAAGACAAATTAAAAGGAATTTTTAAATAAAAAGGGGTATTAACCGGGTGACGTTTTGAGGGAAAAATCCTAGAAATAATGGTATAAAACCAAAATCCATGGAAACCATGTTATTTCAGTAAGTTAGGTGCTATAAGATTTAAAGGTGTTGAAAAATCGGTCAAACAAGCTTTTAAACGGTCATTTACGGGTAAAAACGCATTTTAACGGATTAAACATAAAAACAAGGCTTTCAACTAAAAGAGGCTTGAAATACATTTTTAAAAGATTAGAAAAAAATATTACTAAAATAATATTTTAAAGGTCTAAGACTCAAAATATGGAAATCAATACTTAACCGTTAAAAACCTTCGGTTTTATCGTAAATGGTAACGTAAAACATAAGAATATTAAACCCGGACCTTTCTGAAGATTTGGAGTAAACTTACTTAAAATTAAGTTACTTAACTTCAATAACCTGATATTTGGCCATAAAAGTCAATAGATGCAAGAAAACAAACTTTTGGGTAGAAATTATAAATTTTGGAAACTTGGAGGACTTAACTGTAAGTTTTGCCAAACCTCTATAAACCGACCCGTTGGTCTAATAATAATTTGGTGAACTTAAACTAACTGGTATAAATTATCCAACATTGTAAATCATGTATTTTTTCCTAAGAAACCCTAAATTACTATAAAAGGGAACTTTTTATATAAGACTTAGCAAATCAAAAGCTAGTAAGACATTAAACCTCATGACACACCTAGTGCACCTTCCATAACCTTAGAATTAGTGGCTTAACACTTAAATATTGATGGTAGGGTGCTAGACTTGAGACTTTCCCGGTACACGAAGAATCCTTTGCTTGAATCTTAAGGTGAGTTCTAGTGTTCCCTTTTTAATACTGCTTTTAGGATGAAATATGCTATGCTTGAATTGAAACCTTTCATGAGTTATTGTTTGATACTTGAATGTTGGTGATAATGTTAGAACCAACTTTGATTGCATCACGATCATTACTTCTTGTGTGGACTGCTTGTTTTATATGGGTAGATCTACTTGGGGAATCCCCCACACACAGTGCCTTCCATGATGAATGGGAAGGGTACCACACTGAGATTCTGCGGGGTCGTTTGCGGCATGTGACAAGTTTTTTTAAGATACTAGGTGAACCATCCGGCAAGTATGGTCCACTATTTTGAGGCTCAGTTCTTCCTTTGGGTTTAACCGATATAACATAACTTTTGAAGAGGCTAGCCGGGACAGAGTGCAGGGTTGATTGTGATCCCCCACAACAGTGAAACTTCGATTCTTGTAAATCAAATGTGGATTCTATTGAATCCTTTTGTTTTTAAACTTTAAGCACTTGAATTCACCAACTTTTTAGTTGACACAATTTTCTTTTGAGCATGTTTCACGTAATCCATGAAGGGAGTATAGCGGTTGTTGAAGACCTAGACCTAGCACCGTGACCATGGCATTGGCTTGTGTAATTTTAAAACATTTTGAACAATTTACATATATTTTTGATGAATACATTTTGTTTTAATGTTGGATGTACGATTTATTTGGTGGCTAGACCTACTTCTAGCCCTGGATTCTTTTAAACATTAATGCCATGTGATGTTCTCTCCTTTTGTGCTGTTATGATGGTTTGTTTCCCCTGCCATATGTGTTGCTAGTCTATGACGTCCCACCCTACCTGGGCCCGGGGTGTGACAATTTTGATGAAAATACAATTAAACATTATTTACTTTGGCGATTACCTTGATTTCACTTATGTTTCATCGTTCATACATCGCATTTCATGTTTAATGATTGATTACATTCATTCTATTGTTCTAGTTTGATTCCCGATACTTATTGAGTGAATACGGGTAGTTTCTTTGAAGTTCTCACCAAGTTTCCTTGACTAGATGGTCAATAAACTATTCAGTTGATGCATGGTAGTCATTTTGAATGATTTGGAGGAGTATTGTGGTGAGAGTGTTTGAAATTGGTTGTAGAGTGTTATCGTTGAGTTTTGAGAGGAGTGGATTGATTTTAAGGGTCTTTCGTATGGGTTCGTGTTCTGTTTTGGTTCCATTTACACAACAGATACTATGTTACATTTGTGATTGATTAGTGTGATTCCAATTATGATTGTAATCAGATTAGATTTGATTTGTTGACGAGTGTGTTTAGAAGGCTTGAGAATCAAAACTCCATAGCATTAAAGGTTGAAAATAAAAGCCAAAAACTATCCACCGGAGAACTATTGTTGTTTGATGTTTTTGTATAACTAATTTCTTTCCCCTTAAATAGTTAAGCTTTCATGAATACCATGATGCACCAATTTTATAGTTGCACAATTTTGATGAAAATGCAATTAAACCTTATTTACTTTGGCGGTTACCTTGATTTCACTTATTTTTCATTTTTTAGACATCACGTTTCATGTTTAATGATTGATTACATTCATTCCGCTATTCTAGTTTGAATCCCGGTACTAATTGAGTGAATACGGGTAGTTTCTTTATACTTCTCAGCATGTTTCTTTCCCTAATGGTCAATAAACTATTCAGTTGATGCATGGTAGTCATTTTGATTTATTTGGAGGAGTTTTGATGTGAGACTGTTTGAAGTTGGTTGTGGAGTGTTCTCAATGAGTTTTGAGAGAAATGTATTGATTTTAAGGGTCTTTCGTATGAGTTCGTGTTCGGTTTTGGTTTCTATTTAAACACTATATACTATTTTACATTTGTGATTGATTAGTGTGATTCCAATGATAATTGTAATTAGATTAGATTTGTTTCCTTCACAAGTGTGTTTAGAAGGCTTGAGAATCAAAACTCCATAGCATTAGAGGTTGATAATAAAACCCAAACACTATCCACGGGAGAACAATTGTTGTTTGATGTTTTTGTATAACTAATTTCTTTCCAATGTAAATAGTTAAGCTTTCATGATTACCATGATGCACCAATTTTATAGTTGCACAATTTTGAAGAAAATACAATTAAACTTTATTTACTTTGGCGGTTACCTTGATTTCACTTATGTTTCATCGTTCATACATCGCGTTTCATGTTTAATGATTGATTACATTCATTCCATTATTCTAGTTTGATTTCCAATACTTATTGAGTCAATACGGGGAGTTTCTTTGTACTTCTCACCATGTTTCCTTGCCTAAATGGTCAATAAACTATTTAGTTGATGCATGGTAGTCATTTTGATTGATTTGGAGAAGTTTTGAGGTGAGAGTGTTGGAAGTTGGTTGTGAAGTGTTCTCGATGAGTTTTGAGAGGAGTGGATTAATTTTAAGGGTCTTTCGTATGGGTTGTGTTTGGTTTTGGTTCCATTTAACCAACAGATACTATGTTACATTTGTGATTGATTAGTGTGATTCCAATTTTGATTGTAATCGGATTAGATTTAATTCATTCACAAGTGTGTTTAGAAGGCTTCAGAATCAAAACTCCATAGCATTAGAGGTTGATAATAAAAGCCAAATACTATCCACAAGAGAACTATGGTTGTTTGATGTTTTTGTGTAACTAATTTCTTTCCCATGTAAATAGTTAAGCTTTCATGAATACCATGATGCACCAATTTTATAGTTGCACAATTTTGATGAAAATACAATTAACCTTTATTTACTTTGGCGGTTACCTTGATTTCACTTGTTTTTCATCATTCATACATCGCGTTTCATGTTTAATGATTAATTACATTCATTTCGCTATTCTAGTTTGATTCCCGGTACTTATTGAGTGAATACGGGCAGTTTCTTTATACTTCTCGCCATGTTTCCTTGCCTAGATAGTCAATAAACTATTCAGTTGATGCAGGGTAGTCATTTTGATTGATTTGGAGGAGTTTTGAGGTGAGAGTGTTGAAATTGGTTGTGGAGTGTTCTTGATGAGTTTTGAGAGGAGTGGATTGATTATAAGGGTCTTTCGTATTGGTTCTGAAGATCATGTTAGGTTGGACTCACTTTAGTATAGATGTTTACTTTACATTGTAATAGGACTTTTGTTAGTTTCATTTTGTATTTTGTTAGTAATTAGCAGTTTTGGCAGTCCAGCGAAACTGTGAGCGAATCTATACATTCGCTCACAGTTTGCTGTTTTGGTTTACCCGGCGAACTTGTGTTCTGCCGGGCGAAACTATAGTTTCGGCATGACAGTTTCGCTAGCGAAACTGTGAGCAAAACTATGACTGCTATATATACTATTGTCATTTCACTTTGTATGGTAGGCTTGCAAAACCCTAATCGTGGAATTCTGTTGCAAGCTACCATTTCTAAGCAGTTACTTCATTGAAATACAATTATGCTTGTTGTTATTGAGTGAGTTTGTTCATTTGAGTACCAATTATGTCTTGATTCATCATATTCACTTCTCAATTGTTGTTATTTGGATTGTGTGTTTGATATTGATCAAATTATCCTATCAATTGTACTGTTCATCGATCACATGGACCAACAATATGGTATCAGAGCCTTAGTGCTCTTGATTTGTTGAGTTTTTGTGGTTTTGGTCAATATCTAGTTTCAATCAATTTTCATTGGATTATCAGCTGTTTTTGGCATGGAAATTGATTGAATTATGCTTGTTCTTGATTGAGGAAGATTCTACAATCATCAGATCTCAAATTCATTGAGTTTTGGATGATTTCAGATTGATTTTGAGGTGAAAAGGGGTTTTGAGATCGACCAACAAAACTACTGTTCTTACAGCGAAACTGTCATCTTCATCCAGCGAAATTATGAGTTATTTTGGATCAGAAGTTGTTTTCTAGAGTTTCAGCGAAAGTATTCCCTTGAACGAAAGTTCATTAGTGTTTTTGACCAATCATCAAGCGAAATTGCTGCCGAATCTATTTCTGAACGAAAGTTCAAGCTTGTTTCCTGCGAAGTTAGCAGCGAAACTAAGCAATTGTTGTCTCTGTTCAAGCAAAAGTGCTGCTGAAATTGAAAGCGAAAGTGTCTGTGTTTGCGAAAGTGTCTGCGATAGTATTGTTTCAGCGAAACTGTTAGCCAAGTCACCTCTTTCAGCGAATTTGTTAGCAAATTTGTCAGCGAAATTATCAATTTTTCTGCCGAAACTATCATGTCGAAATTACCTACTCTTACACTTGCGGATCTTGAAAGTGTTGCTCCTAATAGACCTCCAAGACTCATTAATGGAGATAATTTTGAAGATTGGAAGAGATGTCTCAAAGCTTTCTTTTTCTACACAGATCATAATCAATGGGAATCGATTATTTCAGGTCCTCATATACCTACTGTTACGGTTGGTGATGTCGTTTCTCAGAACAAAGACCCATCTTCTTATACTGAAAGAGATCTGAAACTGATTGATCGTGATCAAAAAGCTTTTGGTGCTCTAACTCTCTGCTTGGCTCCAGACATCTGCAATCGTTTTGCAGAGCATAAAAATGCTAAATCCCTTTATGATGCTCTCTATGAATTCTATGATGGGAATGCAGATCTGGTGAAAGACAAGAGTATTCAAGCTGAAAAGGAGTTCAATTCGTTTGTAGGATACAAGAATGAAAGTTTGACAGATCTTACAAATCGTTTCTTAACCGTCTCAAGTACTCTGAAGAAGTATGATGAAAGACTCTCCAACAGTGAACAAGTTAACAGGCTTCTCGATTCTCTTCCACCACAGTGGAGTCTTCAAGTGAGGATGCTCAAACAAGAAAGTGGTTTTACAGATTATAAGCTGATGGATATCATTAACAAGTTGAAATCTTTTGAGTTGGATATGAAAAGAAGAGAATTTAACCAGACTATGATGCCCACACCTGGTTTTTCTCAAAATGCTGCTTTGTTGTCATCCGCTGCAAACTCTCACATTCAAAATCCAATTCAAGGAGGGAGCAATACAAGTAATTTCTCGAGTGGTAGTAATCATGTTGGAAAAGAATTGGGAAATTCTAAGGTGAATGCTGAAACTTCAATTCCATCTGAAACAATGGCTCTTTTTGGAATGTTTGTTCAGAGCTATGAAGCTCTTGTTGCTGGTGAATTGAAAGTTAAAGGAATGACTATGGAGGATATGTATCAGGTTGATCCTGATGATCTAGAAGAAACTGACATTCAATGGCAAATGGCAATGTTAACTTTAAGAGCCCGGAGATTCATGGAAAGAACAGGAAGAAAGAACTTTGGTGGTCAATCATCTACCTCAAAACTAGGATTTGATAAGTCAAAATTGAGGTGCTTTAATTGTAAAAAATTGGGACATTTTAAACGTGAATGTCCATTACCAATTGTCACAGATCCTAGTAACACTGGAGTACCAAGATTGACAGCAGAGAAAGAAAAGGAAGAAGGAAATTCAAAAAAGGAGTCAGCATTGATCTCAAACTTTGACTGGAGTGCGGAGGTGGAAGAAACAAGATCTGAAATAAATCACGCATTAGTTGCTGAGGTTGTGGAAAGTGATGAGATGGAAGTTGATAAAGATGGATTTGTGCTGTTCAAGGAATTCAAAGGAGAAAATGAATCTTCAGTAAAGGAGAAAGAAGAGAAGGCAGATGGAGAGAAGAAAGAGGAAATTACAGATTCAGATGAAGAAAGAAATTCAAAAGCTGCGAAAGGAAAAGAGAAGGATGATGCGGCCGCTACTGTTGAGGAAAGGAAATCAAGTACTCCAGTATGCATGTGCGATAAAGCTTTAGCTGCCGAAAGGATGGTAATGGGACTTCCTTATGAGGTAATACAGGATATGTGCTCATCTGCTTGCAAAATTAGACTTTTTGGGATTTATAAGGCTAATCGTTTGTTAATTGATAATGAAAAGGATTTAAAACGAATTAATGATGAACTTAAAATGAATGAATCAAAATATTTTGTGAAATTAAATGAGGCTTTAAAAGAAACTGATCATTTAAAAAGAATTGTTTTGGAAAGGAATGTAGAGGTTAATACTTTGACTGAACGGGTTGCTCTTGCTGAATTTGAAGCAAGCAAACTTCAGTCAAAGTTAGATAAATGGACTATTTCTGGAATGAAACATGATGATCTTTGTAAACCTCAACGGGGAGCAAGAATTAAAACAGGTTTGGGTTATGAAAATGTACAGGTTTATCCTCCTCCTAGTACATACTGTTATTCTCCTATGCCTGTTCCTCATCCTTCTAATGATTTTATCAAATCAGATACTGACAGTATGTCTGCAGGTTTAGTTGGGTATAACTCTAAGTACATTCGTGAAGACTACGACTATGGACCAACTAGTGGGCTTGGATGCACTAGTTCTAGTACACCTGAAAATCAGCAGTCTGTTTTAGATAATAAGTCTAGTTTAAATTCAGTGTTTGTTTCTAGTTCAAATGTAATAGACTTGAATGTCTCATGTTCTCTTGATTGTTCTATTTCATCTTGTACTTCAAATCATGATAGTGATGATTTTTGTTCTGGTAATGAATGCAATGAATCTGATGTTTCTCCTAAAACAACTGAGCAACTTAAAATTAATTCTTTCGAAAAGTTCTTTTCTCAACCTATTCCATCTTTCATACCATTAAATATGACATCATCAGAAAAATTCAGTTCGTCTTTATCTGACACTGGTACCAATGGTACGAGTTTTACTGATTTGTCAGCAGAATCATGTTCTGATTTTGTAAAGAAGAACTCTGATTCAAATAAACAAAACATCATGAGATGTATGAGACATTCATTGATGTTGATTCTAGTTTGTCTGAATGTGATGAGGAGATTATTATTGATCCTATTTTTACCTCATCACATCATCGACCTAGATTCAAACATCATTGTTTCAGGTGTGGTGAAGAGGATCATCTTATCAAAAATTGTCCTTTGATTCAAAGATCCTCTAATAGGAATAGTTTTGGGAATAAATTGACAAAATTGGTTAATAATTTCTTTCATAAAAAATCAGCTTCTTTAAAACAAAAGTTGTTCAATCTTGGGTCCCTATTGCTCCTGGCTAAATGATTTGTTAATTCATTTCAGGGATCTTCTTCAAAGATTGTACACAGTCTGTGGCATGTTGATAGCGGATGTTCCAAGCATATGACGGGATTAAAGGATTTGTTGACCAATTATCGGATTATAGATGGAGGATATGTGGCATTTGCTGGAGATAAGAAGGGTGGAAAAATGATTGGACAAGGAGAAGTTACCAATGGTTCTCTTACTCTAGAAAAAGTCAACCATGTTCCTGAATTGGCTTTTAATCTTCTGAGTGTCTCTCAAATTTGTGATAAAGACATTCATGTTGTATTTAAATCTGACGAATGTTTATTTTTAAAATCAGAGATAGCTATTCCGGAGGATTTAATTCTCATGCGTGCTCCAAGGAAACATGATACATATCTTCTTGATATGAATTCAAATGAGTCAAAGGCTACCGCAACTTGTCTTCTCTCAAAAGCATCAACCTCTGAGTCACTCTTGTGGCATCGTCGCTTAGGCCATGTCAATTTTAAGATAATCAATAAATTAGTAAAGAACAATCTTGTTAGAGGACTTCTTTTAAAAGATTTTTCTGTTACTGAAAAATGCATGGCATGTGCCAAAGGAAACAACATAAGAAACCTCATAAGCCCAAACTTTTAAATAGCATATCAAGTCCTCTTGAGTTGTTACATACTGATTTATTTGGGCCAATTAGTGTTAAATCAATTGCTAAAAAATCTTTTTGTCTTGTTGTTACAGATGATTTCTCACGTTATTCATGGGTGAGGTTTCTTGCACACAAAAGTGAAGTTGCAGAGGAATTGCATAAATTAATCATTTCTATTGAATCAGTCAGTAAGAGAAGAGTTATGGGATTAAGAAGTGACAACGGCACTGAATTTAAAAATCAGATTCTTGATTCATTTTGTGCTCAAAAAGGGATTGTGAGACAATTTAGTGCTGCAAGAACACCCCAGCAGAACGGTATTGCAGAAAGAAAGAATCGCACTCTTGTGGAAGCTGCTCATACAATGTTGATAGAATCCTCATTACCCATTATTTTCTGGGCTGAAGCTGTTAATTGTGCCTCTTATGTTCTAAACAGGGTGCTAACTGTGAAAGATAAAGTGAAGACTCCTTATGAACTTTTTCATAAGAGGAAGCCACTAATTGATTTCTTTCGACCATTTGGCTATTCTTGTACTCTTCTGAATACTCAATCTCAAAAGACAAAATTTGGTGCTGTTTCTGACGAGTGTTATTTTGTTGGATACTCTTTTCACAAAAGGCGTACCGAGTTTATAACAAGAGAACACGTATTGTTCAAGAGTCATTCTATGTTGATTGGCAAGAATCCAATCCTTCTGAAGTGAAATCTGAACCTGCATGGTTCTTTGACTCCGATACTGTGTTCAATTCATTTAATTTGCCAGTTTTCGATGATGATACATCAATTCCAAGTACTCAAACGAATATTATTCCATCATCTCCATCGTCTGTTCCATCCATCCCGCTAGTAAATGATGCTGTTTCAACTGATGTCAGCTCATCGTCTCCAATGTCTGATAAAGCTCCATTATCTGATTCTTTATCTCCTACATCTCCTAACTTACCTGATTCAACACCTGTCATTGATACACCTTCATCTAATCTTTCTCCGGCTATGGCTGATACGTCTTCAGCTATCTTTCCTTCTTCAAGTGATTATAAAACTTTGAAAGATCATCCGCTTGATAATGTGATTGGATCTGTTTCTGATGGTGTTCGCACGCGAAGTCAATTTGGTCTGATTAATGTCTGTCTTTTCTCATGCTTCATTTCTCAAATTGTTCCAAAAAATGTTCATGCTGCTTTACAAGATCCTTGTTGGGTAGAATCTATGCAATTGGAACTTCAACAGTTTAGAAAGCTTAAGGTTTGGACCTTAGTTGATTTACCTCCCAACAAATATCCAATTGGTACAAAATGGGTATTTAAGAACAAACCAGATGATCGGGGTGTGGTGGTGCGAAACAAATCTAGACTTGTAGTGCCAGGCTTTGCTCAAGAAGAAGGAATTGATTATATAGAAGTCTTTGCTCCAGTTGCTCGTCTTGAAGCAATCCGAATATTTCTTCTCATGCTGCTCATAAACGGTTCAAAGTGTACCAGATGGATGTGAAATGTGCTTTTCTCTACGGAGACATTGATGAAGAGATATATGTGTGTCAACCACCAGGCTTTGAAGATCCTGATTTTCCTGATAAAGTGTATAAGCTTGATAAATCTTTGTATGGCCTTCATCAAGCACCCAGAATCTGGTATGAGACTCTTACACAATATCTTCTAAGCAATGGTTATTCTCGTGGTACCATTGATATGACCTTATTTAAAAGAGAGGTGAATGGTGAAATGATCTTTGTTCAAGTGTATGTCGATGATATTATTTTTGGATCTACAAACTCTCAATTGTGTAGAGAGTTCGAAGAAGTGATGAGCCAAAGGTTTGAAATGAGTATGATGGGTGAAATGTGTTTCTTTCTTGGATTGCAAGTTGAACAACAGAAAGAAGGAATTCTTATTCATCAAGAGAAGTACATTAAAGATATTCTGAAGAAATTTAAGATGGATGATGCGTCTACTGAGATGACTCCTTTTACTGTTCAGACCTGTCTAACTCCGGATGAAAATGGAAAACCAGTTGATCCTCATCTTTTTCGGTCTATGATTGGCTCTCTCATGTATCTTACTGCAAGTCGTCCTGATATCACTTTGCTGTTGGTTACTGTGCTAGATATCAGTCGGCTCCAAAGGAATCTCATGAGAAAGCTGTCAAACGAATATTTCGTTATCTCAAAGGATCGTCTCGTCTCGGACTGTGGTATCCATATGGTGGAAATTTTGATTTACATGCTTACTCTGATAGTGATTCCAATGGTTGCAAGTTAAACAGAAAATCTGTGTCTGGAGGTTGTCAATATTTGGGAAATTGTCTGGTATCCTGGCAGAGCAAGAAACAAACTACTGTTTCTCTTTCTACAGGGGAAGCTGAATATATTGCTGCATCCAGCTGTTGCTCTCAAGTTCTCTGGATCCAACACCAAATGATTGATTATGGAATTAATTTCTTCATACACCTTTATTCTGTGACAATGAGGCTGCCATTGGAATTGCTAAAAATCCCATTCATCATTCCCGCACAAAGCATATTGAAACACGAATTCATGCGATTCGTGATGCTCAAGAGAAGGGTTTCATTAATATTATACCCATCGATACAAAAAATCAAAAAGCTGATCTTTTCACAAAAACATTTGATAAACCTCGTTTTTATGAATTGATTTCTATGCTTGGGTTAATATCTTTTTAAATTTTCATTTTCTATTTCTTTGATAATAAAAAATTAATTAATTAAAATTAAAATTCATTTAGAATAATAGAAATATGAAAATAAAAATTTGGGGGAGTAATATCATTATTCTGAGATCGGAATTAACATGATGAGAAATGATTGTATATTCTCTAAATATTTTTATTTACATGACCAGTACTTCTATGAGAAATGATAGTAACTGTTACTGGATTCTGTTTCACATTAAAAAAAGGGAAATGGATCAGATTCTTTAACGATATGCTTGATAGACTCAGCCTGATGAATGAAGTAGACAGCAGCTTTATGATTAAATTAAACTTCATGCTTAAGAATGTCTGGATTTACTCAATCATTTTGGATTGCACAAAAACTGAGTCCTGACAAAAATTGGATTGAGAATGAATCTTTCGTTCATTTTGCTTTGTTATGTCATCACCCTCTGCTGGTTTATTTAGTGTTAAGATGTCTTGTGTCTGTGCTTATCTCCTCTGCTGTACGTGAGTACTGACCTGGAGTGATGATCTCCTCTGCTGTACGATAGTACTGACCTGGAGCTCTCATCAGCACATGATCAAATGGTTATCTCCTCTGTTATACGTGAGTATAGATCTGGAGCTCTCACCATTTTGATATAATTATGTCAAATCATCTTATCGATGAATTTCTCTCAGAATGAAATATTCTGTTTATAATCATTTGCACACTAATCCACAAACCTTGTTCTATGAAGATTGATTCATAATTCAAGAAATCCTGAGGTTGGGTGAGGGTTTTTACCAAATGATTGTGGGGTCTTAGCATTCTAAAGCATCTAATCGAACCTTAAATGAATCATAAGCTGTTGGTCAAAAAGGATAAGGCATGAGTTTAAGTGGACAATTATATCTGCAATCGTTATTGATTTGTTCTAATTTCAGTTGTTTCTGTGCAGATTGTGATCAGATCTTGTATTCAGTATGATCTCATGACTGGTAGATGATTTTTGATCATCTTTATGTTCTAAAATATTTAGAGAATGTGATCTCTGATTATTTTAGATCTCATTATTAGATGTGCTTCCTTTAAATATTATAATTTAAAAAAAAATAATAATAAAAAAAAATAATAAATAAAAAATAAAAAAAAAAAAAAAAATAAAATAATAATAAATAAAAAAAGGGGGTGCGAAATTATTCTTTCGCTAACAATTTCGCAAAGCGAAACTGCAATTTCGCTAGGTTGGCTAATAAGTTGTTAATCAGTTATCTCCTAGCGAAATTACAGTTTCACTTGGCAAAACTGTAAATTCGCCAGACGAATTTATAGTTTCGCTGTCTGCGAAACTATTTGCTATATAAGTCATGTTTGCGAATTTTCTCTCATAATTTCGCACAATCGCACAGCTTTACTTTTAGGGTTTATCCGTAACTTTTAAGGCGATTTTGACTTGTGTTTGTGATTTGGACTGATTTTTCGTGAGATTCACTTCGTATGTGAGTTTCGAACACTGATTCACTTTCTAATCTGGATTAAATAGTCTATTCTTAAGTTATCTTGATTGTGTCTCTTCGGTGGTTTCGCTGTTCGTTCAGCGAAACTACTAATTTCTCTGCGAATTGAACGAAAGTTCACATCTTTTCTGCGAAACTGTAAAGTTATGCTGTCCGAGCGAACTTAACAGTTTCGCCATATCTTCTTAATTTCGCAATGACTGATCTTTAATTTACACAGTTTCGCTTGTATTTTCTTATGTCAGCGAAACTAATTTGTAATACCGAAACTAACTTAATATTTGGTGAAACTAATTGCGAAACTACTTTAATTCATTCTAATCTTGTCGAAACTACCTTTTGCTCTGCGAAAATAACAAGTTTCAATGAGCGAAATTATAGTTTCGCTTGTCGAAACTGTTTGTTTTCCTTGTCGAAATTGTCTTTGATTCAGCGAAACTATCATGTCTTAGTGAGCGAAACTATTGTTTCGCTTGCCGAAACCGATTGTTTCTTATGTTTTTGTCTTATTTTCTTATTTTCAGTATTTCTTATTCAAATTTATTTGTTGTTCTTTTCAGGTTATTATGGCGAATCTCAAGTTTGATGAGAGGAATAACATCACTGCCATATTAGACAATACTCTTCCAAAGGCGGTCGGATTTCGTGACTGTATTAGATGGCTCCAGAGATCACCCATTGCATATGCTATCTCTCACTCACCAACTATCTATGATCTTCATATTAGAGACTTTTGGAGATCAGCAGAATACAACATGGAGGAGATGTTCAGAGAATCACAGCTAGAGTGATTGATCATGATATAACTATTACTGCTGAGAGCGTGTCGAGGATTCTTAGACTAGAAGATGATACTGGTGATGAAGTTGATATGACGGAATCTGAAGTATTCCAAGCTTTCAGACAATGGGATATGAGGGACCAGCTTTTGGTTCGAGGAAGGAGATTAAAAAGTTTTTTTTATCTAAGGAATGGAGATATATAGCTCATGTTTTTATTATGTGCTTAGATCACCGTAAGGGTGGATCCGATGGACTTAATCTCGACTGGGCCAAAGCTATGGTGATATGCTGTAAAGGGGAGAAAGCAAACATTGCTAGACTGATCTTTGCGTGTATGGCAAGAGAATGTGATGGCTGTGAAGAAGGATAAATGGTTGTTATATCCTCGCTTTATTCAGATGATTATTGATGATCTTATTCCTGATGTTCCTAAACATGGTGAAGTCAAGAGATTAGTGCAGATGAACCCTCGGATATTTGCCGATTGCTGTGCTATCCGCCATGATTTCAGTGGTAAAATCACCCATCTCTGGGAAAATATGTACCCCACCAGAACGCTGGAATTATATCAGACGGGTCGATGAGTCTGAAAACAAAAGGGCTGAGGAAACAAGGGTGCAACAAGCTGATGCAGCTAAGAAGAGAAAGAGATATGCAAAAGAGAAAGATTATGATTTCGAAGAAGATATAGATGCACAAGCAGAGGAGATAAGGGTGGAGAAAGAACGGAGATCTAAAAAGAAAACTGACTTTGTTGAGCCTGAACGGAGATCAAAACATCGACACGAGGGTTTCACAGCAGGGAAAGAGGCTAGTGCTGGTCTTGATGAGGATGTGATTCGTAGTCTAAATACTTCATTGGTAAATGAGTTGAGTATGATAAAGACTAAACTGATGAATCAGGAGATTATGGAAAAACAGAAGGATGAGGTAATTGAAGGAATGAAAAAGATGTTGGTTGACCAGAATAATTTGATTAAGAGATTGTTTGAAGAAATTTCTAAGATGAAAGCTGCTGTTGGCCTACCTAGTCAACTAACTCAATCTGAGTTAGATGATATGACTGATATATCTAAGTACTCATTCTTGAATGTGGGTACTTCATCCAAGGTAGGAGAGGGCACTTCTGGAGCAGCTAATACTGAAGCAGGGGAACAAGAGATCCCAAGAGAAGATGCTGGAAGAAATGAGGATGATGATATTATTGAAGCAGGGTTTGTTAACCTACAGTTTGATTTTGATAAGGATATTATGGGTGAAGAAGTGGTTGTTACTGCTACCACTGAGGGAATTTCTGATAAAGGAAAAGGTTTGATTGATGAAGAAGAGGAGGATGAGCAATTGGTTGATTATGATTCTGAACCAGAGTTTTATGAAGTAGATGAGAGACCATTGGTGTATGTTGCTAAGAAGGGAGATGATGAAGGTGATGTGTTTGCGATGGATAAGAGTGACTGGTTGGTGAAGGAGAAGGAGGCTGAAGAACTTACTCCTTTGTTTCAAAATATGGAAGGTTTAAGCAGGAAAGAGGCAGACAAGAAGATAATAAGTTGGTGTTATAATCCTAGCTTAAAGATGTTTATGATTAAAAGAAGAGGAGGTAATATCAGCTACATGCTCAAGAGGAAGGCTTTTAAGACCTTGCCCAAATGGGATCTGAGACGGTTGGCCACTTTGCCTTTGATTAATGCTCATTTAAGTGAAAGGGCAGTATTTCTTGAGAAAGAAATTAAAAATGGACTTAATGATAATTTTGAGTCATTTGGATACATGAAGGCTGAACGAAAAAGATCAAAGAAAGATAAAGACCGGGAGACTAGCAAAGGGAGGATTGTTTTGAGAGTCAAACCACCAAAGACTGTAAACAGGGTAAGATTGGCTGATCCTCTTCCCCAACGTTTACAGGAATTTGAAAAGTGGTTTCATGATAATAACACTGGCGAGGCGGTGATTAGAGCCAAACACGGAAAAGAGTTTAGGGTGTTTGACCCGATGGAGTTATTCAGCTTCAGTGATGAAGATCTCTTGACTCTTTGTGAAAATCATATTAAGGCTGGGGCAGGAGAGGAAACACGAAAAGAGGCAAGCTTGTTTATGAATGTGGCAAACAAAATAAGAGGAGTACGGGCGGAGGTGAAGAGTTTGGCTGAAAAGGTGAGAGCACAAGATGACTTTGCAATGGATGTTCAAGACATGACCAGGCAGTTTGCTAGAGCTAGTGGTCATTCTGAGGAAGCTGGTGATGCAGGAACTAACCTTGGAGGATAGTGGCTGAAGCTTCTAAAGATGTTGCTGCGGGAGGTGATGAAGATAGACCAACAGCAGCAGAGGAAAGCGGAGCCGACGAGTCAAATCAAGAGAAGTGAAGATAGTGAGGTCCAACCTAGGGGAGTATTGAAGATCATGTTAGGTTGGACTCACTTTAGTATAGATGTTTACTTTACATTGTAAGACTTTTGTTAGTTTCATTTTGTATTTTGTTAGTAATTAGCAGTTTTGGCAGTCCAGCGAAACTGTGAGCGAATCTATACATTCGCTCACAGTTTGCTGTTTTGGTTTACCCGGCGAACTTGTGTTCTGCCGGGCGAAACTATAGTTTCGGCATGACAGTTTCGCTGGTAGCGAAACTGTCAGCGAAACTATGACTGCTATATATACTATTGTCATTTCACTTTGTATGGTAGGCTTGCAAAACCCTAATCGTGGAATTCTGTTGCAAGCTACCATTTCTAAGCAGTTACTTCATTGAAATACAATTGTGCTTGTTGTTATTGAGTGAGTTTGTTCATTTGAGTACCAATTATGTCTTGATTCATCATATTCACTTCTCAATTGTTGTTATTTGGATTGTGTGTTTGATATTGATCAAATTATCCTATCAATTGTACTGTTCATCGATCACATGGACCAACAGGTTCGTGTTCGGTTTTGGTTCCATTTAAACAACAGATACTGTGTTACATTTGTGATTGATTAGTGTGATTCGAGTGATGATTTTAATCAGATTAGATTTGATTCATTCAAGAGTGTGTTTAGAAGGCTTGATAATCAAAACTCCATGGCATTAGAGGTTGATAATAAAAGCCAAAAATTATCCACGGGAGAACTACTGTTGTTTGATGTTTTTGTATAACTAATGTGTTTCCCATGTAAATAGTTAAGCTTTCATGAATACCATGATGCACCAATTTTATACTTGCACAATTTTGATGAAAATACAATTAACTTTATTTACTTTGGCGGTTACCTTGATTTCACTTATGTTTCATCATTCATACAGCGCGTTACATGTTTAATGATTGATTACATTCTTTCCGCTATTCTAGTTTGATTCCTGATACTTATTGAGTGAATACGGGTAGTTTCTTTGTACTTCTCTCCATGTTTCCTTGCCTAGATGGTCAATAAACTATTCAATTGATGCATGGTAGTCATTTTTGTCACACCCCCGCTAAAAGCAAAAACACGAGGATGTAACGAGACGGGATCGTCATAACACATGGTAGACAATAGAGATGCAATATAATAAATGATGATAAAGCGTGTCATGACGACACCCGACACAAAGGAGACTTGGGTCGTGTTTAGTCAATATTCACGACAACATAGCCATAAGAATAAACATGTTAAATGACTCACATAGTCAAAGTAGTAACAATTGTAATGTAATTCCCACAACCCGGGAACAAGTATAAAAAGATTGAAGTTGTTTAAATCAGACTACAACAATGTTCTAAAATTAATTTTTTGTCAAATATTTTTAGTCTCAAAAATGCATCCTAGGGTCTCCACTAAGGCAGCACACCTAGATCTTCAATTAGCATTGTCACCTGAAAAGATATGCTCAAAATGGTCAACAAAATTGTTGGTGAGCTCGTAGGTTTAAATAGTAAATAAGTAATTGATGTTGTATAGTAAATGTTGTGGAATACCGTGAATACAGTTGTAAGTAAGCAAAATCACATGACAATGAGCTTTACAACCAAACCTAATGACGTACACACAGAATCTTGTCAGAATATATTCACCCAAGGGCCCGTTCCTGGCCACTGTTGCTACCAACTAGTATAGCAACAAACAAGGGTGGGGGTGTCAACCCAGTAGTACTACCAATACCTATCCGTCGGTTCCCACACTGGAATTAAATGGTTGCAAAGAAAGTACCACACAGCGAACTCAAGCATGTATCAGATAAGTACTCACAAAATAGTAACACGTTGATTCTAAGTATGTAAATTGTATGTAAGTTGTACAGCATAGAAAATGGGTGAGCATACTTTTCCCCCATGTTTGTAAATGTTTGAAGTATTGTATAAGCGTAAAAAGGGTCCACGAAACTCACTTGTTAAGTGGTAAGTATGGATGATCAAAGTTTCCAAATGTTGTATGCAGTAAACGGTCAAACACCTATTGACAATTATTGTTAAGCATTAATGATATGTATAAAGTAAGTAGTAACGTTCGGTCGGTTCGGGTTGTATCGGTTCGGTCGCGTGTAACACACACAAACAGACATACGCATTAGATCTTATGTAGATCCAAGTACCAGAATTCGTCACAATTGCCGACGATATTTGTGTAAAAGTTCCATCGTTATTAGAGAAGTACTTGGTAAATATTAGTAGTTACGAATCGATTGTTGATAATTGTAAAATGTTAAGTTGATTTGACTTGGAATAACATTGGTAAGTTTGTGATAGTGTTGACTTTAACATTGACATTAGCAATGGCAACCGTGTCGATGTCACCTAAATATCACACGACATACACACACCACACACAAGAAGAAATTCACACGCAGCAACTTCAGTCGCACGACAGGACCAGACGCACGACTCAACACTCCAACCGCACGAATCAACCCTCATTCGTACGAATCAGCTTCATTTGTACGATTGAACCTTCATTCGTGCGACTCAGTATTCAGCCGTACCACACAGCACCCAATCGCACAACTCAACATCCATACGCACGAATCAACCTTCATTCGTACGAATCAGCTTCATTCGTACGACTGAACCTCCATTCGTGCGACTGGCATTCAGTCGTGCGATACATGCACAATCGCACACATACATTCGGTTGCATTAACTCAATCGCACGCATTCATTCATTCGCAGGACTCAATCGCACGCATACACACAGTCGCACGACACACCCAATCGTACCACTCAGTCGCACGATAGACACAGTCGCACGACTCAGTCGCATGACTCAGCCAGTCGCACGGCTCAGTCGCATGACTCACCCAGTCGCACGGCTCAGTCGCATGATCGACCCAGTCGCCAGAACAGCAGAATCGCGACTGCAGAAGTGCAGAGCAGCCTTCGGCTGTTCCGTGCACGAGATTTACACCACAAGCACTTCCAGAAACACATTTTGCACACACCCAAACAAGAAGAACACGCAGAAAGACATCACACACACCCATACAACCTCATGTGCTCGGGTTGGCCCCGAACACCCGAAACCCTAAATGGACAGCAGCAAACAAGCAAGAAAAGGGATGACCAAGGTCGTCTACCTGCAAGAATGGAGTAGACTCAGCTGTAACCGAGATCTTGCCGGTGAAAACACGAAGAAAATGGGCGGTTTTGGTGCAAGGAGGAGGAGAAAAGTGGAGAAGAAGAAGATGAAGAAGAAGATGATGAAATGGAGGCTAGGGCTGGAATATAGGTATTTGTACCCAGCCCTAGTTTGGCAAAATGTCATATTTGGTCCCTGCACTTAGCCCCCGAGTTTCCCAAATTTATTTCGGTTGAAAACGACTTTAATAGGCTAATTATATTAATGATAAAAATGTAATTAATGGTATTGGTAACTTAAAAAGGGTTTCATTAATGTCAATAATATTATATAAAAATGGTATATTTAATGATAACGATGATGAAAATTGTAAAAGTTTTAAAGATAGCATATGTTTACGATGAGAGCACAAGCATAAAGATGATAAAGCAAGAATGATATCCACACGAATAGTTTATAAGGAAGAGGAATGAACGAGCGAAGAAAAGTTAACGGAATCCATGTTAATTGACGGACCTTTTGGTGACGGATGTCACAGTATCCCCCAGTTGAGAGAATTTCGTCCCGAAATTTAGCTAGAGTTAGGTCCAAGAGTGTCATCCTCGAATAGATGTGGATATTTGAGTTTCATCTGGTCTTCCCATTCCTATGTAAACTCTGGCCCTCCTTTTGAATTCCATCTTACGCGAACAATTGGTATTCTACTGCGCTTCAATTGCTTGACCTTTCGATCCATGATCTCAATGGGTTCCTCAACAAGATGAAGCTTTTCGTCAATTTTGATATCCTCAATTGGTACGTGAAGAGATTCGTCAGCCAAACACCTCTTGAGGTTCGACACGTGGAAAGTATCATGTACGCCGATGAGTTCTTGTGGCAACCTTAATCGGTAAGCCACTGGACCGATTCTTTCTGTAATCTCGAATGGTCCTACGTATCTTGGGGCTAACTTCCCTTTCTTTCCAAACCGAACAATTCCTTTCCAAGGAGAGACCTTGAGTAAAACTCGATCCCTAATGTTAAATTCTAGAGGCTTCCGACGGTTGTCGGCATAGCTCTTTTGGCGATCTCTGGCAGCTTTTAGTCTATCTTTGATTTGAAAAATCTTGTCGGTTGTTTCTAGAATGATATCGGGGCCTGTTAGCTGACTTTCACTAATCTCGGCCCAACAAACGGGTGATCTACATTTCCTTCCATACAATGCTTTGAATGGAGCACATCCAATGCTCGTATGGTAGCTGTTGTTGTAAGAGAACTCAATCAGCGGTAGATGAGTGTCCCAACTACCACCAAAGTCGATTACACACGCCCTAAGTATATCTTCTAGGGTTTGTATAGTTCGTTCACTTTGGCCATCTGTCTGTGGGTGATAGGCGGTACTCAAATCTAATCGAGTGCCCATCGCTTTCTGTAGTGTCTGCCAAAATCGTGAAGTAAATCGGCTGTCACGGTCGGATATAATCGACACCGGTACTCCGTGTCTTGTCACGACCTCTTTTATGTACAGTCTTGCCAACTTATCCATTTAGTAGTCTTCTCGGATCGGCAAGAAATATGCTGATTTCGTCATCCGATCCACTATGACCCATATTGAGTCATGCCCACTGCTTGTTCTAGGGAGTTTGGTAATAAAATCCATAGCTATATTCTCCCATTTCCACTCGAGAATTTCAGGTTGCTGTAATAATCCCGATGGTTTCTGGTGTTGAGCTTTAACTTTCGAGCATGTCAAGCATCTACTGACGTACATAGCAATGTCTTTCTTCATGCCTGCCACCAGTACAGATCCTTAAGGTCGTGGTACATCTTATCTGCACCAGGATGGACTGAATATCACGTCTTGTGTGCTTCATCCATGACTAAGGTACGTACACCTCCCCATCTGGGTATCCATATACGATCCATGAAGTACTGTATACCATCATCCTTACAACTCATTTGTTTATCCAACCCTCGGAATTCTTCTCCAGTAAGGTTTTCTTCTTTCAATGCCTCACTTTGTGCAATTTGGATCTGAGCTTTCAAATTCGTTTGAATAGTCCGTCCCAACGCTCGTGCACGTAGTGGTTTCACGCGTTCTTTGTGGCTTAAAGCATCAGCCACCACGTTAGCTTTCCCCGGATGATACCGGATTTCACAATCGTAGTCACTAAGAAGCTCTACCCAACGTCGCTGACGCATATTAAGTTCCTTCTGATCCAGGATATGTTAGAGGCTCTTATGATTATGTAGATGATGCATTTGGTTCCATACAGGTAATGCCTCCATATCTTAAGTGCAAATACTACAGCGCCCAACTACAGATCATGAGTTGTATAGTTCTTTTTGTGCACCTTAAGTTGTCGGAAAGCGTAGGCAATCACCTTATCCTTCTGCATTAGTACACATCCCAATCCTTGATGTGAAGCATCGCAGTATACCATAAGATCATCAGTTCCGTCTGGGAGGGACAATATCGGTGCGTTGCACATCTTCTCTTTCAACATTTGGAACGCTTGTTCTTGTGCATGTTCCCAATCAAACTTCTTGTCTTTCTGAGTCAGCAATGTTAATGGTTGCGCGATCTTTGAAAATTCGCGATGAAGCGACGATAGTAACCGGCCAATCCTAAGAATTTCCGTATCTTTGAAGGTGTCTGAGGTGCATCCCATTTCTTCACCGCTTCGATCTTGCCGAGATCTACATGAATCCCATCCTCGTTAACCACATGACCCAAAAACATCACTTCCCGCAACCCGAATTCACACTTCGAGAACTTGGCGAAAAGTTTCTCTTCTTGTAACAGTTCCAGTATTGCCCGAAGGTGTTCTTCATGATCTTCTTTCGATCAGGAGTAGATAAGTATATCGTCTATGAATACGATCACAAACTTATCCAAGTAAGGTTTACACACCCGATTCATTAGGTCCATAAACACAGCTGGTGCGTTAGTCAGCCCGAACGGCATGACCAAGAACTCATAGTGTCCATAGCGAGTTCTAAACGCTGTTTTCGGTATGTCATCCTCGAAAACCCTTAGTTGATGATATCCAGAATGAAACTCGATCTTGGAGAAATATGAAGCTCCTTGCAGCTGATCAAACAGATCGTCGATCCTGGGGAGAGGATATCGATTCTTCAGGGTTAACTTGTTCAACTCATGGTAGTCGATGCACATTCGGAACAACCCGTGTTTCTTCTTGACAAATAATACCGGTCCTCCCCATGGTGAGTGACTTGGCCGAATAAAACCTTTCTCCAGTAGTTCCTGCAACTGACTAGATAACTCTTGCATTTCTAATGGTGCTAACCGATATGGCGTCTTTGCTACCGGTGTAGCTCCAGGAACCAACTCTATACGAAATTCCACCTGTCGTGGAGGAGGCAAACCAGACAAGTCATCAGGAAATACATCTGGGTAGTCCCGTACCACTGGAATATCTACTAATTTCCTCTCCTCTTCCTTCTTTTCTACCACATGAGCAAGAAAAGCGTAGCACTGCTTTCGTAAACTTCGGCGTGCTTTCATGCAGGAGATAAGCTTTAAGTTTCTTCCCGGGCGTTCTCCTTGAATTCTGAGCACCTCCCCGTTTGGCATAGGGATTCGTACTACTTTGTCCCGACAGACAATCTCAGCTCCGTGTTTCGACAACCAATCCATTCCCACGATCACGTCGAAACTTCCTAACTCAAAGGGTATCAAATCTATATCGAAGGCATGGTCCTCCAATATTATCGAGCACTTTCTAATGATTTCATCGGCCTGTACAACCCTACCATTGGCCATTTCTACGGAGTAGCTAGTTTCTAGCCTACTAGGACTCAAATCAAGCAATTGCACAAACTCAGAAGATATAAAGCTATTGTCTGCTCCAGTATCAAATAATACAGATGCGAAGTGATTATTGAGTAAGTGCGTACCCATGACAACATTCGGGTCCTGACAGGCATTGTTGGCTCCAATGACAAATGCACGTCCCCGAGCTGTATTTCCTTGATTCGCCAGGCCTTGATTTCCAGCTATGGCCATCACCGGTTGCTGGTTGTTCCCTTGTTGACCCGGCGCCCGATTCAGTCTAGGGCACATGTTTCTGTAGTGATCAGGGCCTCCACACTCATAACAGACCCTGGCATTCCCGGCGGGGTTAACCGTGTTGACCAGTGCCACCAGATTCGGTGCTATTTTGCAGTCTCTCGCTAGATGCACCGGGCGTTTACAGTTCACGCACACCCGGCACGACATTCCTGGGGGATGATGGAAGTTGCACCTATCACACTTGGGGTGCGGCCCTACGTACTCTCTCTTGCCCTGCGTCACGACCACAAAATTTCTGGTTGTCTTGGCCCTTTTGTCAAATTTCCCGGCACTCGTCCGGCTCGTTTCCCCAACATCCTTTCTTTTCTCTGCTCCTCTTCCCAAGACCCCTGTTCTCACCATCACGTCTGTCAGAGCGCCAGCCTTCAGAATTGTGCTCTGGATCGTAGGAGGAGCAGCTGCTGTTACCATCGCCCTGATTTGAGGCGCAAGTCCCCAAATATACCTCTCAATTCTCTTGGATTGTGGAGTCACTATATGTGGAACCAGTCTTGCCAACTCGTGGAATCGATTAGTGTAAGCTGCGTGCCCAGCCCCCACCATAGCATGATTCCAGAATTCATGCTCCAATTTCTGCATCTCGTTGAGGGGGCAGTATTCCTCGGTGATCAGTGCCTTAAACTCATCCCACGACATCTGCATTGCTGATTCTCTTCCCCTAGCCTGAACCTGAGGGTTCCACCAAGTTAACGCCTTGCCCTGTAATGAACACATGGCATACTTGATTTTCTGGCTATCGAGGCACTTACTAATATCGATCACTGCCTCCATCTTCTCCAGCCATCTGGTTAGGGCTATCGCTCCACCCTTCCCATCAAATTCTTTCAGTTTGCAAGCCACAAAACTCCTTGTAGGAATATCCCCTTCTAGTATTAACAACCCCAGTTTCATAACCGATTGTTCCACCATTCCCGGTTTCTTGATTACTTTTGTTCCTAGTCGGGTTCCCATTACCTACTTCAGTTTCAATCCCACCTTGACCTCTTTCTCCACCATCCTCATTATCATTGCCACCATCCCTGTGGGGGTGGTGTTGCTGAAGTGCATCGCTCACTTGGGCCACAATAGTCGGAATCAGTGCGGCCAGTTGTTGAGCGATCAAAGCTGCCATATCAGAGTTTCATGTTCCTTGATTATTACTGGCAGGGCCATCACTTGCTCTGGGTGCTCTGCCTCTGCCCCTCGGGGCTTCACTTCCGCCACTGTTGCTGCGGGTAACTCTTCGAGGCGGCATTTTCTAATCATTAAAGTAGTATACACATAAGCTTTAACCATTTCAAAGTGTATTATCCATACCACTCATCAAAGTCCAGCATTCCAAGTTAATATCACACTTATTGTCACCACACATCACATGCAAGTCGTGTAGTTCTCACACCATGAATTGATAATGTCCCAACAATAGTCCATCATAACAATTGTAAATCCATGTATATAATCACGTTTAGTCTAGCGAAGGTTGTCTATCTCCTCCTCTTTTGAGGTTTCAGACATAACCTCCTCAGGGTCAATCTCAATGTCCGAGGTCAAACGCAATAGCATGATCTGTGAAGATCTCTTCGGGTTCAATACCCAGATTTGATAAAACAACTCGGCGCGCAGAGGGAACGGAAGATCCATTAGAAGCATCCCATAAAGAGTGAGCACAAAGGCTCTCTCAAAGGGTGAAAAGATCACAAAACAGATAGATAAATGAATCAAGTATAAAGGAACACATACATGAGATATAAAATGCACACAGATCCTAGCATGCAAATCTACATGAAGGTTCCTAGGTTATAGTCTAGGTCAAGTGAATTGCCTAATTCTCTATAACCAATGGCTCTGATACCAGTCTGTCACACCCCCGCTAAAAGCAGAAACACGGGGATGTAAGGAGACGGGATCGTCATAACACATGGTAGACAATAGAGATGCAATATAATAAATGATGATAAAGCGTGTCATGACGACACCCGACACAAAGGAGACTTGGGTCGTGTTTAGTCAATATTCATTACAATATAGCCATAAGCATAAACATGTTAAATGATTCACATAGTCAAAGTAGTAACAATTGTAGTGTAATTCCCACGACCCAGGAACAAGTATCAAAAGATTGAAGTTGTTTAAATCAGACTACAACAATGTTCCAAAATGAATGTTTGTCAAATATGTTTAGTCTCAAAAATGCATCCTAGGGTCTCCACTAAGGCAGCACACCTGGATCCTCAATTAGCATTGTCACCTGAAAAGATATGCTCAAAATGGTCAACAAAATTGTTGGTGAGCTCGCAGGTTTAAATAGTAAATAAGTAATTGATGTTGTATAGTAAATGTTGTGGAATACCGTGAATACAGTTGTAAGTAAGCAAAATCACATGACAATGAGCTTTACAACCAAACCTAATGACGTACACACAGAATCTTATCGGAATATATTCACCCAAGGGCCCGTTCCTGGCCACTGTTGGTACCAACTAGTATACCAACAAACAAGGGTGGGGGTGTCAACCCAGTAGTACTACCAATACCTATCCGTCGGTTCCCACACTCGAATTAAATGGTTGCAAAGAAAGTACCACACAGCGAACTAAAGCATGTATCAGATATGTACTCACAAATCAGTAACACGTTGATTCGAAGTATGTAAATTGTATGTAAGTTGTACAGCATAGAAAATGGGTCAGCATACTTTTCCCCCATGTTTGTAAATGTTTGAAGTATTGTATAATCGTAAAAAGGGGCCACGAAACTCACTTGTTAAGTGGTAAGTATGGATGATCAAAGTTTCCAAATGTTGTATGCAGTAAACGGTCAAACACCTATTGACAGTTAATGTTAAGCATTAATGATATGTATAAAGTAAGTGGTAACGTTCGGTCGGTTTGGGTTGTATCGGTTCGGTCGCGTGTAACACACACAAGCAGACATACGCATTAGATCTTATGTAGATCCAAGTACCAGAATTCATCACCATTGCCGACGATATTTGTGTAAAAGTTCCATCGTTAATAGAGAAGTACTTGGTAAATATTAGTAGTTACGAATCGGTTGTTGATAATTGTAAAATGTTAAGTTGATTTGACTTGGAATAACATTGGTAAGTTTGTGATAGTGTTGAATTTAACATTGACATTAGCAATGGCAACCGTGTCGATGTCACCTTAACATCACACGACATACACACACCATACACAAGAAGGAATTCACACACAGCAACTTCAGTCGCATGACAGGACCAGACGCACGACTCAACACTCCATCCGCACGAATCAAGCCTCATTCGTACGAATCAGCTTTATTCGTACGATTGAACCTTCATTCGTGCGACTCAGCATTCAGTCGTACCACACAGCACCCAATCGCACAACTCAACATCCATACGCACGAATCAACCTTCATTCGTACGAATCAGCTTCATTCGTACGACTGAACCTCTATTCGTGCGACTGGCATTCAGTCGTGCGATACACGCACAATCGCACACATACATTCGGTCGCGTTAACTCAATCGCACGCATTCATTCATCCGCAGGACTACATCGCACACATACACACAGTCGCACGACTCAGTCGCACGACACACCCAATCGCACCACTCAGTCGCACGATAGACACAGTCGCACGACTCACCCAGTCGCACGGCTCAGTCGCCAGAACAGCAGAATCGCGACTGTAGAAGTGCAGAGCAGTCTTCGGCTGCTCCGTGCACGAGATTTACACCACAAGCACTTCCAGAAACACATTTTGCACACACCCAAATAAGAAGAACATGCAGAAAAACATCACACGCACCCACACGACCTCATGTGCTCGGGTTGGCCCCGAATACCCGAAACCCTAAATGGAGAGCAGCAAACAAGCAAGAAAAGGGACGACCAAGGGCGTCTACCTGCAAGAATGGAGTAGACTCAGCTGTAACCGAGGTCTTGCCGGTGAAAACACGAAGAAAATGGGCTGTTTTGGTGCAAGGAGGAGGAGAAAAGTGGAAAAGAAGAAGATGAAGAAGAAGATGATGAAATGGAGGCTAGGGCTGGAATATGGGTATTTGTACCCAACCCTCGTTTGGCAAAATGTCAGATTTGGTCCCTGTACTTAGCCCCCGAGTTTCCCAAATTTGTTTCGGTTGAAAACGACTTTAATGGTATTGGTAACTTAAAAAGGATTTCATTAATGTCAATAATATTATATAAAAATGGTATATTTAATGATAACGATGATGAAAATTGTAAAAGTTTTAAAGATAGCATACGTCTACAATGAGAGCACAAGCATAAAGATGATAAAGCAAGAATGATATCCACACGAATAGTTTATAAGGATGAGGAATGAACGAGTGAAGAAAAGTTAACGGAATCCATGTTAATTGACGGACCTTTTGGTGACGGATGTCACAATTTTGATTGATTTGGAGGAGTTTTGAGGTGAGAGTGTTTGAGGTTGGTTGTGGAGTGTTCTCGATGAGTTTTGAGAGGAGTTGATTGATTTTAAGGGTCTTTCGTATCGGTTCGTATTCAGTTTCGGTTTCCATTTAAATACTAGATACTATGTTACACTTGTGATTGATTAGTGTGATTTCAATGATGATTGTAATCGGATTAGATTTAATTCATTCACGAGTGTGTTTAGAAGGCTTGAGAATCAAAACTCTATAGAATTAGAGGTTGATAATAAAAGCCGAAAACTATCCACGGGAGAACTATTGTAGTTTGATGTTTTTGTGTAACTAATTTCTTTCCCATGTAAATAGTTAAGCTTTCATGAATACCATAATCCACCAATTTTATAGTTGCACAATTTTGATGAAAATACAATTAACCTTTATTTACTTTGGCGGTTACCTTGATTTCACTTATTTTTCATCGTTCATACATCGCGTTTCATGTTTAATGATTGATTACATTCATTCTGCTATTCTAGATTGATCCTGGTACCTTTTGCGTGAATACGGGTAGTTTCTTTATACTTCTCACCATGTTTCCTTGCCTAGATGGTCAATAAACTATTCAGTTGATGCATTGCAGGACCGTTGAAGGGTATGCATTTACAACATAACAACACAATGAGGAGAGTTCTTTAGAACACATAACAGATCAAATAGGGAACTTGCAACTTTATATGAAAGATGCTAAGAACACAAGTAAATATGTGAGACAGAACAAGATAGCAAACAACACAAGTGTATGGTTTTCAAGAATGTTGTATATTGCTTATCAAGTTCTTTTACAATTGTTACTAAGCATAGATAGAAACTTACAAGTACTTGAGAAACTTTATACTACATCCTACAGCCGGCCATACTTTGAAGGCCAACTGGATACATAAGACTAGACAACTACAAAAACAAATGTAGAGTCAAAAGGCAGGTTTCCTTTGGACTAGTGACTATGACATGCCATAGCTCACATCCTAATATATTACAAAAAGGATAAAAGTACATAAAGTAGAAAGCTTAGACTCAAGACCTCAATGTACAGTTATTAAAAGCATAGACCTTTTCACCAACTAATGTAAGTTGGTGACTGAGCAGAGTTGCAGCGGAAAGGTGGTCCAGCTTTATGGTAACGTACATCAGATAAAAGCATGTTCATAAAAGTCTTTGGAAGAAATCTGTCTTCACTCTTTGGCTTTGGAAGACTTTGTCTTTGAAGCTTCGGAAGACTTCATTTTTGGCTTCGAAAGATGTTGGTCTTGGCTTTGGAAAATTTTACACTTAGAATACTTTCTAGTGCAAGGTGTAGAACTTCCGAAGCATTTCTACTTCTATGCTTCAGTGCATGCATGCAGAGAGATATTTGGATGTTTTGGCTGCATCAAACTTATAGGAATCCTTACAAATTCCACCTAGGCTGATGCTACCAAAACATTTGAAGATCTTTAGCTGTTGACAGTCCTTATTATGATGATGACCATGCCTTTCTTCATTAGATGGTCAGGATCACTCAAACTCTCATAGTATCTTCTCATCTCAAAGAGATCATGCAGAGGTAGGTTGAATAAGTCTTGCCATGTATAGACATCTTTACCACCTTGATCTCTGATCACATGCCATCTTTCTGGATTAGTTGTGAAGCTCCAGGATAAGATGGGTTTCTCAGATGCAAGAGGAGCCACTTGAATTGGAGTTGATTAGGCTGCCTCATCATGCACTTTCTCAGTCACCCTGAGGTATAGAGGTGGATGATTCAGTCTTCTTCTTCTTCTTTGACTTTGGTTTAAAAGCCATACTCTTCCTCCTCTTTGAAGACTTTAATTGAGAAGACTGGTCTACAGCACCTTGTTGATTAGTCTTGTCTTGCTCAGTTGGGTGTTCCTCCCTCACAGGTTTAGAAGGAAAGGGAGTTTGACCCTACTGTGGATCAGAAGATGAAGCTTGCTGAGACTCAGCAGGAGGTCGAGGTTGTGTTGTCTCAGGGTGTTCAACCTTAACCTCCACTTCAGGAGGAGCTTGACTTGGAGGGGAGTGTAAGTCAATTAGCTGTCCACTTTTGATCTTCTGCTTGATTACCCTGATGTGCTCATCCATTGTGGATAGAGACATAGGGCCAAGTCTCCTTCCAGAGAATCCATACAGCTTCAAGAAGCTCATCATCTTTTGTCTGTCAGCAGACTTCTTCATACTCTTTTGGATAATGGCTCTTGACTTTACAGCCTCTTCCCTCATCTTTCTCTTTGTTGCCTTTTGTTCTTTGAGCACTTGAAGTTCAAGTTGTTTGAGATACTAAAACTCAATGTACTCAAAGGACAATAGAAGAAGTGCAGATGCCTGGTAGATACCTGTGGCACTTAGGTAGTTGATCATATTTTGCTTATTACCTGAGGTTCTTGTGTAGCTGCCACAGTCTCTAGCACATGGCTTTCTTGAACTAGGGAGAGAGTAGGAACATGCTTTTACAATCATTTCTGTCTCTTCTCCTCTTTGATTTGGAGAAGCAGCCTTGCATCATCTGCTTCTTTCATCTCTCTTGACACTTCCATATCAGCCAGTTCATTAAGTTCCTCTAAGGGGAGAGATATAATCTCATCAATGTCATTGTTCTTGGTCTGCAGGTAAGTAATCCTGACTGCCCTCAACTTATCATCTTGAGTGTTTGGTCTGGAGGCAACCTTGATTGCAGCTTCCATGAAGCCTGAAGATCTAGAGGATTTTTTCCCCTTAGCTTCCTCTTCCTCTCTCTCTTCTCCTCCTCAATCTCTTTAGGAGTTAGAATCTTTTTCCCTTTGTCACCCACAGACTTTTGTGACACAGGGTGGAGAGAGACTTCGTCTTCATTGCTTGGTGTAGCATCTAAGCTCTGGCCAGAAAAAGGTTGTGATACACCTTCACCATTAGGTGTTTCACTGAAGGAATGAATTGCTGAAGTAGTTGTTGGTGTGACATGGCTCTCAGGCTCTATCACCGGGCTTTTAGTCAAGGTTTTCCCTTTGAAGCTAATCTTAGGGTCTGCCTCAACATCCAGTTGACCAATGACATTACCTAATTGCCTTTGTCTCCTTCTTAGGCTGAACTCTTAAGTAATTCTGTCTTGAATCCTTTGTGCCAGCCTACCAGCTTGTCTGAAAATTGAATACCTCTTGCTGCCCTTGAACTCTTTGAAGAATGAGGGCTCTTTTGTTGGCATCATACCTCCACCTAATGATGTAGTTTGAGTTCCTTGGGGTGGAGATGACATAGCCCTTTGAATGTCTTCCTCAAAGAGACTCTGAATGAAAGAGTCTAGAGAGTCCACATTAATGTGAACTTGAGGAAGTTGTTGAGTATGCACAATTGCAAGTGTGGATGGTGAGTCCTCAATGTCCATACTCCCTGAAGAACTCCCAGGTTCTATGATTGTAATGACTTTCTCCCTCTTTTTGGTAGCATCACCCTCTTGCATAGGTGAGCTAGGAGTTAGGTCAATCACATCCATAGGTTCTTGTGTTCCTAATTGAGCTCTCCTTAAAGGTCTCCTACCTAGTTTTTCCCTGATATAAGATGTCTCAAGTTGCTAATCATTGACCCTGTTTTGCAGGGTAGTCACCTGAGATTCAAGGTGACTGACCTTAGAGACTAAATAGGTGCATGTTTTTGACAGTTTTCGCACCTTTAGTCTCAAGTTCCCCCATCTTCATCAAAAGAATCATTAGGGGATGAAAGAATTGGACCAAAGTCCTAACTCTCACCACCAGCTTCAAGTTCTTGGCTACTGGATTTCCTCTACTCACTGACAGCCTTAGTTGAAAGTCAATGGGCTGAGTTGCCATGGTTGAGGTCTTAATGATGTAATCACATGCAAAAGTGAGAGCCTCTTCCATATGGATCTCCTGAACAGGTTCAAAGAGGTCCACCTCAGTAATGGGTGACTGATGTGGGCTAGACATAGGAGACTTAGGAGCACTCATTTGTCTTTGAGTAGGGGAAGAGTAAAGAGACTCATGTTACTCACTAAAACCTAAGTCTTCATCAGTATAGAATTCAAGGTTAGGAATGGGTTGATTTAAGTCTAAAGGCTAGGTAGGGATAGTAACTATCCCCTTAAGGTTGTTCACTTGAGTATTGGGACTCAGAGTGAAGGCTTAAGGCAGTTGGGCTAGTGAGCTCATCAGGCTGAGCATGAGGAACCTCAGCATTGATCCTTGAAGAAATGGGAGTGGTTTGCTCCTCAGGGGAAGTGGGAGCTCTAGTATCTACTTCCTCCTGTATGGGTGAGTATATGGGAGCCTACACAAGCTCAATAGCTTCAGTAGGGGTTCGTTTGGATTTTCTTTGGTAGGTGAGGGTGATTGGTGGCCTTTTTGGTGGTTGAGAGGTAGAAGGTGTGGGTTCAACACTAGCTTGTGTTGCTAGGTTGTCACCTTGAGCAATGAGTTCTAACATTTCGGGGACAAGGATTGTTTCATGATTTTAAAGATACTGAGCTTCATCTGTCCCAATTTAAGAATATTACTTGTTTCCTTCAACTGTGAGCCCAGTTTATAGTTGAGAATGTATTGAACATATCTAGGAAACATGTAATACTCTAAGGAGTCCAAGTTAGCAAGCAAATTTTTGTAAACAAACTGAGAGTACCTGAACTTTACCCCTTGAACCATTCCATGCACTATAAAGGAGAGATCCTCAAGAATCTGGTCCCACCCTCCATGCTTGTTTGAAAAGCTGTGGATAACCACATGGAGCAGGTATTTCCACTGGGATGAGACCTTCCCTTTCCTAAAGGTCTTTACAGAGAAATCTCCCTCATAGCCCACCTGCACAAAGGTATGATTAATAGCTTCCTTTGGGAAAGACAACTCACCTTCTTCATCATCCAGCTAAAGATGAATGTTGATGATGGCCGGAGTGATGAAGATAATCCTCCTCTACACTGTGGCAGATAGTGCCTTCTCCCCATCCATGATGACCTCTTGGTAGGTCTTCCAAAATTCAAGCAGATGATCCTCGTAGAGAGTAGGATAAATGGTTAGGGAGGTGAAGTAGTTGGATAAAGCCAGAAAACGGCAAACCTCAGAGAAACTAGCATCTTTCGCAGACTTCAACAGAGCAATCTGGTTGTGTTGCATGTGAAGTTGCATGGAGAATCAGGTTGTTTCTTTAGTTTAGGTTGGCAATTTTGAGAAGCTTAAGGGTGAAGGAAGTTGAAGAATAAAGGTGGTTTGGGTGAATTTAGTTTTAAGGAATAGTGCAAATGAAGAAGATAGTGAAAGAAGGGGGAACCGTTGGGTATTTATGTGAAAAGGATTTGAGACAAAGTTAATGAAAGAGGATAAACTTTGAAATATGGATGTCGGTCTCACCTCTGAAAAAGTAGTTTACTTTTGCCCAAAAAGTAGTTTTCTTGGAAGTCGAGAAATCTTCCGAAGGTTATTTTGCTTCGGAAGTTCTGAAAAAGAGCTTTTGAAGACAAATTGGCTTCAGAAGATATTCCAAAGGTTTTTGAGAATTTTGCTTCGGAAGAGATTTATTACTCAGAGTTTTTATCTAAGAAGAATAAAAACTTTCGAAGGTAAATTGCTTTCGGAAGAAAAATTGTTCTTTTGAAACCATAGAAGTACTAAAGTAAATTTTAAGATTTAGAAGATATTTCAGAAATTTCTTCCGAAGGTAAAACTACTGAAGTAGTTATTTGTTTTCTAAGACATAAGTTTCTTCCGAAAGTAATTATAAATCTTCCGAAGGATAAAAAGATCAAAAAAAATTTCAAAAATCTAAGAAATGTCTTTTAAAATGATTTTTCTTCCAAAGAGAACAAGGGCTTATGAAGTTGATAAAAATAGACAACTTAGGACACAAAGGTTTTAGAAATAATATGAATAAGTTTTAAGAAAACTTATTCAAAGTTAATCATCCCAATAGCTGAACAAGATATTTAAATCTCTGTTCATCAAAAGCATTGGTGAACATATCAGCATATTGTTCATTTGTGTTGACTTTGACTTGTTTGATTAATCCCTTTTCAAAGTTATCTCTAATCAAATGATACCTGATATTGATGTGCTTTGTCCTTGAGTGCTGCACAAAATTTTTTGTGATTGAGATAGCACTGTTGTCTATGTGGATGGGAGTCTCCTTGAAGTTAAATCCATAGTCCAGCATCTGATTTTGAATCCAAAGCACTTGAGCACAGCAGCTTGCAGCAGCAATGTATTCAGCTTTAGCAGTTGATGCAGACACACATGATTGTTTCTTGCATTGCCAAGAGACTATCCTTCCACCAAGAAATTAACATACCTTGATGTAGACTTTGCAGTCATGTTACAACCACCATAGTCACTATTTGTATAAGCATACAAATTGAAGTCAGAATTCATTGGATACCAAAGGCCAAGTGATGGAGCACCTTTGAGATATCTTAAAATTCTCTTGACAGTGATTATGTGTGACATCTTAAGGTTGGCTTGATATCTTGCGCAAATACATGTAGCAAACATGATATCAGGCCTGCTAGCTGTGAGGTACATAAGAGACCCAATCATTGCCCTGTAGAGATGCTCATCAACACACTCCCCTTCAAGATCAGGTCCAAGAGAATTGTTTCTGGCTATGGGTGTCTTAGCAACCTTACAATCAGTCATGTTGAATCTTTTAAGTATGTCTTGTACATACTTTAACTGACTTATGAAGATGCCATTGTCAACTTGCTTCACTAATTCCTAGAAAGAAGTTGAGTTCCCCCATGGCACTCATTTCAAACCTGTCCTTCATCAGCTTCTCAAAGTCTTTGCAGAGCTTTGGATTAGTTGACCCAAAGATAATGTCATCTATATATACTTGAACTAGCATTATGTCATTTCATGTTCCTTTGATGAAGAGAGTTCCATCAATAGTACCTCTTTTGTAGCCATGTTGACAGAGATATTGAGATAGAGTCTCATACCATTTCCTTGGTGCTTGGTGCAGCCCATAAAGAGATTTATCAAGCCTGCAGACATAATCAGGATGATCAGGATCTGCTAACCCAGGTGGTTGTCTGACATACACTTCTTCATCAATCACCCCATAGAGAAAAGTGTTGGGTTTTGTAACATGTAAACCAAGGGTAGTTTAACCTTTTAAACTATAAAAACGCAACGGAAATATGATTTAAACATGTTGTTACATTATGAAATTTTTCACCTTTTAAAACATAAACAAAACCCAAGAATAAGGATCATATTAATATATGTGAAATAGTGTGCTATCAAACCAAAATCAACCATAGGATGTTCATAGATACAACCTTTCTTGCACAAGATGTTGTAGATGTATAAGAAGAAGAAGATGGTGTTCTTGAACGTTCAGCCCCCAAGAGAGAAAGCCTCAAGTAGTGATACCCACAAGCTCTTCCAAACACCTAGCTAGTTAGGGAGCTCAACACCAAAACCTCTACAAATGTATCTTCAAAAAAACGAATTTTCAGCCTTTGTTTTGAGCTTCAAATCCGAAAATTTCAGCCCTCTTTGGAGAGTTCTTGCTTGTGTGTGAAGAGGAGAGAGTGTGAAATGATGGAAGAGTGTAAAGAGGGGTAAAATCTTGCAAAGACCAAGACTAAAAAGGGAGTTCCCAATGCACCTTTTGGGTGGCCGAATTTCAACTTAAAATGGGTTCCCCCCATTTTATTTTTCTTATAAAATTTGCACTCTTTAAACCCTTATTTTATAAAATTAAAACCAATTTTAATTTTATAACATTAACACACTTTTATTTGTTATTATTTAACCAACTTAAATAATGATACAAATAATTTCTCATGAACAAATTATCCACATAATGTTGTTCTTATACACAAGCAACGTTTTAGAAAAAAACCATTTTCTAAATTGGTGTCGGTATTTATTTGTTTGATCTTATCAACAAATAAATATTAATTGGTGTTTGTATAGCTTGTTATTGGGTATGACCCGACTTGGATCATAACGTACTAACCACATCAATCTTGTATGTGTCTTGGGCATATAAGGTCCAACAATCTCCCACTTGCACAAGATTCATAGAAAATTGATGCAAGTAGTAAATACCGCCTAACAACAGTTTACTACCCTTAATACGTATGACTAAGTGCCATTCAATAACATCATCTCCTTCAAGTACCATACTTGAAATGTTTTAGGTGAATCAATCATCTATCCTTTTGTCACAGATGTCATGTTAAATCCTAGAGACACAGAGTGATCATTCTCCATTGATTTAACTTTATCAGGCCTTAGACATCTTACTCTCAACGAATAAGAGGGACAAATCCCATCTTGACAACATACGTCTCTCACAATTACTTTATATCATACCTGAACTCGGACTTATGTGCTGCCATGTTTCAGAATAGCGAAGAGCTAAGTCAAAGTATAATATTCGGTAAATATCAAGACCCAATATGTGTCTTAGGTCAGAGGATACCAAATGATGTTCGCCTTTACTCAAAATTACTTATGATCAATCAGGAAGATTCCATGTAGTAATATTTGAGATGCAGGTCAGTCCAATATTTGCATCCCACAAATATCTATGAACTTTGGCAGCAACCTTTTGCTCTATATTCATCCATATGAATATCTACCAATCCAAGTTCATAATAGTATTATCTTCATACTTGTGCCCACAAGCATGAACAACTACGGACGTTCTGAGTAAACAATTTACTCATGGATTTTAAACATGCAAAATAGAAATATTAGTTGAATCATTATAACCAAATAATTCATTCAAGTAATAAAGGGTTACAATATCTCATTACAGAAATTAAAGATCAAATCCAGTCACTAGAATATTGAAGCCCCATGGCACAAGCATGACTTTCATGCTTCGCCTTTTCAAGAAGCTTTGTGAGTGGATCCGCAATGTTTTGATCCGTGTGAACTTTGCGAATACATATCTTTCCCTTTTCAACTTCATCCCTTATGTAGTTGAATCTTCGTTCAATGTGCCTAGTCTTCTGATGTGCACGGGGTTCCTTGGTTTGAGCAATCGCATCCTCGTTATCACAAAGAATTTCTAGGGGGTCCTGAATGGAAGGGACCACCCCTAGGTCGGCAATGAACTTCTTTAACCATGCAGCTTCCTGAGCTGCTAATGAAGCGGCGATGTATTCTGACTCTGTAGTTGATAATGCCACCACATCTTGCTTAGAGCTCTTCCAAGAGATTGCTCCTCCATTCAAGATGAAAATGTACCCCGATTGTGATCGTGAATCATCCCGATCAGTTTAGAAACTCGCATCCATGTAACCCTTTACAACGAGTTCCTCCTCACCAGATCCATATATTAGGAACATGTCTTTAGTCCTCCTTAGGTACTTAAGTATGTTCTTAACAGCCATCCAATGACTGCTTCCAGGATTTTGTTGGTATCGACTTGTCATGCTCAAAGCGCATGACACGTCCGGTCTAGTGCATATCATTGCATACATGATGGATCCTATAGCAGACGCATATGGGATTCCCTTCATTTTGTCTTGCTCATCCTTTGAGCTTGGACATTGAGTCTTACTCAATATTGTTCCTCTTTGAATAGGTACGGTACCTTTCTTAGAGTTGTCCATCTTGAACCTTTTCAAGATCTTATCAATGTATGCACTTTGATTCAAACCTATCAACCGCCTTGATCTATCCCTATAGATCTTTATTCCTAAAATGTAGGCGGCTTCACCAAGATCCTTAATGAAGAAACAGCTTCCAAGCCAGGCTTTAACACCTTCCATGGTTGGAATGTCATTTCCAAAGAGTAGAATGTCATCGACATACAATACTAGGAAAGTGATGATGCTCCCACTAGCCTTCTTATATACACATGCTTCATCAGCGTTTTTGATGAATCCAAATTTGATTATTTCTTCATCAAAACGGTGATTCCAACTCCTTGATGCTTGCTTCAATCCATAGATTGATTTCTTTAACTTGCATACTTTGTTAGGATGTTTTGGATCGACAAAACCTTCGGGCTGAACCATATAGACATCTTCCTCAAGATATCCATTTAGAAAAGCGGTTTTGACATCCATTTGCCAAATCTCATAATCAAATGAGCAGCTATGGCAAATAATATCCTAATAGACTTTAGCATTGCAACCGGTGAGAAGGTCTCATCATAATCAACCCCTTGAGTTTGAGTAAAACCTTTTGCTACAAGTCTAGCTTTATAAGTATCCAAGTTTCCATGCATATCGGTTTTCTTCTTGAAAACCCACTTACTTCCAACTCTCTTGGAGTTAAGAGGTGGTTCAACCAAGTCCCATACTTGGTTGTCATACATGGATTGCATCTCAACATTCATGGCTTCAAGCCATTTGTCACAATCCAAATTGGACATTGCATCACGATAGGTGGTTGGTTCATCGGAATCTACCACATAGCATCCATCCATGAAAAATCCATATCTTTCAGGTGGATTACTAATTCTACCAGACCTGTGAACGATTTGTGTATATTGATCAACCACTTGATTATTTTCAACATCCTCGTGTTGAGTGCTAGTGTCAACCAAACGTGTATCGGTTTGTGGTTCTTGATCTCCTCAAGATCCACAGTTCTACTGCTAGTTCTTTTCGTAAGGAACTTAGCTTCTAAGAACTCAACCTTCTTGGCAACAAACTCCTTTTGTTCCGATGGATCATAGAAATAATATCCCATAGAATCTCTAAAATATCCAATGAAGATACACTTAGTGGAACGGCTTTCTAGCTTATTTGAGGTGGGAGTCTTAACATAAGCCTCACAACCCCATACCTATAAATATGAAAGTGATGGAACCCTTCCATGCTATATTTCAAAAGGTGTCATTTCCACTTTCTTGGTTGGGGCCATATTCAAGATACGGGCCGTAGAGAGCAAAGCGAAATCCCAAAATGATAGAGGCAATGAGCTTCTAGCCATCATAGATCGAACCATATCCAATAGAGTTCGATTTCTCCCCTCGGACACACCATTGTGTTAGGGTGTTCCAGGTGGAGATAGTTGTGAGACAATACCACAACTTCTAAGATGATCTCTAAAAGCATCACTTAGGTATTCACCTCCTCTATCGGTGCGGAGAATTTTTATTTTCTTGTTGAGTTGATTTTCTACTTCATTTTGGAAGATTTTGAACATTTCAAAAGCTTCATCTTTGTGTTTTAACAAGTACACATAACCGTATCGACTATAGTCGTCGGTAAAGGTAATGAGTATCTTTCATGGTACCTAGTCATTGGTTTAAAAGGACCACATACATCCGAATGTATGATGCCTAATAAATCTTTTGCCCTTTCGGATTTGCCACTAAAAGGTGCCTTAGTCATTTTACCTTGTAAACAAGATTCACATACATCAAACGAATCATATTCACTTGCTTTTAAAAGACCGTTCTTTTGAAGTGCTTGTATAAGCTTCTTGTTTATATGACCAAGACGGCAATGCCAAAGATAGGTATCACTCAAATCCAATTTGAGTTTCTTAGTAGTGGTTTGGTACAATGAGCTATCATATAATGTGTTTTCACAATCCAATTCATAAATACCATTAATAGGAATAGCTTTAAAATGAAATATGCCATTTAAAGAAACATGAATTTCATTTTCAATAAATGTCAAAACATAACCATATCGTCTTAATTGGGCAACAAAAATAGTGTTCCTAGTCAAACTAGGAGCATACAAAATATTGTTCAAAATTGCTTCCAAACCACTTGGAAGCTTCAAGATGTAGTCCCCTCGGCCTTCAACTTGAACTTTTGCCCCATTCCCCATGTAGAGGCTAACATCCCCTTTCTTGAAGTCCTTACTTCTTTTGAACCCCTGCAATAAGTTGCAAATGTGAGTTCCACATCCAGTATCCAATACCCATGTGTTAGAGGATATTAAATATAGATCAATATGAATCATGTAAATTGTACCTGAGGTTTGCCCGGCATCCCTCTTAGCTTGCAACTCTTTTAGATGGACTGCGCAATTTCTTGCCCAATGTCCAATCTCCCCACACTTAAAGCATGGGTCATTCGAAGCAACCTTTTGCTTCTTCTTCGCAGGTTTTGGTGGTGGCGCTCTTATCACTCCCTTTCCCTTTCCCCTAACGTGCCCCTTACCATTGGCAACATTTGCCTTAGGTGCGGGGTGAGGCCTCTTCTTGTTCCCACATTCATTGATGGTGAGAACGGGTAAAACCTTTTTATCCATGGCCGCCTTGGTAGTTTTGAGCATAGAGTGAAGCTCACTTATGTTCTTGTCCCACCCATTCATGTTATAGTTCATGACAAAGTTGTCAAACCTTTTTGACAAAGAGTTGAGAATCAAATCCGTAGCCAACTCCTTTGAGACGGGACAATTCAGCCTTTCAAGGCGGTCAATGTGGCTTTTCATCTTAAGTACATAAGATGAAACAGATTGGGTGTCATCCATACGACACGCATGGAGTGCTCGAACTGTTTTGAAGCACTCTACCCTTATTTGTTGTTGGAACGTTTCCTTCAACTGGGTAATCATGTCGTATGCTCCATGATGTTCATACTCCTTTTGGAGATCTGGAGTCTACTTGCCAACATGAGGCAAGACACTTGGACCGAGTCCTTAGTGTATTTCACCCAATTATTAAAGGCCTCCTCATCCTCCTCATTAGGTTGATCGGGAATCAGATCGTCTAAAATGTATGATCGTTTCTCTTGCTTGAGAACAATTCTCAAGTTTCGAAACCAATCAATAAAGTTATTATGATTTAGACGCTCCTTTTGGAGAATGGTTCTTAGAGATAGTGAGTGAGCAGACGGGATTACATTGTTTTCATTGTTGTTGGTGGCCATCTACAAAATATAACAAAGTTCAATTTTAGTAATTTCGATATTGTTCATATTTTAATAATTAAAACCCCTTTTAAGTGTCCTACATAATTTTAAAATCTAGAATCCAACGTTACATTTAAATAGTGGTTAGGTGACCTTTATCCCATTATTTAAATTAACAAGGTAGTCAACGTTTTGACAATTGCAACCCTTTGCAACTTCTAGGGTATGGGATCGACTTTAAAACATCATATGTATAGTCGGCATGATTATCCCATCAACACCTTTGTAAACCATATTATAGGTGATCCATTTAACATGGTTTGCAAATCAAGTTTACCCTACTTGCACACACATGTGAGTTTTCCAACATAAGTGGTTAGGTGACCTTTATCCCACAAATATGGTATCCCCACCTCAAATCACAAGTTTTCTCAAAATGGTTAGGTGACCTTTATCCCATTAAGAGTTTCCAAATGACTCAAGTGTTGTGCAAAAGGACGGTGATAAACTTGTTTATAAAAGAAATTTAAAGTTTTCATAATCTTAGTTTAGAAAACTCTATGTACCTTATATTTTGCATGCTTTCAAATACAAGATACCCTATGATTCACTTTTTAATAAAATCCCTTTTATTAAAATCATTAATCCTTTTAAGAACCTTTTATTAACCACTTAATGATAAAGAACCATCAATTTTCAGCTTGTTAAGTTGTTAATGAGTTTGTAATGCATATCCAAATATCAACCAAACAATCAAACAACAATCATCCAAACAAGCATAAACATACAAACATGAGTTGCATAACCATAGCCACTATGTTGACCACACTTGTTTGCCATCACAAGTGTTGTCATAAGGTCTTTTCTAAGGGCTAAAATGACACATCAAAATGTGTCCATGAACTCCCACTTGAATCGACATCCAAAAGCTTCAAGTGTCCATGTGTTTTGTGTCCTTCTTTGAGTCTTCATCTTGTGCATCTTCTTTTACAAAAATCATATCCTAATACAATTTTTCTAATAAAAGAAATGCACCTAATTTATTTATTACATAACCAAATGAATAAACAAATTACAACCCAAAATACAAAACACAAAATTACAACCCTTTCAAGAATCAAAACCAACATGACAAATCACAATCAACCATAACCAAAACACATAAGGCCAAGGCTATGTTATGCACCAAAATATGAAACATATTCAACATCCAAGAACAACAATGAATCCCTTATTTCAGCCCTAAAATTTCAGCCAACATGAACTCAAATTTTAAGGTTTGTCCAAACAACACAATCAACCATTTGATGTAGATCTTTCATGGTTTATACTAAAGCATGCAAGAATAAACCATGAAACATAAGGGATTCATATATCCACAAAAAAACAGCCCCTAATGGGTTGAAAAGTCCATGAAAACTAATTTTTCAAGACCATTTGAAGTACATATTCCACATATCCGGCTCTAGATGCCATTGTTGGGTTTTGTAACATGTAAACCAAGGGTAGTTTAACCTTTTAAACTATAAAAACGCAACGGAAATATGATTTAAAATGTTGTTACATTCTGAAATTTTTCAACATTTAAAACATAAACAAAACCCAAGAATAAGGATCAAATAAGGATCATATTAATATATGTGAAATAGTGTGCTATCAAACCAAAATCAACCATAGGATGTTCATAGATACAACCTTTCTTGCACAAGATGTTGTAGATGTATAAGAAGAAGAAGATGGTGTTCTTGAACGTTCAGCCCCCAAGAGAGAAAGCCTCAAGTAGTGATACCCACAAGCTCTTCCAAACACCTAGCTAGTTAGGGAGCTCAACACCAAAACCTCTACAAATGTATCTTCAAAAAAACGAATTTTCAGCCTTTGTTTTGAGCTTCAAATCCGAAAATTTCAGCCTTCTTTGGAGAGTTCTTGCTTGTGTGTGAAGAGGAGAGAGTGAGAAATGATGGAAGAGTGCAAAGAGGAGTAAAATCTTGCAAAGACCAAGACTAAAAAGGGAGTTCCCAATGCACCTTTTGGGTGGCCGAATTTCAACTTAAAATGGGTTCCCCCCATTTTATTTTTCTTATAAAATTTGCACTTTTTAAACCCTTATTTTATAAAATTAAAACCAATTTTAATTTTATAACATTAACACACTTTTATTTGTTATTATTTAACCAACTTAAATAATTATACAAATAATTTCTCATGAACAAATTATCCACATAATGTTGTTCTTATACACAAGCAACGTTTTAGAAAAAAACCATTTTCTAAATTGGTGTCGGTATTTATTTTTTTGATCTTATCACCAAATAAATATTAATTGGTGTTTGTATAGCTTGTTATTGGGTATGACCCGACTTGGATCATAACGTACTAACCACATCAATCTTGTATGTGTCTTGGGCATATAAGGTCCAACAAAAAGCACACTTGACATCAAGTTGGTAGACCTTGAAGTTCTTGGATGCAGCAAAAGCTATGAATATCCTCACAGCTTCAAGTCTTGCTACAAGAGCAAAAATGTCAATTCCTTCTTCTTGAGTATACCCTTGAACAACTAGTCTTGCCTTTCACCCTTTGACCCTTTGACCCAGCCTGGCGTCCGCCAACCGCCTCTTTCCCTTTGTCGGTGGCCACAACCAGGCTACCAACTGTCCTAACCAGTGGCTCATCATCAGACTCTTCCTCTTTATCGAGCAGGAAGTCTTGATGGAAGGCAGCTTTCTATGTTCCACCAGGTGCTCACCACCTTGACCATGATGTTCGTCCTTATCGTCGTCTTCTTCATCGGTGGGTAGCTCAATTGGCTCAACATCGGAGTCGCTATCATCGTGACGCCCCTTCTAACGAGAGGGCGCCACATAATCTTCACTGGCAAATACTCGAACAATCTCCTGACCGGGGGCTTCACCTGCTTCCCCCGGTACACCTTCATCCGACCTAAAGTCGTGTCATCCATCACCTCTAGAATCACAGCATCATCTCTCTCTTTTGGTAGCAGAGGAAGCTTCTCGTCAATAATCATCTATAGAAACCTTGGGTACATGCGGAAGCCTTCCTTGCCCTTGGCCTCGAGGTTCTCGATCATGTAAGAGAATAACATGTGGGAAAAACTAAACGGGTGGTTCAGCACCAGAGCAACATATGCGTTCTGGATTTGATCTGATATCTCGTCGAATCCTCCTCTCCTTGACGCTATGCACTTGAGAATGACATGAGCTAAGTACTTGATCTGGGGGCACAAGTTTCTCTTGTTGAGCACACCTGCATTGATGTCCCCAGTGTACTGCATAGTCAGAAAGCATCCCCGAACGGTCAGAGGATGTAGCTTGGTTGGGTGGGCACCATCCTTACCCAGATCCAAGACTCGCCTTAGATCTTCTGCAGTGATCCTAATCTCCTGTCCAAAGATTGAGCTCCGAATATTGTGGGGCTCAGCGGACCTGTCAACTGTAGCACATTCCCAGAAGGTCTGCTGTAACGATCTGTATTGCGTGCAGGGTGTAGATATGGCCTTGAAGATCCTCGATCTCCTCAGAAAGGCTATGATCCCAGCAAGCTCGAAAGCATTCCGAGTAGTAGCATCTAAGTGAGCACATATATTGTGTTTGGTGCTCATCGTCCATCTATCAGCCATGTTGCTACAACACAAGAAACATATACGTTAGATTTGTGCATAACAAAAGACAGTAGGAACTTAAACTGTTTTGATTAAACTGGCTCAATCGTGCGACTGAACCATACGACTGAGTTTTAGTTGTACGATTGAGTTCAGTCGTACGATTAAGCCTGCGGTTGAGTTCAGTCATGCTATTGAGCCTGCGACTGAGTTCAGTCGTGCTATTTAGCCTGCGACTGAACTTAGTGTATGTTATGCCATGCGGTTGAATCAGTCGTGCAACTGAACCCATACGCATGATTCATATGTGCGATTGAATCGTGCGTCTGGCTCAATCGTGCGACTAAAGTTCATTAGCATGTCCATTTGCATCCTACACTGTTGAACACCCTAGATTTGAATCTTCGTCAAAACTTTATATTAGACTTTGTGTTTACACTCATTTGGACCACAGAGACTCTAAATAGCACTTAATGTCCTTTAAATCAACTTTAATGTCCATCTAAGTGGTCTATTTTTTAGGGTTTAGTCTCGGTTCTAGGTTTTAGCATAATCGGTCCTTAAAGATGCGATTAAGATGTTCATTTGGATCGATTTCAGTCGCCCAATACCTGTAGATGAGTAGAACACACGTTAGTATCACAAATCAGGCAGTAATCACAACCGTAGAAATTTGGGCAGGGTGTGTGTGTGTATGGGCGATTTTAGATAACTTTGAAGGGTGGTAAGGGTTACGACCGACTGACCCCCTTATTTATACTATTTTAAATTTCAGTCGTGTGACTGGACCCATACGCATGCTTCATTCGTGCGACTGGGTTTCAGTCGTGCGACTGGCTCATACTCCTTCATCCATTCGTACGATTGGTTCAGTCTTGTTGTCCAATTGCATGGTTGTCCCATACTCATGGTCCAATCGTGTGACTGGCTCATTCGTAAGGTTCAAACGTGCGATTGGCTCATCCTTATGATTCAATCGTACGATTGGCTCATACTTATGAGCTTGAACTCATACACTTTCTTAAATCATATTCTAAGGCATTATATGCCTGAATCAAATGGTTTTCAAAAATGTGCTTTTGAATCGTTATTCATGGTTTCAAGTCTCGTCAAAGTCTATGTCCTATAACTTGAAACATGTAATGCTGGAAGAGTGGGATGCCTGTATCTCAAGGTGTTCTGTCTAGGCAAGGTATTCATATAAATCCAAATCAACCGATGGATCCGTTTACCTTATCTGGGAGCCCTTGGGGTGAGTGTCCGCTTATAGGTACGCATGTATTCATTAAGGTTGTAGTTGACCTAATACTTTGATAAGTCAACGTAATGTTTTGGTTTGTAAACCAAACGTTACACTCGAATCATTTTGTTATTTTAACTCGTTTCTTCATTGATTTTGTTTCCCTTGAATCTTAAACTCGTTATCCCATTTTTCTTAATAACCCTTAAAAATCTTTCTAAGCGTCTTTCCCTTAAAACCACACTTATCCTGAAAATGTATTTACAATGATGTCCTCGTTATGAATTGAATCTCTAATCTTAACAAACACGATCCTTGTATCAACTTTACACTAATAAAACTTTGAAACCCTAATGACATTAGTAAACAAAAATCGAGCATCTAGAAACCTCGTAAAAGTTGTTTCCTTGAGAAGTTCTTATAAATTCCTTATTCCATTTAAAAACATCTTGAACTTATCTCCGAGCCTCGTATCACACTAATACTTAGTGTTTCACTCATGACAAAACCATTCTAACCGTCTTGAACCGTTTAAAATACAAACTTTTAGCAACTAAAAATTTTAAGTTAATAATCTTGTATTGTTTGTCAAGAAACACATGAAATCATAAATTATGAAACTTAAACAAACTTAAGCATAACAAAGCATTATAGTTAATCTTGTTGAATTTAAACGCTTCCAAGAGTTCACGTGCAAACGTGAAATCGAATCCAAGTCTCCTCATGTCCTTGAAATTAGTTCCCCTGTGATTAAATTTCGGGACGAAATTTCTTAAAGTAGGGGAGACTGTAACATCCGCCATTTTTCTAAGTTAAAACCCAAACCCGAACCCATTTTGAGCTTCCATGATTAATTTATTTAATAAATGGATCAAATACATTAAATATGTAATCAACTTATTGATTGATAAATAATTCTTTTTCATAAAATTATAAAGTTTATTAATCATGTTACAAAAAAATAACTAAATGGAAAAGACTTATTAAAACTTGTAAAGTTATAAAATGAATTTTAATAAACTTATATAAAGTTTTATTAGTAATTATGAATTTTAAATACTGAAAATAAATAATCAAATTATAAAGTTTACAAGTTTTATAAAAGTTCTAAAGATTAACAAATAAATAATTTGATTGATTATTCAAATTGGTTTTATAAAGTCTATAAATATTGTATAAAAAAAGTTATTAAAATTAGAGTCTTTAAGAATTTAAATTTTAAATTATAATTATTCTTTTATTTATTTAAATTATTTAATTTTATATTTATTTCAAATTCCAATCATAACCCCCTTTTAAAAGACTTATAAATCACCATTAACACCATTCATAACCTCCTCCTAACCTCAAGTATAAAAGCAAGGCTTAGGCCTCACTTTTCATTTGCTCATTCTCTAAAAACCTCACTCTCATATCTTTCTTTCATCCATTGGTTATGATGAATTTGAAGAATTTTATTTTACAAGAAATTTCAAGAATTCTTAATACTAAGGTAATCCTTTATTGTTTTTATATTATACATTTTAATCATCCTAACATCCAATTGTTCTCATGAATTTATGTTCTTACTATTATTCTTTCTTCTACCAAATCTATTTTTATTTTAATAATTATCATTTGATCACTAACATTCCTAAATCAAGCTAACAACACACTAACATAAACAAAGAATCCCGTTTGCATATGGACGGCTATGCCGCCGCATTCGGTTATTCCGCAAGATTATTGTTCTAAATGATGGCTATGCCAAAGTCTTAGAATATTTTTATAACTCAAATGAAGACTAATATACCATATAATGACATAATAAATTGTTCTAACCCGTTTCGTGTATTAACAATTATAAAAGTGCACATAAGTGCCTTACTACAATTCTGGCAGAATATAGTCTTACTTCAACCGACCATAACTTGATCATGACAAACTAAATTTGAGTAAAATCATACTCCAATTTTAAGTTCATTGAATTACCTTTTCAACGACAGTTTATACGTCTTCAAACTCAATCGGACGACTCAACAATAGCCTTCACAAGATAAGTGCGTATTTCAGCACCTTCTGTCTTGTGCTGCTTGTTTGACCTGTTTAAAGATCTTTTCATAAAATTGTTTCTGAATGAAAGTTGTCCGGAAGACTTTGAACTAGTCAAGTATAAATTTTTATAATTTTATGAAACCATTTTCTATTTTTAAAACCTATTCAAACACATACCAAACATTCTGTCCAGAATCTAAAATTGATGCAATAATCCTTTTCCATTCTACCTTACGCTTTTTAGCATTCTCTAAACGTCCTAACTTCTTGTAATGAATTCCAACCTCAAGTTATTGTTTTTTTATCATTTAGGACATCACATTTGACTCTTGACATCCAAGCTTTCTTATGTACTCTACAACCATCTCTATACTTGTGAGTTTTCCATGTGAGTTCTCCATGCCCCTTTTTACTTTATTTCACACCTTTTGGGGTGAAACATGTTAACCTTATAAACTTACACTTGTAAACATCTTGATACTTGTAAATGCACATGCAATTCATCTTTACCTTTTTGTCATGGTTATTTGTGTTATTGTAAGTCTTATATGAGATACATATTTTGTTTACAATCATTAACTATTGCTAGCCTGGCGACGTCTTAGATCTTTGGGCCTGACAAGCCTATTTGGTGCTAAAGTCGATGTATTGCCGACTCCTGATGACGTATGCTTGTTCATCATGGGAACCAAATACACTTAGCCAATCTTATATACTTGTAATCAAGTCGAGGTTTGGTTGTAACTGTATGTGTTCTATAAGCTTGCTAACTTGTAACCATGGACATGAATTGCTACTTGTAACCCTTTTATATATATACATATATGCGTGTGTTTAAACCATGGGAACTCACCAACTTTATAGTTGACCCTTTATTTTTAACATGTTTCAGGTTTCCTACTTGAAGATCTTCTTGTGCTCATATAGGACTTGGACCTAGATTAATTGAAAGACTTATGTTATTGGTTGTATATTGATTGATTTGTAATTACATATTTGTCTTATAATATTTAATGAATAATGACATTTAATATTATTTTAACTTAATTAGTTCCATGTGCTATGAGCAATCGTCTCCCATTCGTCCGCCCCGATGATTCCGCCGTCGGTCGGGGTGTGACACTAAAGCTATAAGATGCACACAGTGATTTTGACTATCAAGAGTTGCAGTCACGATGATTGTCAGTATATTTTTCCACTTAAATCCATACACAGATTTTTGACTCACATTGGTGATAAGTTAGGTTTAATTATTTCAACAAGCATTTGTGGATCTCACACTTATATGGTAATCAACATTCCTCAGGAGATTTTTGAGCAGTCTACGGGTATTTGACAAGAAGAAACTATTCTAAGAGCTTTCAAAGAGATGCCAAGCCTCAGGTCAGTGCCATCGCACAACAAAGAGGCGCAAACAACAATGAATTCTAGAATATTTAGGTTATGCTTATCCTCAGGTCAGTGCCACCGCACAGTAGAGAGGCACACAACCTATCTTCTTGTTAGAGCATTTGTTTCTTTTGCACATAACACACCAATGACATTAGTCATTAGCTTGATTGCTTTTAGCAGTTTTTCCATGTGCTTGCTCCTCTTTATGGTCACTCGCACACATTTGTGGCGTTTATTTTGCTCGTCACCCCTTATTGGAACTACGTTGATTGTGTTAATCAGGGATAAGATGAGAACCCACAACAAGTTGAACAAATTAGTTTGAATTTTAATTCACAAATGAAGTCTACTCATCTATTGTGTTGAATCTACCGACACATCATGTAATGAACTGGCAACCTCTAGGTCTACTTTCTCTATGTTACCTCAGTAGCAGACTAGTTTAACTATCATTTTTCTTTAGTTGTGCTTAGACTTCTCATACTTCTAATTTGAATTTAGCATTTTGAGCAAATTAGTTTTGAAGTCCCAACCAATTTGTTCCCTCTGTACTATCATTTTCCATAAACTGTGAATCATAATCACAGATTTGATTTCATTTCTTTCAGCTAACCTGCCATCCCCCCTTGTTTTTTTAAGTAAAGAATACTAAAGTAAAACTATTCTCCCCCTAAAATTCTAAAACCGAAAATCTTTTTGTGTTTTTGGATTTTAATAAAAAGGAAAATAAAATAAAATAACTAATAAACTAAGAACCTACTTGTCGGACTTAGAACTGTCGTCTTCTTGAATCACATCACTTTTCTTTTTCACGCCATCAACCTCTAAAAGATATAAAAACCGTGGTTTGTCAAATGCTTTTGTGTAGAGGTCGGCGTGTTGAAAATCAGTATGAATTTTAACCACATCGATTAATTGCTTTTCAAAACAGTCACGTATAAAGTGATATTTAATATCGATGTGTTTTGTTTTAGGGTGTTGGACCGGATTTTTGGTTACAGCAATTGCAACAGAATTATCAACAAAAATAGGGGTGTTAGAAAATTGCAAACCGTAGTCACGCATTTGCTGTTGAATCCAAATGATTTGTGAACAACAACTTGCAGCAGCAACGTATTCAGCTTCACATGTTGACAGAGCAACTGATGTCTGCTTCTTACACTGCCAGGTGACTAACCGTCTACCAAAGAACTGACATCCCGCTGATGTTGACTTGTAATTCATCTTGCAACCACCATAGTCCGAGTCACTATACACTGTAAGCTCAAAGTCATCGTCATGAGGATACCAGAACCCAAGTGTTGGAGTACCCTTCAGATAACGAAAGATCCTTTTAACTCCGATGAGATGATTTACTTTTGGTTTTGCCTGATATCTGGAACAAAGACATGTGGCGTACATAATATCAGGACGTGAGGTTATGAGGTACATGAGATATTCGATCATTCCTCTGTACATGGTGGCATCAACCAGATCACCATTTTCATCGGGTGCCACGTCATAGTTCGTGACAAGTGGAGTTCCAGCTGCTAAAGCATTCTCCATGTCAAATCGACTAAGGATATCTCCTACATATTTGGTCTGATGCAGGAAGATTGTTTTGGGTGTCTGATCCACCTGTAAGCCAAGAAAGAACTTCATCTCCCCAATGGCACTTATCTCAAACTCTGCTTTCATTACATATTTGAATTCTTTACATAATTCTTCGTTTTTTGAACGAATATTATGTCATCCACATATATCTGTACCAGTAGTAAATCACCATCCTTTTCTTTGATGAATATGTACAGTCAATAACTCCTCTGTGAAAATCGTGTTTCACAAGATGAGTTGAGAGTTTCTCATACCAGGCTCTAGGGGCTTAATGGAGCCCGTAAAGAGCCTTGTCCAGTTTGTAAAATCTATCCCGATGATACGGATACTCAAATTCTTCGGGTTGACTGACATAGACTGTTTCACGGATTTCACCATGAAGGAATGCACTTTTTACATCTAGTTGATAAACTTTAATCTTCATGTAGGATGCATAGGCTAGAAATATACGTATTGCTTCCATCCTTGCCACCGGTGCAAACACTTCATTGTAATCTATGCCTTCGACTTGTCAAAATCCTTGAACCACAAGCCGAGCCTTATTCCTAATTATGACCCCTTCGTCATCTTTCTTGCACTTCAGCACCCATTTAGTGTATATCACTTTACCACCTTTTGGTCTGTCCACAAGGGTCCATACTCCTAACTTCTTGAACTGTAGGAGTTCTTCTTGCATTGAACTAACCCATGCCTCATCGTTTAAGGCTTCACTAACATATTTTGGCTCAAATTGAGACATAAAACATCGATATGCACCATCGTGAAGATATCCCTTTTCCATGACTGAGGCATAATCAGCTATAGCTGATTTCGTGTTTGTACTCCTGATCAAACATCTCCAATGACGTTGTCCAAGGGATGATAAACATTAATCCGAGATCCGGGAGTGGTGGGAACAACTACCTCAGTATCCAGATTGTGAAACCCAGGTTCAATATCTGTAGCTGTTGGAGTATGAGGTTCAGAAGTGTCAAAGGTATCAGGATTTGATGCTTGTGTACTTTCATTAGTGGGAACCTGTTCCTCCTAGTCCATGTTTTCAGTCTCAACTGCTTCATCAGAGGAAGAATCACTTACTTCAAGCTCTCCCCCTGAAGGGCTAGAAGTATCATCTAATGGAGCCGTTGATGTTGAGTCTGGTAGTGGAGTGTTCAGAACATCGTACATCATCCTAGCAAAAAGCTCATCATCAGTATGAGAAGGCGGTAGATTAAAGGACTTAAAAAATCCATCATAGTCAAAGAAGAAGGAGGGTCCTTTTCCAGCAGGGGGGTGGTGTATCTTTGAACATCAACATTGCACCATACTTCTACCTGACCCGTTGAGATGTTATAAACTCTCTTGTCCGGTATGTTGTATCCGAGAAAGATAACTTCTTCTGCCTTCTTACTAAACTTCCCAGTCTGAGTTTTCTTCAACAACATGCACGGTGCACCAAACGGTTCTACATACTCCAAGTTGGGTTTACGTCGCTGGAGCAGCTCATAACATGTTTTTCCATGTCGTTTGACCACTAAGACTCGATTGAGCGTGTAACATGCATTAGCCACTGCCTCATTCCAGAATTGAATAGGCAGTTTTGAGTCGGCTAGCATTGTCCTGGCAGTCTCTATCAAGCTCCAATTTTTCCTTTCAGCAATGCCATTCATCTATGGAGTGTAGGCAGAGGTAAATTGATGTACAATTCCTTTCTCTCTACAATATGCCTCCATCCACTGATTCTTGAATTCTGTGCCGTTGTCTGATCGAATCTGCCTTACTTCTAGCTTGTAGAGTGATTCCAATGTAGTTACTAGATGTTTGAATGATTCAAAAGTTTCTAATTTGGCTTTTAGAAACATCACCCAAGAGAACCTTGAGTAATCATCCATTACTACAAAGCAGTATAGATCTCCAGCAATGCTATTTGTGCTTACAGGGCCAAACAGATCCATGTGTAGAAGCTCAAGAGGAATATCAATAGAATTCACTTTCTTTTCCTTGTGAGACTTCTTGGTCTGGTTCCCTTCCTTACATGCTACGCAAAAATCCGGAAGCTGGAAATTCTTAACAGTTACTCCATTCACTAGATCATTCTGTACTAGATGATTCATCTTCCTAGGATTAATGTGTCTCATTCGCCTATTCCAGGAGATTGAATCACTCTCTGTTGCTTTTGACAAGAAGCATTGCACACTGGTCTCAGTTGTGGAGGCTTTTCATAGATCCAAGACATATAGATCATTATATCTTGAAGCTGACATTAGAACTTTATCCTCCTGGATAACATAATCCTTCTTCAACATGTAGTACTTCTTGTTGTCAAACATAACTTTGAATCCTTTATCACAGATCTAGGAGACTGAAAGCAAGTTGTTCTGTAGTTGTTGAACGTAGTTGACCTTGTCAACCTTCACTTTCTCGTTTCCCACTTCGCCTTGAGCGGTGATGTAACCTCCTTTGTTTCCAGCAAATGAAACATGTCCCCCTTTAATTTGTTTTACGTTGAAAAAGAGAGACGAATTCCCTGTCATGTGCCTGGACGCCCCACTATCAATAATCCAGGTATTAGTGATAGCGCTGTAGCGGACACCCTGCACGTTCAAAGAAACTTATGAGTTCAGATTTGGGACCCAAGCCTTAACTGGATTGGGTGACCCAGAAGAATCACACATCATAAATTCAACCCACTGTCCTTTAGAGGATGAGGGCACATCCTTCTTCTTCTTGTCCTCACTATCATACACATTACTTGATTTTTCTTTCCATAAACCAGTTTTATGTAAGGCCTGTTTGTGGTAAACAGATGACTGGCTTATGGTTTGAACTTTAGGTTCACTAAAACTCTTAGGTGGAGTATTAGATCTCATTTTAGAAAAACTTGGTTTTTCATCAAAAAGTTCAATTTTCTTTCTGGGCGTCTGATAATAAGGACAATTAGGAGAGATATGTCCTCGTTTTCCACAACTGTAGCAAGATTTTACTTCTACAGATTGATGAAAACTTTTATGTGGTGTTGAGTTTGGTAAAGGTGTGAGATGTGTCTGGTTGGGTTTTATCACTTCTCTATTGATGTTTCAGCTTCTTTAACAAAATTAATTGTTTTGACATTTTGAACATCTTTAACTTTTAGTTTACTTGGACTTTGATGAATAACACGTTTATGGTTAAGTGGTTTAGTCATTTTGGGTTCTGAAATCGACGTTTGTGAACCTGACCTTACATTAACCCTTTTAATTTCATCATCCAAATTCTTAATTGGCAGTTTTCCTTTTGATTTCAAAATAGAATCCTTCTGTTTAGTGCCAGATTTCACCGGTTTACCCGTGGAATCAGTATCACTAAGCAGGGGAGTGGATACCACATGATCCTTTACTGGGTTGTTATTGGTAGGTCTACATTTTGTGTTCAAAAGGACTGTATGTGGTGGTGGAACTACTTTGTACCCCAGACCTTCCCCATTATTTCGTTTTTTCACTAAGTTTTGAACTATGTGAGAAGAACTAGCCCAACTATGTAGATTTTGTTTTAAAGGATTAACCTCGACTTCCAAAACTACTTTTTCCTTCTTGGTTTCTTCCAAAGAATTTAAATAAAACTTTATATCATCAGCTTGATTTAAGGCAACTACCTCGTTTTTCCTTAGTTGTTTTCCTAAAAGTTCTATTTTTTCTTTGAAACTGCACTCGTTTTGTTGTAATATACGATTAGCTTCAGTGCAGAGTTGTAAATCATTTACTAAGTTATCATTGTGTTCTAATAACCTAGCAAATTTCAGATCAATGCTTTCCCTAAATTTTTCACATTCAAAGCAAGCATGTTTTGCAAATAATTGATCTAAAGAACTTACCTGTGATGAACCAGTTGAATCAGCCATCAAAGCAGAATCAGACCCTTCAATGACTGGAGATTCTGAAATCGTGACTCTAGGTTCTTCCTCTACCAGGTGATTTACCACATTCACAGCTTCTCCGGTATCTGACATCGCTTGCTCAGCTGTAATCTCACCTTCACTAGCAGATCCATCATCCAGTGCTTCGACAAAGGCAATATTTGATTCCCCTAGAGAGACAAATCGGAAGGACCAATCTTGACCTTCATCACCTTGAGCAGTCAGAGCCTTTATCTCTTTAATTGAAGAAGCAGTTCCAATCATGTCTTTGTCTTGACGATTGAAAGTAGGAAATGGGTTACCATTTTCAGTTTTCTTGGGCTTTACACATTCACGTTTAAAATGCCCCTTTTCGCCACAGTTGAAACATGTGACTTTGGTTTTGTCAAAACCAAAAGTTGTATCTTTAGTGGCGACTAAATTTTGCCCTGTCTTCTTGACAAACTTCTTAGCTCTTCTTACTGCACTTGCTAGTGCCCACATGATGTCAATTCTTTCCAGCTCATTCTTATCAACTTGCTCGTAATCCTCATCAGCAAGATGACAATTTCTAATCTTACTGGCAACTAGACCATCATAAGATTGTACCACTGCTGCTAGAAGATCCATATGCTCCTTAGCCACTTCCACCGTGATATTACCAAGATTTTTGGTCTTTAACTTTGTAGTATTGGCCTCAGGAACTGTGTATTGGGTGCCAGATGACCCTAATGTTTCAGTTCTTGATCCAATGGTTTGGGAAGGAGCAGAAGAACTAGACACAAATGTTGTTTGTAACGGTGCTCCTAAAACAGCTGGAGTCAGAACTGAGTTGTAAAGTGAAGGATTCTGAACATAGGATCCTTTCTTCGACTTGTATTTCATTCTCAGTTCTTCCTCTCTTAACTTCAAGATGAAATCATTTATGTCTAATGTCGCAAGAATGTCGTTCTGTCTCAGATTAGACACAAATGAATCACATTTCTCAGGCAAACCATCAGCAAAGCTTGAAACTTTATCTTCCATTGATGTTAGGCCATGAGTGTGCAGTTCACTCATTAGATGATAGAATCTGTCAATAATATCATCTAAGCTCTCATTCCCTATCGAAGAGAAATTATCAAACTCCTTCTAGAAAGCTTTAGCCTTCAGTGCCTTTAAAGTTGCATTTCCATCATATCTCTTCTCAAATGTCTCCCATAGCTTTTTCGCCTGCTTGTTCTCAGAGAACTGATGAAAAATGTCCTTTGGTATCGACTGAGACAACAAGGCATAAACTTTCTTCTCAACATTGAAGAGAATCTTCTGAGCTTCACTCATTCCTCCCAAGGTTAACTTGACTCCGTTAGCACTGACTGGTATTGTGTAACTAGTCTCAATGAATGTCCAAAGATTGGGATCAACTCCATTTAAGTAAATCTCAAACCGCTGTTTCCACTGAGGATATTCATCTAACGTTAACAACTTTGGCGGTTTATTATGATTACCAATCTCATTCTCCAGAAGTAGTAGGTTCTGGATGCGTGAGTCCTTTCCGGCAGTAAACGCAGCAAATTGATCTTCCATTTCTATAAACTTGGTACTTAGGGAACAGGACAGTTTTAATCGTGTGAATGGACAATGAGTATGGATCACTCGTGCGAATGAAGGGTGCGAATGAATTCAATCGTGCGATTGGATTCAGTCATGCGTATGAACAAGACGATTGGAATCAAACGACTAGAGTTGTTCAGTCGTGCGAATGAGGAATGCGACTGAGTTCAATCGTGCGAATGGAGTATACGAATGAGTTCAATCGTACGAATGAGCTAATCGTGCGACTGAAGGCTGCTGTTTTTGCAAAATCGAAGATTTTGACACTTTGACACAAAATACGAGTTTCCCAGGAACCCTAATCTGCCGTATAATGAAAAACTAAGACTTTAATGCATGCAAACGTCGAAAACACCTTTTGAAGCAAAAAGGGTGACTCTTTTGATTGAAACACGTAGATTTTAACACCAAAACTAATCGAATCCAACGCAAAATCACGAGCCAAAGCTCTGATACCACTTGTTAGGACCGTGTTTGTACGGAGTACTAACTAATTCTGTGTTTAAACCGGATCAAATAGTGCGGAATCCTATTTGATTGGCGATCCAATCAGTGAGAATGATACCCCAATCGATATAACAATGAACAAAACGTTAAGAATGAGTAGAAATCGATCAAAAACGAACTATGAAGTTGGATTGGCTGTTTTGGACGCTCTGGACGGCTAGGGTTTATGAATATTCGAAGTCTCTCTCAAAGTGTTTTTTTTCACGAATTAGGTGGTATTTATAGGTTAGTGGTTTTCATTCGTACGACTGAACCATTAGCATGGTTCAGTCGTGCGACTGAATCATGCGATTGAGTCATACGCACGACTGAAGGTTCAGTCGTGTGATTGAGTCAATCTTATGTCTCAATCATACGACTGATCCAGTCTCCTGGTTCAGTCGTGCGATTGGTCCAGAAGCATGATGTATTCATGCGTATGGTCCATAAGTATGGTCCATTAGCATGAATAATCACCCGACTAAGTTGAACACATTACTTAATCATTATAGACTAAGAACTATGTACAACATCCTCAAACCTATATATGATGTTTATATATATGACATTAATAACATGAAATATTCAAAGACAATTAAACATCAAGACATATGACATATTTCATTTCATCATCATATTACACATATGTAAGACATGAAAGACTTTTACATTTAAGTACATAAACTAGGAGCATCATGTGTCTACAGTGCCACCGGCTCGTGGAAGGGCCTTCAACATCAACATCAACCAAGCTCAAGGCAACAACGACGTGGTGAATGGTACGTCGTTAATTTCTTTTAATCGTTCTTTGTCTTGTGAAAATCCCTACCTGCGTTCATTATACCAATAATAGGGCATTATTGAACAGGCATGTATCTTGTAAATAGTCGTTATGCTTCTGTACTATTTGATTCGGGTGCGGATAAGAGTTTCGTGTCTTTGGTGTTCGAGCCCATTCTTTCTAAGCCGCGTGCTAATCTAGAAAGACCCTTTACGGTCGAAGTCGCCGATGGAAAATCGATCGTCATTGATGTCATAATATGCGATTGTACCTTGAGTCTTGACGAGCACGAGTTCCTCATCGACCTTATTCCTATGCAACTGGGGAGTTTTGACGTTATCATTGACATGGATTGGTTAGCCAAGCAACACGCGGAAATCATATGCTTCGAGAAGTGCATTCGAATTCCTTTACCATCCGGTGATACTTTGAAAGTCTTCGGGGAGAAATCATCTCAAAGACTCAAACTTATGTCTTGCATCAAGGCCCGAAAGTGCTTAAGTAAAAACTACGTAGCTTTCATGGCTTATGTAGTTAACACGAAAGCCAAGGGTAAAGAATTGAAGGATATTCCTGTCGTGCGAGATTTTCCCGAGGTGTTTCCTGAGGATCTTAGTGGGTTCCTCCCATACGAGAAGTTGAGTTAAAAATCAACCTGATCCCTGGTATAAACCCTGTGGCTAAGTCACCTTATCATCTTGCATCATCCAAAATGCAAGAACTAGCTAGCCAACTACAAGAGTTGACCGATAAGGGTTTCATCGTCCCAACTCTTCACCATGGGGTGCACCTGTGTTATTTATGAAGAATAAAAGATGGTTCTTTCCGTATGTGTATCGACTACCGGGAACTCAACAAGCTTACTATCAAGAACCAATATCATCTTCCTCGAATCGATGATCTCTTCAATCAACTTCAAGGACCTACGCAATTCTCAAAGGTTGATCTACGTTCCGGATATCATCAACTACGTGTTCACGATGACAATATTCCAAAAACGAAACCAATCATGAGTTGCACTTGCGACAAGTTCTCGAACTTTTAAAGAAGGAACAACTATAAGCCAAGTTCTCTAAGTGCGAGTTCTGGCTGGAAGAGGTCCAATTCTTAGGTCATGTGGTGAATAGCCAAGGAATTCACGTCGACCTTGCCAAAATAGAAGCCATGAAAAACTGTTGCGTTCCCAGACCCCAACCAAAGTTCGTTCTTTTCTGTGTTTAGCGGGTTATTACCGTAGATTCATCGCAAACTTTTTGAAGATTGCTAAACCACTTACGACGCTAACTCAAAAGAATTGACTCTTTGAATGGGAACCCGAACAAGAAGAGGCTTTCAAGACATCGAAACGCAAGTTGTGTAACGGTCCTATTCTGACACTTCCCGATGGAAACGACGATTTTACCGTGTACTGTGATGCCTCTAGTCAAGGTCTTCGTTGTGTTCTCATGCAACAAGGAAAAGTCATAGCATACGCGTTAAGACAATTGAAGGTTCATGAAGTGAACTACACAACCCACGGTCTTAAACTTGGTGCCGTGGTTTTTGCTTTGAAGATCTGGCGGCACTATCTTTATGGGACGCAATGCATAGTCTACACCGATCATAAGAGTCTCTAACATATGTTCAATCAAAAGGATCTCAACATGAGACAAAGACGTTGGATCGAGTTGATTAGCGACTACGACTGTGACATTCGCTATCACCCTGGAAAGGCCAATGTTGTAGCCGACGCGCTGAGTCGCAAGATCCACAACAAGACTGTCTCGCTTCAAGAAGTTCGAGATCGAAGGCAGTGGTTTGACATGTTAGGGGAATTTGATACCGAGATTCATGTGGATGTTAACGAGGCTACTATCATGCTTCAAAACATAAGGATTGATAGTGATCTTGAGTTATGCATTCGCGAGGCTCAACAAGCAGTGTTAACCGAGGAAGGGAAAGATGAAGATTTGGCATTTAACGTTCAGTCACAACTGAAGACAAAACCGAACGGCATGTGGTATTTCTTGAATCGACTTTGGATCCCAAATCGTGACAATCTCCATCACTTCATCATGAACGAAGCTCATCAAACCCAATATTCTATTCATCCTGGGTCCGATAAGATTTACATGGATCTGCATGGTCAATATTGGTGGCCGGGAATGAAGAGAGATATCGCGTCTTATATTTCAAAGTGCCTCACATGTGCAAGAGTCAAAGCCAAACAACAATGACCGAGTGGTTTATTTGAACAACCCAAAATCCCTATGTGGAAATGGGAACATATATCCATGGATTTCATAACCAAGTTACCACGTACCCCTCGTGGCCATGACAGTATATGGGTGATTGTTGACCGTTTGACCAAAACGGCCCATTTCATACCAATACGAGACACTTACAAGGTTTCAAGATTGGCTCGTATCTACATTGATGAAATTATGAGTCGTCATGGCGTGCCGTTGCATATTATTTCCGATCGTGATGCTCGTTTCACTTCGCATTTCTAGTCTTCGATGCAAGAACTCTTGGGTACTCAATTGGATTTAAGCACGACTTACCATCCTCAAACGGACGGTCAAAAACCGAACGAACAATTCAAACCCTCGAGGACTTGCTACGTCTTTGTGTCCTTGACTTTGGTGGTGACTGGGATACGCATTTACCGTTAGCGGAATTCTCGTATGACAATAGTTATCACTCAAGTATCAAGATGGCACCATTCGAGGCTTTGTATGGTCGTAAATGTCGTTCTCTGATTTATTGGAATGACATTGGGGAGAATCTCATCACTAGTCCTGAACTTATTCAAGAAACGACCGACTAAGTTTCCAAAATTCGAAATAACCTTAAGGTGGCTAGAAGTCATCAAAAGAGTTATGCCGATAAAAGACGCAAACATTTGGAATTTCAAGTCGACGACATGGTTCTTCTTAAGGCCTCTCCATGGAAGGGTGTTGTTCGCTTTGGGAAGAAGGGTAAGTTAGCCCCACGTTTTGTAGGACCTTTCAAGATTCTGAAAAGAATTGAGAAAGTGGCTTACAAACTGGAACTACCTTCTGAACTTAACGGAGTTCATCCTGTCTTCCATGTCTCAAACCTGAGGAAATGCCTGGCTGATGAAAATTTGCATGTCCCTCTAGAGGAAATTCAATGTAAGGCCCTGTTTCCGGGACGCCTACAGTTGGTCATTCATCGCACATAAAACATATAATTACATTTGCCTTACGAAAACATTGCAGCGGAAACATTCAAACATGACATCTCGTTTCATTATAAACACTTTTGCCAAATAATACATCATTATCCGGTTACAAAATACATGTTTGCATTACATCACAAAAGCATTATAAATGGATGCCATCCCAAAAGAGCTGAGTAGCCACCTCGTGCCATCCTCAGCAATCATTACCTGCCAACTGGAAAACGTATAAAAAGTCAGCGTTGCTGAGTGAGTTCTAGTTTTATAATAAAACATACTTTACTTTCATTAAAACTATTCATTTTCTCACGCGATCATTCAACATACATATACACAGATAAAGTCATTATTATCTTTCATCTCATTCATTATCTTTCGTTCCTTTCATTCATTCATTCTTCCGAGTCTTTTGCGACAACATAGTCGCTCACCTCAATAGCAATCTCAATGATTGCACGCTATCCGAGTCTTTTGCACCCCTAGGGTTGCTCACCTCATTGCCCATCTTAATGATAGCGAGCTATCCGAGTCTTTTGCAACAACAAGGTTGCTCACCCCAAGGCAACATCACGATAGCATGTTACTCAAATCTTTTGCAACGACAAGGTTGCTCACCCCATAGGCAATCTCAATGATTGCACTTCATCCGAGTCTTTTGCCACACGAAGTCGCTCACCCCATATATATATATGCTTGCAAGCCTTTCTTCCGTTCATTTATCATTCATTAATGCATGCATTCTTACTTCATGTTCCTCTTTCATTATCTTTCGCTTTACATTACATAATACTTCATTCATTCATTTAACATGACATGTAAAGCCACAAGAAAGATAAACATACATCATAATAAGGAACATATCATACACATTCATCATCATCATACAGGGCAACATCAGACATACATAACATGCATAAACATGCAACATCATCATCATCATGCTCTACATGCTCTCTAAGGCCATAACAGTCACCTTACATGCTCTTACGAGAAACTTTACGTCAAAACTTACATCTACACTTTCCCCCGAAAGCCAGAAGTCAACTACACATTCCTTCGAGTGCAACAGCCCTATTCGGGCGTATGTACACCCTTCAGTCGCATGGCCTCCATGCGACTGAACATCATGCGACTGGACTCAAGCGGATGAACATCTATGCGAATGAACATTCAATCGTGCGTATGGACCTTGTGCTAATGGGACTACTGCGAATGGGCACCTATGCGACTGACCTCATGCGAATGGACTCATGCGACTAAGCATCTATGCGACTGAACCCTCAGTCGTGCGATCCCCCATGCGACTGGACTCCCAGTCGTGCGACTAAAGCCTTAGTCGTGTGACTGAACCCTCAATCGTGCGAATGAATCCCAATCGTGCGAATGACCCTCAATCGCCTCTCATTCGGCCGTATGGCCTCCATTCGGTCGCCTAGCCCTAGCTGATGCAGAATGGAATTCATCCCGAACCCAATCTGCCATTTTCGGCCTCAAAGCTCATCCAAACCCATTCTAAGGCTAAATTAACCCTCCTGGACCTTAGGAATGCATACCATAACACCATACAAGCACACACAAGCCCGGAAACATACACGAAACGCATCATACACATCACACCCAAATGGGTCAAACACATACACACACCAAAAATGGGTTTTAACATTTTCCAGCCCCAAAATCGGTTGAAAACAAGTAAAAGTGGGGTCCTAGAACTCACACAATCGAGCACAACGTCAAGGGCTTCGATTTGGCTTGCCACACGACGAGTTTGGACACCCGAATCACCCGAAACACCCCTTTTTCTCTTTTTCTCCTCTTTTCTCTCTTCTCTTCTCTTGTGAGCTGAAAATGTGGGGGAAATGGGGAGAGTTGGCTGCCCTCTCCCCACTAATACCACCTCATTTCCCGACTTTTCTTCGTTGACGAGTTTGGTCCCTCGACTTTGAACTTTGTTTCCTTTGTTCGTATAGTTTCATTTTTAATTTCGAGTGTTACATTCAAATAGATGAGTCATTGCATTTCGTTGAGAAGGCTGTTGAGATCATGGACCAAACCCTGAAGAAGACCCGAACAACTACCACACCGATCGTCAAAGTCCGTTGGGAAAACAAATGTGGAGTTGAGTTTACTTGGGAACGTGAGGAGCATATGAAGAAGAAGTACTCATATTTGTTCGTATAGTTTCATTTTTAATTTCGGGACGAAATTCTTATAAGTTGGGGAGACTGTAACATCTCGTATTTTTTATTAATTGAAAGTTAACCTCGTTAAATTCTTGTAAGGGTCATTATTGTCAATTATGAAACTTGTGGATCATTCTTGCTTATTTCCTTGTTGTTTTTAAATTTTTTTAATATATATAAAATTAATAATCAAACTAATAATTATAATATTAATAACACTACTAATAATAATAATAATAATAATAATAATAATAATAATAATAATAATAATAATAATAATAATAATAATAATAATAATAATAATAATAATAATAAATAGTAATAATAATAATTATTATTATAATATTATTTATAAAAGTTATTAAACTTAAAAATATTTAAAACTTAAAGTTAATTAAGTTTAGGGGTTTGTTTTGTCATTTCATAAATTTTAAATGAAAGTTTTAGCATAAAATAATAAAACCAAACTATAGGGACCAAAACTGTAAAATTCTAAACACCCTTTTCACTCAACCCCGTGATTCCGGTGACCATTTCCGGTCACCTCCGGCCGAACGCTGGTGACCCCCAAAATCACATAAATCTTTCAAATTTCAAACCCAAACGATTCCAACCGTTCCATGGACTTGTTTCAAACTCATTGAAAGGCTTTAATTGAGTTTTAACATCGGTTAAGGGAGTATTAAAACTCGAAGTAACCGATTACCACAAATCATGAATCGTTTGACCATAAAAACATGTTAATAACCTAATTAATTGAGCTCACATGTCCGACTAACCGTTCCTAACACTTCAATGATTTCAATTTGAGATGAAACGACGAATTTAACATCGGATTAAACCGCATTACGTCCGCATTCAAATCGGAATCGATATGGTCGAACCATAACAAGTTGGTACTATTTATCAGAGGGCAAATGTCCCCTTCGATCCCTTTCAACTCTCTGTAACCTCAATTTCTTGAAAACTCCATACGAACATCGATTTCAGACACCTTGTTCTTCGCAAGTGGACCGAGACTAAACCGAGCGTAATCACTTCAAATCTGTTCATAATCAAGTAAGTAAAATATACCTACATACTCGATTACACTTAGGGATTAAAAGCCCTATGTTTAATCCGGTTAAAACACTTGAATTGATATTTTGTTTGATTCGATTTCTTTCTAGGGTTCATATGAAATTGGGGTTCTGTTTAATAATTACTTTTAAATATTAAAACCTAAACCTAATCAGATTTGGGGTGTTGGCCCGCTGGTTGAAGCTTTGGACTCATACACAGAGGACCCGAGTTCGAACCCGGGCACCCTCCAACATTTTTAAGGCCTTTTCAGCCTTAATTAAATTAAAGAAATTTTTTAATATATATAAAATATTTTTATTAACTTAAAATATTTTTAAAAGCCACCAAATATTTTCTGTAATTTTTCTAAGTTTAAATAAAATTATTTTGTTAATAAAACATTTTAACAAAGATTGTTTGTGAATAATATCTTATAAAATAGATTGTAAATGATAACTAATAAATTATTATTGGTTCAAACGTTTCTTTTCAAATAATATTGTGTAAATTGTACTTATTTCTTTAGTTATAAAACTTTATTCAAACTTTATATATAAACATTCCAAATTATTATAAATGTTTCTTTTCACATCCTTTGTATAAAATATAAATATATACTTTTCCCAGTAAATATGAATGATTTCCATTTGTTAAATGTAATTATTTGACAAGCCCCAAAATCCACTTAAAACCCTAGTCCTCGTTAATTTGGTAAGCTTATTATAATTAAACTTAAATCTTGTAAATATATATATTCATAGGTACCTTGTGAATGATTGTGTTGGAACGTTTATTATTATTTCTTATTAATCATCATTCTTATACTTATTTGCCATGTGAGTTTTTCCATACCCCTTTTTGTTTATTTTTATACTTTGGGGTGAAACATGTTACTATGATTATTGCACTAGTAAACTCGCTTTAATTTTGTAAACACTTGGGCAGTTCACCTTATTTGTTATGGTTAGTTGAACTTTAGTAATTACCATGTGATGACTATTATATGTACAATCATTAACTATTGCTAGCCTAGTGACGTCATAGATCTATGGGCCTGACAAGCCTGCTTTGTTAATCCAAGTACACTTAGTTAATCGTTTAATCTTGTAATCTGTCAAGGTTTGATTGTTACATTTGTCATACATCTCTAGTTACTTTGCTCACTAACCTATGACATGAATTGCCATCTTTTATATACGTATGTATGAAAACTTTGGAAAACTCACCAACGTTATGTTGACCCTTTATTTTTAACATGTTTCAGGAAACGCTCAAGTTTGATGTCATCTTTGAAGTTTACACACATCTAGGATTGGACCTAGATTAATAAATGAATTGTTTTGGATTATTTCATCTTATGTTATGTTTGTTCCCCTATTTGAGACTTATCTTTGTAATTTACATTTGAAACTTATGATAATAATATTTGGATTAAATGATCGCGTTATGTGGCTGTGAACAATCTTAAACCTCACATCTCGACGACTCTGCCATCAAGGTTGGGGTGTGACAGATTACTAATACTTATTGAGTGAATACGGGTAGTTTCTTTGTACTTCTCATCATGTTTCCTTGCCTAGATGGTTAATAAACTATTTTGTTGAGCATGGTAGTCATTTTGATTGATTTGAAGGAGTTTTGAGGTCAGAGTGTTTGAAATTGGTTGTGAAGTGTTCTCGATGAGTTTTGAGAGGAGTGGATTGATTTTAAGGGTTTTTCGTATGGGTTCGTGTTCGGTTTTGGTTCCATTTATACAACAGATACTATGTTACATTTGTGATTAATTAGTGTGATTCTAATTATGATTGTAATCAGATTAGATTTGATTCATTCACAAGTGTGTTTAGAAGGCTTGAGAATCAAAACTCCATAGCATTAGAGGTTGATAATAAAAGCAAAAAACTATCCACGGGAGAACTATTGTTGTTTGATGTTTTTGTATAACTAATTTCTTTCCGATGTAAATAGTTAAGCTTTTATGAATACCATGATGCACCAATTTTATAGTTGCATAATTTTGATGAAAATAAAATAAAAATTTGTTGGTTACCTTGATTTCACTTATGTGTCATCATTCATACATTGTGTTTCATGTTTAATGATTGATTACATTCATTCCATTATTCTAGTTTGATTCCCGATACTTATTGAGCGAATACAGGTAGTTTTTTTGTACTTCTTACAATGTTTCCTTGCCTAGTGGTCAATAAACTATTAAGTTGATTCATGGTAGTCATATTTGGAGGAGTTTTGAAGTTAGGGTGTTTGAAATTAGTTGTGGATTGTTCTCGATGTGTTTTGAGAGGAGTGGATTGATTTTAAGGGTCTTTCGTATGGGTTCGTTTTTGATTTTGGTTCCATTTAAACAACAGATACTATGTTACATTTGTGATTGATTAGTGTGATTCCAATTATGATTGTAATCTGATTAGATTTGTTTTATTCACGAGTGTGTTTAGAAGGGTTGAGAATCAAAACTCCATAGCATTAGAGGTTGATAAAAAAAGCCAAAAATATCGACGGGAGAACTATTGTTGTTTGATGTTTTTCTATAACTAATTTCTTTCCCATGTAAATAGTTAAGCTTTCATGGATACCATGATGCAACAATTTTATAGTTGCACAATTTTTGTGACAACTGACCTCTAGGTCATAATTCTAACCCTTATAACCTGCATCATTACCCATTCAATTAATATTAATGTTAATATCATTGCCAATATTACTATTAGCATTATTATTATTATTGTTGTTGTTGTTACCATTTTTGTTATTTCATGTGCCTTTTATGATGATTTAGCTAGTTCAAGCTTTAGCTTAGGGAAATTTAGTGATCCGGGAAAGTCAATTTGTCACCCATGCAATAATTAAATCATAATTTGAAACAATTAAGGTGTCCATGAACTCAAAATTTTCGGATTAATGCATGCATGCCCATGCAAAATACTTAGCAACTAACTAAATTATACCACCTAATATTCTACACTACACTACAAAATAACAATATACAATATTATTTACCATTTAAATTTTAATTTAAAACCCCTCCACTAGAAGCCAAGTTTGACCGACCCCTCCACCCACTCTCCACCCTTCTACACCACCACCTCTTACAGCCATTCCCCTTACATGCATTCTTCTCCACTCTACACACACTACACTCTTATTTCTCTCCCTCTCCTCTCTCGGTTTCTTTCTCCAAAAAACACACACACACTCACGGTTCTAGCATATTTCCAGCCACATTTTCTAAGAGCAACCATAAACCACCATCGGCCAAGCTCAAACCCGCAAGAAAGTGAACTTTTGTGAGCTTTTGGGTGCATGGTTCCTTCAAGTTCGACTTCTCCAGCCCTTGTTCGAAGATTTCCAGGTCATTGTGACCCTCAACACTCCCCAAACCATGAACCACACAAAGAGTAAGCTTCATCTCACCCGATTTGGCCATCTCTTGTGTTCTCTTCATTTTTCACTCAAAAATCTTACCATTCTTGTATCCAACAGAAACTTGCTGCTGCAACCTTGTTCTTGAGAAGCTGTTAACATTCTTGAAGGTATCATACTCATTATATATGTCGTTCTTGTTGGATCTTGTATGCCCAAGACACATACAAGATTGATGTGGTTAGTACGTTATGATCCAAGTCGGGTCATACCCAATAACAAGCTAAACAAACATCAATAAATATTTATTTGTTGATGTGATCATACAAATATATGTTCACACCAATTTAGAAAATGGGCTTTCTAAATTATTGCTTTTGAAATAGAACAATATTATATGGATAATTTGTTCATGAGAAATTATTTGTATTATTATTTAAGTAGGTTAAATAATAACAAATAAAAGTGTGTTCAAGTTATAAAATTAAAAGGGTTTTAATTTTATAAACTTATGGGTTAAAGAGTGTGATATATTTTATAAAATTAAAATGGGTGGGACCCAATTTTAAACATGATTTTCGGCAGCCCCTTAGTTGCCCTCCTTGGGATTCCTTTTTCTTGTTTTAATACAAGACTTGAACTAATTTCACACTCCACTCAATGCACACTCTCTGTCACACACATAGCAAACTCTCTCTTCTTGTTTCTTGCTGAAAATTTTCGGATTTGAAGGAGGTTCTAGCTGTAATTTTTGGATTTGAAAAGAGGGCAAGAAGAAGACTTTGGTGTTGCACTTCCTAACAAGTTGGGTGTTTTGCAAGGGCTTGTGGGTATACTAACTTGAGGTCTTCTCTTTTGGAGGCTTGCATTCAAAGAACATCATCATCTTCTTCATCCAGCATCCATCTCTAATCTCTTTGTTCTTAGAAAGGTAGCATTCTATGAACACCCTATGGTTGGTGTTGTTTGATTGCATTTCTTTTCACATACATGATCCTCATTCTTGGGTTTGATTTGTTGGTAAATAAATGGCTTATTTTCAGCAACTAAAACACGGTTTTAGCTCTATATATCCACTGCATTTTTTTGTTTAAATGGTTAAACAATCTTTGATAAACATGTTATAAACCTAACAATGGCATCTAGAGCCGGTTATGTGGAAAACTTGCTTCAAAAGTCCAAGAAAAGTTAGTTTTTTTGGACTTTTTCAACCCAGCTGATTTTATTTTGGATGTATGAATCCCTTGTCTTTCAAGTTTTATTTTACATGCTTTAGAATAAACCTTGAAAGATTGATGTCAAATGGTTGATTGTTTTGTTTGGACAAAAACCCTAAAATTTTAGTTTATGTTGGCTGAAATTTTGAGGGTTAAAAAAGGGGTTCATTTTGTTCTTGGATATTGTATTTGGATACATGTTTTGGTGCATAACATAGCCTTGACCAAGTGTGTTTTGGATTTGGTTGAATGTTTGTCATGTTTGATTTTATTCATTAAAGGGTTGTAATAATAATTTTGTGTTTGTATCTTTGGGTTGTAATTTATTTGTTTTTTCATTTTGTAATAAATAGATTAGGTGCATTTCTTTTATTAGAAAAACTTTATTAGGATATAAATTTTATAAAAGAAGATGCATAAGTTGGAGACTCAAAAGAAGATACAAAGGAAGGACACAAAGACATGGACACTTGAAGCATTTGGATGCGGATTTAAGTGGGAGTTCATGGACACATTTTAATGTGTTATTATTAACCCTTAGGAAAGACCAAATGACAACACTTGTGATGGCAAACAAGTGTAGTCATCTTAGTGGCTATGGTTATGCACTTGTGATTGTATGGTTGGGCTTGTTTGTTTTATGGTTGTTGTTTGATATAAGGATATGCATAACAAACTTATTAACAAACATAACAAGCTGAAAATTATGGTTTCTTATCATTAAGTGGTTAATAAAAGGTTATTAAAAGGATTAATGATTTTAATAAAAGGGTTTTATTAAAAAGAGAACCATAGGGTACCATGTGTTTGAAAGCATGCAAATACAAGGTACATAGAGTTTTCTAAACTAGAATTATAAAAACTTAAAATTTCTTTTGAAAACAAGTTTAACACCGTCCTTTTGCACAACACTTGAGTTGTCACACCCCCGCTAAAAGCGGAAACACGGGGATGTAACGAGACCGGGATCGTCATAACACATGGTAAGCGATAGAGAGCAATATAAATAAATGATGACATGTGTGTCATGACGACACCCGACAACAAGGGGACTTGTGTCGTGTAGTCAATGTTCACGACAACATAGCCATAAGCAACATGATAATGATAACACATATTCACATAAGATGAAAATGTAAATGTTAATTCCCACAACCCGGGAACAAGTTTCAAAAGTTGATAATTGTTTACAAGCGTTAACATTGTTCAAAAAGATTGTTTAACAAAACATGAGCTAAGTCCCAAAAATGCACCCTAGGGTCTCCACTAAGGCAGCACACCTAGATTCCTGGACTTGCATGATCACCTGAAAAGATATGCTTAAAACGGTCAACAAAATTGTTGGTGAGCTCGCAGGTTTATGTAATAAAAATGTAAGTGATGCTGTATATAATAGCGCGTCGGAATACCGTGAATACAGTTATTACACAAGTAAATATCACATGACATGAGCTTTGCAACCAAACCTAGCGACGTACACAAAGAAATTGTCGGCATATATTCACCCAAGGGCCCGTTCCTGGCCACTGATGGTACCAACTAGTATACCATCAAACGAGGGTGGGGGTGTCAACCCAGTAGTACTACCAATACCTAACCGTCGGTTCCCACAGTGGAATTAAATAGTTGCAAAGATAGAACCACACAGCAGACCCAAGCATGTATCAAATAGTACTTGCAACACAGTATCACGTTGATTCCTTGTATGTAAAATGTATGTAAGTTGTACAGCATAAAAATTGTGTAAGCATACTTTTCCCCCAATTTGTAAATGATTGAAATATTGCATAAATGTGAAAAGGGGCCACGAAACTCACTTGTTAAGTGGTAAGTATGTATGAGCGATGTATCCCAAATGTTGAATGCAAATAAACAGTCAAACACCTATTGACAGTTATTGTATAGCATTAATGATATGATATATGTATAAGCGCGCAATAATGATGGGTCGGTTCGGGTCGTATCGGATGGGTCGCGTACAATACACACAGACTGACACACGTACTAGATCTTATGTAGATCCAAGTACAAGACATTGTCGCCACTAATGATGATGTTTAAGTAAAAGTATCGTTGTTATCGAAGAAACATTGAATGAGTGTCAATAGTTATAAGTCGATTTGGTCGTTGTAAAAGCGTTAGTTTAGATTTGCTCAAAATAGTTTCTGTGCCCCTTTCTCGCGTTGACTTTAATCTTCGTGGCCAAACAATGGCATTATTGTGTTAGTGTTACCTCGACACCACACGACATACTCACGCCACGCACAAGGGGTCGAACACAACAATTTCAGTCGCATACAAGGCCAGACGCACGACTCAACCCCATTCGTGCGAATCAACCCTCAATCGCGCGAATCAGCTTCATTCATACGATTGAGCCTTCATTCGTATGATTGGCCTTCAGTCGTACCACACAACACCCAATCGCACGACTCAACTTTCATGCGCACGAATCAACCGTCAATCGTGCGAATTAGCTACTTTCGTACGACTGAACCTTCATTCGTGCGATTGGACTCCAGTCGTGCGAATCACATTCATTCGCACACATTCAGTCGGTCACCTGACTCAATCGCACACATTCATTCAATCGCATGACTCAATCGCATACACTCAATCGCACGCATGACTCAATCGCACACAGACACTCAGTCGCACAACTCAGTCGCACGACATGCCTAGTCGCACAACTCAGTCGCGCGATTGACTCAGACGCATGATCCAGTCGCACGACCCACTCAGTCGCACGGCTCAATCGCATGGATGACCCAGTCGCCTGATCTGCAGAATCGCGACTGTGGTCAGGAGGAGCAGCCCCCAGCTGCTCTAAACACGGGTTTTACACCACAAGGACCTCCAGAAACACTCAACAAACATACACAAGCATAAAACACAAGCAAGGAGACCTCACACGCACCCATACGACCTTGTGTGTTCGGGTTGAACCCGAACACCCGAAACCCTAGTTGGGACAGCCGTGAAGAGGCTCAAAAATGGACAACCAAAGACAACTACCTGCTAAGGAGGGGTAGTCTAAGCTGTAGACGGTGACAAGACGAAGAAAACGAGACCTCTCGGGTCGGATTTGGTGCTAAAATGGAGATTTTGGTGTGTGAAGAGGAGATGAAGATGAAGAAGATGGTGATAATGAAGATTAGGGCTGGAAAAGGGGTATTTATACCCAGCCCAAGTTTCCAAAATTACGAGTTTAGTCCCTGCCCTTAATCCCCGAGTTTTTCCCAAATTTTGTTCGGTTGAAAAACGACTTCGTTAGGTGTTTTATATTAATTGTAAAAGTATATTTAATGTTGTCATGACTTAAGAAATGGTTATATTAAAACATTTATTATATTTATAAAATGATATATTTAACGTTTTCAAAAATGAAAGTTTTAAAGGTCTTTTTAAGGTTCACACACGGTTTTTAAACGAATGCACACACAACGATAATATTGCACACATGATATCCACATAATGAGTCAAATAATGATGAGAAATGACCAAATATAGAATAGATGACGGACAAACACGTCAATTGACGGACCTTAAAGTGACGGATGTCACAGTATCCCCCAGTTGAGAGAATTTCGTCCCGAAATTCAGCTGGAGTTAGGTCCAAGAGTGTCATCCTCGAAAAGATGTGGATATTTGAGTTTCATCTGATCTTCACGTTCCCATGTAAACTCTGGCCCTCGTTTTGAATTCCACCTTACGCGAACAATAGGTATCCTACTGCTTCAGTTGCTTGACCTTTCGATCCATGATCTCAATGGGTTCCTCAACAAAATGAAGCTTGTCATCAATCTTGATTTTCTCAATTGGCACGTGAAGGGATTCATCGGCCAAACACTTCTTGAGGTTTGACACGTGAAATGTATCATGCACACCGCTAAGCTCTTGTGGCAACCTTAACCGGTAAGCCACTGGACCGATCCTTTCAGTGATCTCAAATGGTCCAACGTATCTTGGGGCTAACTTCCCTTTCTTTCCGAATCGAACGACTCCTTTCCAAGGGGAAACTTTGAGTAACACACGATCCCCAACATTGAATTCTAGAGGCTTCCGACGATTGTCGGCATAGCTCTTTTGGCGATCTCGCGCGGCTTTGAGTCGATCTTTGATTTGGAAAATCTTGTATGTTGTCTCTTGGATGATCTCTGGGCCTGTCAGCTGACTTTCACCAATTTCGGCCCAACAAACGGGAGATCTGCATTTCCTTCCATACAACGCTTCAAATGGAGCGCATCCAATGCTTGTATGGTAGCTGTTGTTGTAGGAGAACTCAATCAATGGTAAATGAGCATCCCAGCTACCTCCAAAATCGATTACACACGCTCTCAACATGTCTTCTAGCGTCTGTATAGTGCGTTCACTTTGGCCATCTGTTTGAGGGTGATAGGCTGTACTCATGTCTAACCGAGTGCCCATCGCTTTCTGTAGCGTCTGCCAAAAACGTGAAGTGAATCTGCTATCACGGTCGGATATGATTGACACCGGCACCCCGTGCCGTGTCACGACCTCTTTGATGTACAATCTTGCCAACTTATCCATCTTGTAATCTTCTCGGATAGGCAAGAAATGTGCTGACTTCGTCATTCGATCAATAATGACCCATATCGAGTCATGACCGCTGTTTGTTCTAGGGAGTTTGGTAATGAAATCCATAGCTATGTTCTCCCATTTCCACTCGGGAATTTCAGGTTGCTGTAACAATCCCGATGGCTTCTGATGTTCAGCTTTGACTTTCGAACACGTCAAGCATTGGCTGACGTATAAGGCAATGTCTTTCTTCATGCCTGGCCACCAGTATAGATCCTTAAGATCATGATACATCTTGTCTGCACCAGGATGAATAGAATATCGCGTCTTTTGGGCTTCATCCATGACTAAGGTTCTAACACCTCCCCATTTGGGTACCCATATGCGATCCATGAAGTACTGTATACCGTCATCCTTGCGAATCATCTGTTTATCTAACCCCCGGAACTCTTCTCCCGCAAGGTTTTCTTCTTTTAATGCCTCACTCTGTGCAATTTGAATCTGAGCTTTCAAGTTGGTTTGGATGGTCAAACCCAACGCTCGTGCACGCAGTGGTTTCACACGTTCTTTACGGCTTAAGGCATCAGCCACCACGTTAGCTTTCCCCGGATGATACCGGATTTCACAATCGTAGTCGCTAAGAAGCTCCACCCAACGTCGTTGGCGCATGTTGAGTTCCTTCTGATCCAGAATATGTTGAAGGCTCTTATGATCAGTGAAGATGATGCATTTTGTGCCATACAAGTAATGCCTCCAAATTTTGAGTGCAAATACTACAGCGCCCAACTCAAGATCATGAGTGGTGTAGTTCTTTTCGTGCACTTTAAGTTGTCGCGAAGCGTAGGCAATCACTTTATCTTTCTGCATCAATACACATCCCAATCCTTGATGTGATGCATCGCAGTAAACCACAAAATCGTCAGTTCCGTCTGGGAGAGACAGTATTGGCGCGTTGCACAACTTCTCTTTCAACGTTTGGAACGCTTGTTCTTGTGCAAATCCCCAGTCAAACTTCTTGTCTTTCTGAGTAAGCAGGGTCAACGACTGCGCGATCTTTGAGAAATTCGCGATGAAGCGACGATAATAACCAGCCAATCCTAAGAATTGCCGTATCTCTGATGGTGTCTGGGGCGTATCCCATTTCTTCACCGCTTCGATCTTGCCGGGATCTACATGAATCCCGTCCTCATTAACCACATGACCCAAAAACTTCACTTCTCGCAGCCAAAATTCACACTTTGAGAATTTGGCGAAAAGTTTCTCTTCGCGTAGCAGCTCCAGAATAGCCCGAAGATGTTCTACATGATCCTCTTTTGATCGGGAGTAGATAAGTATATCGTCTATGAACACGATCACGAACTTATCCAAGTAAGGTTTGCACACCCGATTCATCAGATCCATGAACACAGCTGGTGCGTTGGTCAACCCGAACGGCATGACCAAGAACTCATAGTGTCCGTAACGAGTCCTGAACGCAGTCTTCGGTATGTCGTCCTCGAAAACCCTTAGCTGATGATAACCAGAACGAAGGTCAATCTTTGAAAAATACGAAGCTCCTTGCAGCTGGTCAAATAAGTCGTCGATCCTGGGGAGAGGATATCGGTTCTTCACCGTCAACTTGTTCAGTTCACGGTAATCGATGCACATGCGGAACGATTCATCCTTCTTCTTGACAAATAGTACCGGCGCTCCCCACGGTGAATGACTCGGTCGGATAAAACCTTTCTCCAGTAGTTCCTGTAACTGACTAGACAACTCTTGCATCTCGGATGGCGCTAGTCGATAAGGCGTTTTCGCTACAGGTGTAGCTCCAGGAACCAACTCAATACGGAATTCCACCTGTCGTGGAGGAGGTAAACCAGACAAGTCATCTGGAAATACTTCTGGGTAGTCCCGTACCACTGGAATATCCACCAGTTTCCTTTCCTCGTCTTTCTTTTCAACTACATGAGCCAGAAAAGCGTAACACTTCTTTCGTAAACTCTGCCGTGCTTTCATGCAGGAAATAATCTTTAAGCTCTTACCCGGTCGTTCTCCCTGAATCTTGAGTACTTCCCCGTTAGGCATAGGGATACGTACAACCTTGTCTCGACAGACAATCTCTGCTCCATTCTGAGACAACCAATCCATACCCACAATCACATCGAAGCTTCCCAACTCGAAGGGTATCAAATCTATCTCAAAGGTATGATCCTCCAGCGTCAACGAACACTTCCTAATAATCTCATCGGCCTGAGCCACCCTACCATTGGCCATTTCTACAGAGTAGCTAGTTTCTAGCCTACTAGGACTCACATCAAGTAATTGCACAAACTCAGAAGATATGAAACTATTGTCTGCTCCAGTATCAAATACTATAGATGCGAAGTGATGATTGAGTAAGTGCGTACCCGTGACAACATTCGGGTCCTGACGAGCATCATTGGCTCCAATGACGAATGCACGTCCCCGAGCTGCATTCCCCTGAGTAGCCGGGCCTTGATTCCCAGCGATAGCCAACACCTGCTGCTGGTTGTTCCCCTGTTGACCCGGTGCCCGATTTAGCCTAGGGCACATATTCCTGTAGTGATCGGGGCTCCCACACTCAAAGCAAGCCCTTGCATTCCCGGCGGGGTTAACCGCGTTGACGGGCGCTACAAGATTCGGTGCCGTTCTGCAATCTCTTGCCAAATGACCCGGGCGCTTACAGTTAGCGCACACCCGGCACTGCGTCCCTGGGGGATGATGATAATTGCACCTGTCACATTTGGGGTGCGGCCCCACATACTCTCTTCTGGCCTGAGACACAGCCACAAAATTCCTGGTCGGCTTAGACCTCTTCTCAAACCTTCCGGCACTCGACCGGCTCGATTCCCCAACATCCTTCCTCTTCTCGGCCCCTCGGCCCAAAACCCCTGTCCTAACCATCTCATCAGTTAGAGCGCCAGCCTTCAGAATTGCGCTCTGAATAGTAGGAGGAGCGGCTGCTGTGACCATAGCTCTAATTTGAGGCGCGAGTCCCCAAATGTACCTTTCAATCCTCTTTGATTCCGGCGTGACCAGATGCGGAACCAATCTTGCCAGCTCATGAAAACGATCAGTATAGGCTGCATGCCCTGCCCCCACCATAGCATGATTCCAGAACTCATGCTCCAGCTTCTGCATCTCGTTGAGAGGGCAGTATTCCTTAGTAATCAAAGCTTTGAACTCGTCCCACGACATTTGCATCGCAGACTCTCTTCCTCGTGCTTGAATCTGGGTGTTCCACCAGGTTAGGGCTTTACCCTGTAGAGAACAAGTAGCATACTTGATCCTCTGGCTGTCAAGGCACTCACTGATGTCGATCACTGCCTCCATCTTTTCCAACCACCTGGTTAGGGCTATCGCCCCACCTTTCCCATTGAATTCCCTTGGCTTACAAGCCACGAACTCCTTGTACGAACATCCCCGACGAGCATTAACCACTCCAGCTTCGATACCGGCAGTACCACCATTTCCGGTTTCCTGGTTGCTCTCGTTTCCAGTCGGGTTCCCGTTTCCCGTTTCAGTTTCAATCCCACCTTGGGCTCCCTCATCGTTGCCACCATCCCCGTGAGGGTGGTGTTGTTGAAGTGCGTCGCTCACTTGGGCCACGATAGTAGGAATCAGCGCGGCCAATTGCTGAGCGATCAGGGCTGCCATGTCGGCGTTCCCTGTACCTTGACTGTTACTGGCAGGAGCATCATTTGCTCTTGGTGCTCTGCCTCTGCCTCGGCCTCTGCCCCTTGGGGCTTCACTCCCGCCACTACTACTACGGGTGACTCTTCGAGGCGGCATGTTCTAATCATAAAAGAGGTAACATATAAACTTTAGTCACCATAAGATACAAATGTATTCCACTTAACAATTTCCAATGTTCATGTTCCGGTCAGCCAGTCCACCATGCAGCCCATTTCAAGCATATTCTCGGTATACCGGTGATGTTTATATATAGGGTTCCCCGCAGCGTTCCCACCACACCCACGATGTACCGAGAATGATGCCTGATCCGGTTACATGACATCCGACTTTCCTTTACATCATATCCATAATAATCCATCATAACAATTGTAAGTCCATGTATACAATCACATTTAGTCTAGCGGAGGTTGTCTATTTCCTCATTCTTCGAGGTTTCAGACATATTCCTCCTCAGAGTTAATCTCAATGTTCAAGGTCAAGCGCAATAGTATGATCTGTGAAGATTTCTTCGGGTTTAATATCCGGATCTGATAAACTAACTCGGCGCGCAGAGGGAACGGAAGATCCAATAGAAGCATCCCCATAAAAGAGTGAGCACAAGGGCTCTCTCATAGGGTAGAAAGATCACATAACAAATAGATGAACAAATCAAGCAGCGAGGAACACATACACGAGATATAATATGCATACAGAGTCCTAGCATGCAAATCTACATGAAGGTTCCTAGGTTATAGTCTAGGTCAAGCGTATTGCCTAATTCTCTATAACCAATGGCTCTGATACCAATCTGTCACACCCCCGCTAAAAGCGGAAACACGGGGATGTAACGAGACCGGGATCTTCATAACACATGGTAAGCGATAGAGAGCAATATAAATAAATGATGACATGTGTGTCATGACGACACCCGACAACAAGGGGACTTGTGTCGTGTTTAGTCAATGTTCACGACAACATAGCCATAAGCAACATGATAATGATAACACATATTCACATAAGATGAAAATGTAAATGTTAATTCCCACAACCCGGGAACAAGTTTCAAAAGTTGATAATTGTTTACAAGCGTTAACATTGTTCAAAAAGATTGTTTAACAAAACATGAGCTAAGTCCCAAAAATGCACCCTAGGGTCTCCACTAAGGCAGCACACCTAGATTCCTGGACTTGCATGATCACCTGAAAAGATATGCTTAAAACGGTCAACAAAATTGTTGGTGAGCTCGTAGGTTTATGTAATAAAAATGTAAGTGATGCTGTATATAATAGCGCGTCGGAATACCGTGAATACAGTTATTACACAAGTAAATATCACATGACATGAGCTTTGCAACCAAACCTAGCGACGTACACAAAGAAATTGTCGGCATATATTCACCCAAGGGCCCGTTCCTGGCCACTGATGGTACCAACTAGTATACCATCGAACGAGGGTGGGGGTGTCAACCCAGTAGTACTACCAATACCTAACCGTCGGTTCCCACACTGGAATTAAATAGTTGCAAAGATAGAACCACACAGCAGACCCAAGCATGTATCAAATAGTACTTGCAACACAGTATCACGTTGATTCCTTGTATGTAAAATGTATGTAAGTTGTACAGCATAAAAATTGTGTAAGCATACTTTTCCCCCAATTTGTAAATGATTGAAATATTGCATAAATGTGAAAAGGGGCCACGAAACTCACTTGTTAAGTGGTAAGTATGTATGAGCGATGTATTCCAAATGTTGAATGCAAATAAACCGTCAAACACCTATTGACAGTTATTGTATAGCATTAATGATATGATATATGTATAAGCGCGCAATAATGATGGGTCGGTTCGGGTCGTATCGGATGGGTCGCATACAATACACACAGACTGACACACGTACTAGATCTTATGTAGATCCAAGTACAAGACATTGTCGCCACTAATGATGATGTTTAAGTAAAAGTATCGTTGTTATCGAAGAAACATTGAATGAGTGTCAATAGTTATAAGTCGATTTGGTCGTTGTAAAAGCGTTAGTTTAGATTTGCTCAAAATAGTTTCTGTGCCCCTTTCTCGCGTTGACTTTAATCTTCGTGGCCAAACAATGGCATTATTGTGTTAGTGTTACCTCGACACCACACGACATACTCACGCCACGCACAAGGGGTCGAACACAACAATTTCAGTCGCATACAAGGCCAGACGCACGACTCAACCCCATTCGTGCGAATCAACCCTCAATCGCGCGAATCAGCTTCATTCGTACGATTGAGCCTTCATTCGTATGATTGGCCTTCAGTCGTACCACACAACACCCAATCGCACGACTCAACTTCCATGCGCACGAATCAACCTTCAATCGTGCGAATTAGCTACTTTCGTACGACTGAACCTTCATTCGTGCGATTGGACTCCAGTCGTGCGAATCACATTCATTCGCACACATTCAGTCGGTCACCTGACTCAATCGCACAGATTCACTCAATCGCATGACTCAATCGCATACACTCAATCGCACGCATGACTCAATCGCACACAGACACTCAGTCGCACAACTCAGTCGCACGACATGCCTAGTCGCACAACTCAGTCGCGCGATTGACTCAGACGCATGATCCAGTCGCACGACCCACTCAGTCGCACGGCTCAATCGCATGGATGACCCAGTCGCCTGATCTGCAGAATCGCGACTGTGGTCAGGAGGAGCAGCCCCCGAGCTGCTCTAAACACAGGTTTTACACCACAAGGACCTCCAGAAACACTCAACAAACATACACAAGCATAAAACACAAGCAAGGAGACCTCACACGCACCCATACGACCTTGTGTGTTCGGGTTGAACCCGAACACCCGAAACCCTAGTTTGGACAGCCGTGAAAAGGCCCAAAAATGGACAACCAAAGACAACTACCTGCTAAGGAGGGGTAGTCTGACAAGACGAAGAAAACGAGACCTCTCGGGTCGGATTTGGTGCTAAAATGGAGATTTTGGTGTGTGAAGAGGAGATGAAGATGAAGAAGATGGTGATAATGAAGATTAGGGCTGGAAAAGGGGTATTTATACCCAGCCCAAGTTTCCAAAATTACGAGTTTAGTCCCTGCACTTAATCCCAGAGTTTTTCCCAAATTTTGTTCGGTTGAAAAACGACTTCGTTAGGTGTTTTATATTAATTGTAAAAGTATATTTAATGTTGTCATGACTTAAGAAATGGTTATATTAAAACATTTATTATATTTATAAAATGATATATTTAACGTTTTCAAAAATGAAAGTTTTAAAGGTCTTTTTAAGGTTCACACACGGTTTTTAAACGAATGCACACACAACGATAATATTGCACACATGATATCCACATAATGAGTCAAATAATGATGAGAAATGACCAAATATAGAATAGATGACGGACAAACACGTCAATTGACGGACCTTAAAGTGACGGATGTCACATGAGTCACTTGGAAACTCTTAATGGGATAAAGGTCACCTAACCATTTTGAGGGAACTTGTGATTTGAGGTGGGAATACCATATTTGTGGGATAAAGGTCACCTAACCACTTGTGTTGGTAAACCCACATGTGTGTGTAAGTAGGGTGACTTGATTTGCAAAACGATGTTAAATGGATCACCTACATTATGGTTTACAAATGGTGTTGATGGGATTAACATGCCGACTATACACATGATATTTAAGTCGATCTCATACCTCTAGAAGTTGCAAAGGGTTGCAATTGTCAAACGCTGACTACCTTGTTAATTTAAATAATGGGATAAAGGTCACCTAACCACTATTTAAATGTAATGTTGGATTCTAGAATTTTATAATTGTGTAAGACACAATAAAGGGTATTAATAATTAAAATATGATTATATCAAAAATACTAAAATTAAACTTTGTTAAATTTTGTAGATAGCCACCAACCACAACTAAAATAATGATATCCCGTCTGCTCATACCATATCACTAAGAACCATTCTCCAAAAGGAGCCTTTAAACCATAACAACTTTATCGATTGGTTTCGAAACTTGAGAATTGTTCTCAAGCAAAAGAAACGGTCCTATATTTTAGACGATCCGATTCCTGATCATTCTAATGAGGAAGATGAGGAGGCCTTCAATAATTGGGTGAAATACACTGAGGACTCGGTCCAAGTGTCTTGCCTCATGTTGGCAAGTATGACTCCGGATCTCCAAAAGGAGTACGAACATCACAGAGCGTACGACATGATTACCCAGTTGAAGGAAACGTTCCAACAACAAGCAAGGGCAGAGCGCTTCGAAACGGTTCGAGCACTCCATGCATGTCGTATGGATGACACCCAATCGATCTCATCTTATGTACTTAAGATGAAGAGCCACATTGACCGCCTTGAAAGGCTGAATTGTCCTGTCTCGAAAGAGTTGGCTACGGATTTGATCCTCAACTCTTTGTCAAAAAGGTTTGATAACTTTGTTATGAATTATAACATGAACGGGTGGGACAAAAACATAAGTGAGCTTCAATCTATGCTCAAAACTGCCGAGGCGGCATAGGTAAAAAGGTTTTACCCATTCTCACCATCAATGAAGGTGGGAACAAGAAGAGGCCTCACCCCGCACCCGAGGCAAGTGTTGCCAAGGGTAAAGGGTACGTTAGGGGAAAGGGAAAGGGAGTGGTAAAAGCGCCACCACCAAAACCAGCGGAGAAGAAGCAAAAAGTTGCTTCGAATGACCCATGCTTTAAGTGTGGGGAGATAGGACATTAGGCAAGAAATTGTCCTGTCTATCTCAAAGAGTTGCAAGCTAAGAGGGATGCCGGGCAAACCTCAGGTACAATTTTCATGATTCATATTGATCTCAATTTAATATCCTCTAACACATGGGTATTGGATACCAGATGTGGAACTTATATTTGCAATTTGTTGCAGGGGTTCAAAAGAAGTAAGGACTTCAAGAAAAGGGATGTAAGCCTCTACATGGGGAATGGGGCACAAGTTCAAGTTGAAGACCGAGGGGACTACATCTTGAAGCTTCCAAATGGTTTGGAAGCAATTTTGAACAATGTTTTGTATGCTCCTAGTTTAAATAGGAACATTATTTCAGTTGCCCAATTAAGACAATATGGTTATGTTTTGACATTTATTGAAAATGAAGTTCATGTTTCTTTAAATGACATATTTTATTTTAAAGCTATACCTATTAATGGTATTTATGGATTATTTTGTGAAAACACATTATATGATAGCTCATTGTAACAAACCACCACCAAGAAGATCAAATTGGATTTGAGTGACACCTATCTTTGGCATTGCCGTCTTGGTCATATAAACAAGAAGCGCATACAAACACTTCAAAAGAATGGTCTTTTAAAAGCAAGTTAATATGATTCATTTGATGTATGTGAATCTTGTTTGCAAGGCAAAATGACTAAGGCACCTTTTAGTGGCAAAACCGAAAGGGCAAAAGAATTATTAGGTATCATACATTCGGATGTATGTGGTTCTTTCAAGCCAATGACTAGGTCCAATGAAAGATACTTCATTACCTTTACCGACGACTATAGTCGATATGGGTATGTGTACTTGTTAAGAAACAAAGATGAAGCTTTCGAAATGTTCAAACCTTCCAGAATGAAGTAGAAAATCAACTCAACAAGTCAATAAAAATTCTCTGCACCGATAGAGGAGGTGAATATCTAAGTGATGCTTTTAGAGATCATCTTAGAAGTTGTTGGGTTGTCTCACAACTATCTCCACCTGGAACACCATAACACAATGGTGTGTCCGAGAGGAGAAATCGAACTCTATTGGATATGGTTCGATCTATGATGGCTAGAAGCTCATTGGCTCTATCATTTTGGGGTTTCGCTTTGCTCTTTGCGGCCCGTATTTTGAATATGGCCCCAACCAAGAAAGTGGAAAAGACACCTTTTGAAATATGGCATGGAAGGGTTCCATCTTTATCATATTTAATGGTGTGGGGATGTGAGGCTTATGTTAAGACTCCTACCTCAAACAAGTTAGAAAGTCGTTCCACTAAGTGTATCTTTATTGGATATCCTAGAGATTCTATGGGATATTATTTCTATGATCCATTGGAACAAAAGGAGTTTGTTGCCAAGAAGGCTGAGTTCTTAGAAGCTAAGTTCCTTATGGAAGGAGCTAGCAGTAGAACAGTGGATCTTGAGGAGGATCAAGAACCACAACCGGTTACACGTTTGGTTGACACTAGCACTCAACATGAGGATGTTGAGGATGATCAAATGATTGATCAATACACACAAAACATTCACAGATCTGGTAGAACTAGTAATCCACCAGAAAGATATGGATTTTTCATGGATGAATGCTATGTGGTAGATTCCGATGAACCAACCACATACCGTGATGCAATGTCCAATTTGGATTGTGACAAATGGCTTGAAGCCATGAACGTTGAGATGCAATCCATGTATGACAACCAAGTGTGGGACTTGGTTGAACCACCTCTTAACTCCAAGGTAGTTGGAAGTAAGTGGGTTTTCAAGAAGAAAACCGATATGCATGGAAACTTGGATACTTATAAAGCTAGACTTGTAGCAAAAGGTTTTAATCAAACTCAAGGGTTTGATTATGATAAGACCTTCTCGCCAGCTGCAATGCTAAAGTCTATTAGGATATTATTTGCCATAGCTGCTCATTATGATTATGAGATTTGGCAAATGGATGTCAAAACTGCTTTTTTAAATGGATATCTTGAGGAAGATGTCTATATGGTTCAGCCTAAAGGTTTTGTCGATCCAAAACATCCTAACAAAGTATGCAAGTTAAAGAAATCAATCTATGTAATGAAGCAAGCATCAAGAAGTTGGAATCACCATTTTGATGAAGATGTAATCAAATTTGGGTTCATCAGTAACGCTGATGAAGCATGTGTGTATAAAGAAGCTAGTAGGAGCATTATAACTTTCCTAGTATTGTGTGTCGATGACATCCTACTATTTGGAAATGACATTCCAACCTTGGAAGGTGTAAAAACCTAGCTTGGAAGTTGTTTTTCCATTAAGGATCTTAGTGAAGCCGCCTATATTTTGGGAATAAAGATCTATAGGGATAGATCAAGTCGGTTGATAAGTTTAAATCAAAGTGCATACATTGATAAGATCTTGAAAAGGTTCATGATGGAAAACTCTAAGAAAGGAATGGTACCTATTCAAAGAGGAACGATATTGAGTACGACTCAATGTCCAAGCTCAAAGGATGATCAAGAAAAAATGAAAGGAATCCCGTATGCGTTTGCTATAGGATCCATCATGTATGTAATGATATGCACTAGGCCGGACGTGTCATGCGCTTTGAGCATGACAAGCCGATACCAGCAAAATCCTGGAAATAGTCATTGGATGGCTGTTAAGAACATACTTAAGTACCTAAGGAGGGCTAAAGATATGTTCCTAATCTATGGATCTGATGAGAAGGAACTCTTGGTAAAAGGTTACACAGATGCAAGTTTCCAAACTAATCGGGACGATTCACGATCACAATCGGGATACATTTTCATCTTGAATGGAGGAGCAGTCTCTTGGAAGAGCTCTAAGCAAGATGTGGTGGCATTATCAACTACAGAGTCATATATCGTCGCTTCATTAGCAGCTCAAGAAGCTGCATAGTTGAAGAAATTCATTGCCGATCTAGGGATGGTCCCTTCCATCCAGGACCCCCTAGAAATTCTTTGTGATAACGAGGGTGTGATTGCTCAAATCAAGGAACCCCGTGCACATCAAAAGACTAGGCACATTGAGCGAAAATTTGACTACATAAGTGTAACACCCCGAAATGTAACATCTGTCTATTTTAGAAAATAGAAACCCAAACCCGAATCTGTTTTGGTCAATTTTGGAAAATTAAATACATTAGTTAGAAATTTAATTTTTTAATCCTTCAAAAACAATAATAATACTATTTATTCAACTTCTATTTAATAAATCCATTCATGGTAATTTCATGATTTGTAGAATAAAATTTTATAAATTCATGAAGTTTATTTATCATTTATGAGTTTTAATTATAAAACTAAAATAAAGGATTAAACTACAAAGATCATTATTTTTACAAATATTTAAGGTCTATAAAAGGTTATTAATATTTATAAGATTTTAAATATTCAATGATAATAAATAATCAAATTACAAGTTCTTATTAGATTTATAAAGTCTACAAAGATTTAATAAAAAAGAAGTTGTTAAATTAAAATTAAAGTTTTAATAAATTTAAAGTTTAAATTGTAATTACTCTTTTATTTATTTAAATTATTTAATTTTATATTTATTTCAAATTCCAATCATAACTCCCTTTTAAAAGACTTATAACTCACCATTAACACCATTCATAACATCCTCTTAACCTTAACTATAAAAGCAAGGCTTAGGTCTCACTTTTCATTTGCTCATTCATTAAAAATCTCTTACACAAACCTTTCATCATCCTTTGGTTATAACCAATTTCAAGAATTTTCTTTTACAAGTAGTTTCAAGAATATTCTAATACTAATTATATTGCTTTTATATTATACATTCCTATATTGCTTTTATATTATACATTCTTATATTGTTTTAATCATCCTAACATTCAATTGTTCTCATTATTTTATGTTCTTACATTTATTCCTTCTTCTACTAAATCTCTTTTAATTTAATTCATTATCATTTCATCATTAACTTTCTAACATTCACTAACCTTATAACAATCACTAACATTCCTAAATCAAGCTAACGTAAACAAAAAATACCGTTTGCATATGGACGGCTATGCCGTCGCATTCGGTTATTCCACAAGATTATTTCCCTAAGTGATGGCTATGCTGATGTCTTGGAATATTTTTATATAACTCAAATGAAATCTAATATATCATATATCAACATAATAAATTTGTTCTAACCCGTTTCATGCTTTAACGATTTTAAAAGTGCACATAAGTTCCTTACTATAATTTTGGCAGAATATAATCTGACTTCAACCGATCATAACTTGATCATAAAAAACTAAATTTGAGTAAACTCAGACTCCAATATTAAGTTTATTGAATTAACTTTTTAACAATAGTTTATACGTCTTCAAACTCAATCGGACGACTCAAAAATAACCTTCACAAGATAAGTGTGCATTCAGCACCTTCTGCCTTGTGCTGTTATTTTAACCTATTTAAAGATCTTTTCATAAAAATGTTTTTGAATGAAATTTGTCCGGGAGACTTTGAAATAGTCAAGTATATTTTTTTATAATTTAATGAAACCGTTTGCTATTTTTAAAACCTGTTCAAACACATACCAAACATTCTGTCCAGAATCTAAAATTGATGCAATAATCCTTTTTCAATCTACCTTTCGTTTTTTTAGCTTTCTCTAAACATCCTAACTTCTTGGAATGAATTCCGACCTCAAGTTATTGTTTTTTTATCATTTAGGACATCACCTTTGACTCTTAACATCCAAGTTTTCTTATGTACTCTACAGCCATCACATTACTTGTGAGTTTCCCATGTGAGTTCTCCATGCCCTCTTCTTACTTTATTTCACACCTTTTGGGGTGAAACATGTTAACCTTATGAACTTACCCTTGTAAACATCTTGGTACTTGTAAATGCACATGCAAATCATCTTTACTTTTTGTCATGGTTATTGGTATTATTGTGAGTATTGTATGAGATACATTATATGTTGACAATCATTACCTATTGTTAGCCTGGCGACGTCATAGATCTATGGGCCTGACAAGCCTACTTGGTTAATCCAAGTACACTTAGCTAATCGTTTAATCTTGTAATATTGTAATCTTGTAAACTGTCAAGGTTTGATTGTAGCTATATGTGTTCTATAAACTTGTATAATTCATAACCATTGACATGAATTGCTACTTGTAAATCTTTTATATATATATGTATGTTTAACCCATGGAAACTCACCAACTTTCAGAGTTTACCCTTTATTTTTAACATGTTTCAGGTTTGATACTTGAGGAACTCTTCTTGCTCATATAGGACTTGGACTTAGATAAATTAAACATCTTATGTTGTTGTTTATTTTTTTGTGTAATGACTTAATTGATTTGTATTGTTCAATGAAAAATGACATTTAATATTATTCCAACTAATTTAGTTTCATGTGCTATGAACAATCGTTTCACATTCGTCCGCCCCGATGATTCCGCCATCGGTCAGGGTGTGACAGATCAGAGCCATGGTTATAGGGAATTAGATTATTAGAAATTGAATGACCTAGACTATAACTATGTACCTTTACACATGAGTCCTCTCATGTACTTTATATGCTTAGATAGGATCTTATGTGCTTATATTTTATACTTGATTATGTGACTATATGTCTTATGTGTTTCTTTTTATACTTTGAATCTTATCAATGCACACACAAATCATAAATTATATTCTAAGGCATTATGTGCCTAAATCAGATGGTTTTCAAAATGAGCTTTGAATCATTATTTGTGGTTTTCAAGTCTCGTCCAAGTCTATGTCCTATAACTTGAAACATGTAATGCTGGAAGAGCGTGATGTCTGTATCTCGAGGTGTTCATCTAGGCAAGGTATTCATATAAATCCAAATCAACCAATGGATCCGTTTACCTTACCTGGGAACCCTTGGGGTGAGTGTCCGCTTATAGGTACGCATGTCTTCATTAAGGTTGTAGTTGACCTAATACTTTGATAAGTCAACGTATTGTTTTGGTTTGTAAACCTAACGTTACACTCGAAACACCTTGTTAATTTGAATTGTCTTATCATTGATCTTGTCTTCTTGGAACTTAAAACTCATTACCCAATTCTCATAACGACCCTTAATAATCTTTTTGAATGCATTCCCCTCAAAACCGCACTTAATCTAGAAACTCATTTCAATAATACTCTTATTCTAAACTAAACCATTAATCTTAAGAAACACGATTCTCGCATCAACTTTAAACTAATTTAACTTTGAAACCTCAATGATATAGTAAACAAAAATTAGTCATCTAAGAACCATGCTAAGGTTGTTTGCTTTGAGAAGCTCCTCTAGATTTGTATTTTATCCAAAAATGTCTTAAATAGACTCTCGTATTGAAAAAAAAAACTTGGTGTTGTACTCGTGACAAAACTTCCTTAGTCGTCATGTACCGTCTAAAATACAAAAGCTTGTCAACCAAAAGGTCTAAACAAATTGATGATCTATTCACCTTGTCAAGAAACATATGAAACCTCAAATCATGGAATTAAAACAAACTTAAGCGTAGGGAAATATCATAATTAAACTTATTGAAATTAAACACTCCTAAGAGTTCCCTTGCAAACACAAAAATAAATTTAAGTTTTCAAATAACCTTGAAATTAATTTTCTCGTGATCAAATTTCGGGACGAAATTTCTAAAGTAGGGGAGAGTGTAACATCTGCCCATTTTGGAAAATAAAAACCCAAACCCGAATTCGTTTGGGTCAATTTTGGAAAATCAAATATATAAGTTAAAAATTTAATTTATTTTAATTCTTCAAAAACAATAATAATACTATTTATTCAACTTCCATTTATTAAATCAATTCATGGTAATTTCATGATTTATAGAATAAAATTTTATAAATTCATGAAGTTTATTTGTCATTTATGAGTTTTAATTATAAAACTAAAATAAAGGATTAATATACAAAGATCATTATTTTTACAAATATGTAAGGTCTATAAAAGGTTATAAATATTTATAAGATTTAAAATATTCAATGATAATAAATAATCAAATTACAAGTTCTTATTAGATTTATAAAGTCTACAAAGATTTAATAAAAAAGAAGTTGTTAAATTAAAATTAAAGTTTTAACAAATTTAAAGTTTAAATTGTAATTATTCTTTTATTTATTTAAATTATTTAATTTTATATTTATTTTAAATTCCAATCATAACCCCCTTTTAAAAGACTTATAACTCACCGTTAACACCATTCATAACATCCTCCTAACCTTAACTACAAAAGCAAGGCTTAGGTCTCACTTTTCATTTGCTCATTCTCTAAAAATCTCTCACACCAACCTTTCATCATCCTTTGGTTATAATCAATTTCAAGAATATTCTTTTAAAAGTAGTTTCAAGAATATTCTAATACAAAGGTAATCTTATATTGCTTTTATATTATACATTCCTATATTGTTTTAATCATCCTAACATTCAATTGTTCTCATTACTTTATGTTCTTACATTTATTCCTTCTTCAACTAAATCTCTTTTAATTTGATTCATTATCATTTCATCATTAACTTTCTAACATTCACTAACCTTATAACAATCACTAACATTCCTAAATCAAGCTAACGTAAACAAAGAATCCCGTTTGCATATGGACGGCTATGCCGTCGCATTCGGTTATTCCACAAGATTATTTCCCTAAGTGATGGCTATGCTGATGTCTTGGAATATTTTTATATAACTCAAATGAAGTCTAATATATCATATATCAACATAATAAATTTGTTCTAACCCGTTTCATGCTTTAACGATTTTAAAAGTGCACATAAGTTCCTTACTATAATTTTGGCAGAATATAATCTGACTTCAACCGACCATAACTTGATCATGAAAAACAAAATTTGAGTAAACTTGGACTCCAATATTAAGTTTATTGAATTACCTTTTTAACGATAGTTTATACGTCTTCAAACTCAATCGGACGACTCAAAAATAACCTTCACAAGATAAGTGTGCATTTACGCACCTTCTGCCTTGTGCTGTTATTTTGACCTATTTAAAGATCTTTTCATAAAAATGTTTTTGAATGAAAGTTGTCCGGGAGACTTTGAAATAGTCAAGTATATTTTTTTATAATTTAATGAAACCGTTTGCTATTTTTAAAACCTGTTCAAACACATACCAAACATTCTGTCCAGAATCTAAAATTGATGCAATAATCCTTTTTCAATCTACCTTTCGTTTTTTTAGCTTTCTCTGAATGTCCTAACTTCTTGGAATGAATTCCGACCTCAGGTTATTGTTTTTTATCATTTAGGACATCACCTTTGACTCTTAACATCCAACTTTCTTATGTACTCTACAACCATCACATTACTTGTGAGTTTCCCATGTGAGTTCTCCATGCCCTCTTTTTACTTTATTTCACACCTTTTGGGGTGAAACATGTTAACCTTATGAACTTACACTTGTAAACATCTTGATACTTGTAAATGCACATGCAATTCATCTTTACTTTTTGTCATGGTTATTGGTATTATTGTGAGTATTATATGAGATACATTATATGTTGACAATCATTACCTATTGTTAGCCTGGCGACGTCATAGATCTATGGGCCTGACAAGCCTACTTGGTTAATCCATATACACTTAGCTAATCGTTTAATCTTGTAATCTTGTAATCTTGTAAACTTTCAAGGTTTGATTGTAGCTATATGTTTTCTATAAACTTGTATAATTCATAACCATTGACATGAATTGCTACTTGTAAGGATTCCTGAAGTCTGATGCAACCCAAAACAGCCTAAGTGTCTCAGCAACATGCACTAAGTACTGAAGTGAAGAATGCTTCGGAAGTTTTACACAAAGCATTAGAAAATACTCTAAGTGTAAAATCTTCCGAAGCCAAGACCAATATCTTCCGAAGCCAAACATGAAGTCTTCCGAAGCTTCAGAGACAAAGTCTTCCGAAGCTTCAACCTATGAAGACAGATTTCTTCCGAAGACTTTTAGTACACATGCTTTATCTGATGTACTGTTCCATAAAGCACCTTTTCCGCTGCATCTCTGTAAAGTCACCAACTTACATGAGTTGGTGAAAAGGGTCTTGCTTTTGGTAACAGTACATTGAGGTCTTGAGTCTTCAACTTTCCACTTTATGTACTTTATCCTTTTTGTATTGTATAAGGATGTGAGCTATGGCATGCCATAGTCACAAGGTCAAAAGGCAGATATGCCTTTTGATCCTACAATTGATTTTGTTAGTGTCTAGTCAATTGTATCCAGCTGGCTTTCAAAGTATAGCCGGCTGTAGGTTGTAGTATAAGTATTTCAAGTTCTTGTATCTTTTCTTTATGCTTTGTAACACTTGTAAAAGAACTTGAGAAAGCAATATACTGCCTCCTTGAAACCCATATTCTCTTGTTCTGTCTCTTGCTTTACTTGTGTTCTTTGTATCACCTTTGGTTACCCAGTTCACTGTTTGATTAGAGCTTAGTTAATCTCCTCATTGTGTTGTTGTGTTGTAATTGTGCTTAAGCCCTTAAACGGTCCTGCAATTGGTATCAGAGCATTCCAGGCTCTTGATATAAGATCTAACCATCTTAAGATCCCTCACACACACAAAAGCTAAACTCTTTAAATGGCTTCCATCTCAAAGACTGATATGGAGACTGCAACCATGAACAAATCTCCACTGATCACTCTTGATGATTTTGACACCTGGTGCATGAGGATGGAAGGCTTCATCAGGTCTCTTGATTCAAGAATGTGGGAATCTGTTGAGAATGGACCTTTCATACCCAGCACCCCCTCTGCTACCGGTGCTGGTATGATTCCTAAAGATGTGGCCAACTACTCAGATGAAGATAGAAAAAGAGTAGAGATTGACAGGAAGGCCATGACTGCTCTTCAGACTGCTCTCCCAAACTCTGTATACAGAGGTTTTAAGAAGTGCAAGACAGCCAAACAGCTGTGGGATGCACTGAAGCTGATGTATGAAGGCTCCTCTGAAGCCAAGGAGAACAAGAAAGATCTTCTGAAGCAGCAGTTTGAAAATTTCACCTTCAAAACAGGTGAGACCATGACCCAACAATACTTCAGGTATGTTGAGATTGTGGATACCCTAGTGGATGGAGGAGTTCCTCTTGAGAACAGGGACATTGTAAGGAAGTTCATGTCCTCACTTCCTAGGCAATGGACACACTATTGTGTGGTGATCAAGATGACTGAGAACCTTAAGACTCTTACTCTTACAGAGTTGTATGGAATTCTCAGTGGATACCAGATGGAGATGAACATGCAAGGTTCATCTGGCAACTTCAACAATCAAATGGGTTCAGCCCTTCATGTGGTTGAAAGGGACAGCATAGAACCTCAGCATCATCTCTTATGCTACCCTGACAACTCACAAAAGGGTCCTTTCATCACCTTCCCGGAGACACCAAGGGAGAACTTTACTCAAGGAAGCCCATTCCAAGAGACAAGTTCTTCTCAAGCCTTTGTGTCTGCAGATGAAAGCTGTGGGAATTATCTCTTCACTCTTGAAGACCTGGACTGTATCCATCCAGATGACCTGGAATACATGGAGATAGTTCAGCAGATGGCTCTCCTCACTCACAGAGCCAAGAAGTTCTACAAGAGGACAGGAAGAAGATTTCCAAGCAATGCTACCAGTAGTAAGTTTGGGCTGGATAAAAGCAAAGTTAAGTGTTACAACTGTAACCTTATGGGTCACTTTGCCAGGGAGTGTAAGGCACCTAAAGCAAATGGGGGCCAAACACAACCCAGACCAAACTTTACTGACAAAGCTCCTCAGGCTGAGAAGACAAAGCAACATGCTGTTGTTGCTGTTGAAGAAGGAGGCTTTGACTGGAGTTTTCAGGTGGAGGATGCTTCTCCAAACCAAGCACTGATGGCTGACCATGATGAAGCCAAGGTATTGGAACATCTTTGCTCCCCTGAATGCATTGCTAAAGTAAATAGATACAGGTCCTATAACCTAGAGATGAGATCTGATCTTGAGTCATTAAATATATTAAAATCTGATTTTAGAAAGTCTGAAAATGATTACAAGTTAAAGATAGAGGACTTGGAGAAAACCATTTCAGTACTAAAACATGAACATACAGATTTCAGAACTCAGATCCAAGATCTCATCACTAAGTTAACTGAGTGCCAGGCTGAGCTTGTGATCAGCAAAGCCAAGGCAGAGAAGAGTGTTCTTGAAGAAGAGACCTTCAAGAACATGATATCCTCATCCCTGCACAACAAGGTTTGTTATCAAAATAGACAGGGACTGGGATCAAATGAGATAGCTCCTCCACACACAATCTTGTCTGTAAGATCTCCTAGGTGTGGAACTTGTGAAGATGAGCTTCCTCTCATAGATCCTGTAAGTGAGGATGATGAAGAAGTTATAGTGAAGAATTCCTCTGAGAAGAGTGAAGAAGAGGATTCTTCCAAGGGCCACTATCCTTCTGAGGAGAAGAAATCAACTGTGATGACCAAGTCCAAAAGAAAGAACTTGATCAGAAAGAGCAAAAGGAAGGCAAAGAAGGCTCAAGAAATCAAGGCTACTTTTGATGCTAAGCAGAAACAAGTTTTTATCTCTGCAGGTTTCAAAGTAGTAAGGACTAAAGACATCAACCAAGACTCCTCAGCTAAGAGTCATGGTTCTTGTTCAAATCATCTCAGTGCCAAGAAGAAGACTGAGCTGTGTGTACCACTGCTGCACAGCCTGGACCATCAAACTCCAAGAACAGTTCACAGCCCAAAGGAACTGTCTCAGCATCTACCAAGATGAAGGTGGAGAAGGGATGTGATCAAAGCCAGTCTTGCTCTCAAAGGGAGACTTCTTTGAAGAAGAAAATGTTATGTGTTATGTGTGAAAGTACTTCTCACATTGCTAAGGATTGCCCATACAATCCTAAAAGTACTGTCCACATGACTAAAACAAAGACTTCAAAGAGTCTCAAGAAGTCTCAAGCTTCGGAAGGAAAGTCTGTTTCCTTCGGAAGCTCCAAATCAAAGAAGAAGGTAAATGGAAAATTACCTTCGGAAGCAAAGTTGGTCTCGGAAGAAAGGAGTTCTTCCGAAGCACTAAAGTCTGCTGTAGTGACTGTAGATTCTTCCGAAGGATCAGTCATTAAAACTTGTGAAGTTCCGAAAGCTTCTAAGGTTTTGAAGGTCAAGTCCAAGACTCCAAAGGTGGTGTGGAAGTCTAAGAAAGACCAAATGACTGAGGTTTCTCCATCAACAACAGCTGAAGATCCCCATAGTACAACCATAGGATCTATTACTGTTGCATTACCTTCTATTACTATTAATGAGCCCAAGACAAGTAAGGCTTGGGTTTCCAAATGTAACTAATCATTTTCTCTGTGCAGGAACAGCTCAAGACCAACAGGAATGTCTGGATAATTGACAGTGGCTGTTCCAGGCACATGACAGGCAATAGGTCTCTACTCATAATTTTGAGAGAATTGATGGAGGACCAGTTGCTTTTGGAGGAGATGAAGGTGGTTACATTTCTGGAAGGGGCAAGGTCACAAATGGTAAGCTCAGCATTGAGAAGGTAAACTTTGTTAAGGAGCTTGGGTACAATCTTCTGAGTGTATCCCAATTTTGTGATCAGAGTCATAACATGCTCTTTACTTAGCATGAGTGCATTGTTCTCAAACCTGGTGTGGTCATTCCTCATGAGCATATCCTGCTCAGAGCCCCCAGGAAAGGGAACATGTACAAGATGGATTTGCAAGAAACATCTCCCTCAGGAGAAGTTTCATGCTTTCTATCTAAAGCAAATAGTGATGAGTCTTTCCTATGGCATAAAAGAATGTGCCATGTAAACTTTAAGAACATGAATAAATTAATTAAACATGATCTGGTAACTGGAATGCCAAAGAAAGAGTTTACCAGTGATGATCATTGTGTTGCATGCCTGAAAGGGAAGCAACACAAGGTATCTCACAAGCCTAAGGAAAAGAACTCCATCACTACTCCCCTACACTTGTTACATATGGATCTCTTTGGCCCCACCAGTGTAATGAGTCTAGGAAGGACCTCTTACTGTCTGGTGATCACAGATGATTTTACAAGATTCACTTGGGTCTTCTTCCTTAGAACTAAGGATGAAACCCCTGAGATTCTGAAGAATTTCATCTTAAAATTGAGAATCAATGTGATCACAAGGTCAAAACCATAAGATGTGATCAGGGAACTGAATTCAAGAACCAAATCCTTGATGCATTTTGTGATGAAAAGGGTATTACAAGACAATATAGTGCTCCCAGGACTCCTCAGCAAAATGGAGTTGCTGAGAGGAGAAACAGGACACTTATTGAAGCTGCAAGAACTATGTTGTCTGACTCTAAACTGCCTATCACCTTCTGGGCAGAGGCAGTCAATACTGCTTGCTATGTGCAAAACAGAGTTTTAGTAGTTAAGACACATGGTAAGACTCCTTATGAACTTTGGCACAAGAGAAAACCTTTCATTGGTTTTCTCAGGTCATTTGGATGTCCCTGCACCATCTTGAATACCAAAGATCAAATTGCCAAGTTTGCTGAGAAATCAGATGATGGACATTTCATTGGATACTCTTCTCAAGCTAAAGCTTATAGAGTATACAATCTCAGAACTAGAATTGTTGAGGAGTCAGCCAATGTGACTTTCAATGAGCACACTCCTTGTGTGGCTGGTTCTGGTCCGGATTGGCTGTTTGATCTTGATTTAGTTACCAACTGTTTTAACAAATCTTGTGAGCATGTTTCAGGATCTGCAGAAAATCTAAATACAGGTGATCCTGATCCAAGATTTGAGCTAGGAAGAACTTCAACTCATACATCTTCAGCTCCAGTTGGAACTACTTCAGCAAATGAGGTTTCTATCAGCACAACAATGACAAATTCAGCTGATACATCTGGCATGCCTTCAAATTCCAGCTCAGAGGCCTCTCAACCAGATAAAGACACCTCACTTGTAGAAGACAACAATGGTGATGGTGATAGTGATCAGGAATTTCTTGATGCTAATAACCATACCATAGATGACAACATCAATGATGTCTCACACTCATTGGATCAAGTTAATCTTGATAAGTGTGATAATGTGGAGGGTGAATCTTCAAGACCAGATTTAAATTTCTCAAATTTAGATCTTTCTCAACAACTTGCTGTGATCCCTCAGCTAAGGATCCACAAGTCTCACCCCACCACAAACATCATTGGAGATGTTGTCACAGGGGTAAGAACAAGAGGACAAACCCATGAAGCAAATGTTTGTCTTCACTCTTGTTTCTTATCTCAGATAGAGCCCAAGAAAGTTGATGAAGCTCTAAAGGATGGAAGTTGGGTTGAAGCTATGCAACAAGAGCTGCTTCAATTCAAAAGGCAGAAAGTTTGGAACCTTTTTCCTCTTCCTCATGGGAAGACTACCATTGGAACCAAATGGGTTTTTAGAAACAAGAAGGATGATAGGGGAATCATCATCAAGAACAAGGCAAGACTAGTTGTTCAAGGATACACAAGAAGAAGGGATTGACTACACTGATGTCTTTGCTCCTGTAGCAAGACTAGAAGCTGTTAGGATATTCCTGGCATTTGCTGCATCCAAGAACTTCAAGGTCTACCAACTTGATGTAAAGTGTGCTTTCTTATATGGAGTGATTGATGAGGAGGTTTATGTCAAACAGCCACCTGGTTTTGTAGACCCTGATCATCCTGATTATGTCTGCAAGCTTGACAAAGCTCTTTATGGGCTGCATCAGGCACCCAGGAAGTGGTATGAGACACTATCTGAGTATCTTTGTAAGCATGGATACAGAAGAGGTACTATAGATGGAACTCTCTTCATCAAAGGACAGGGAAATGACTTATTGCTGGTTCAAGTATATGTTGATGACATCATCTTTGGTTCAACTAATCCAAAGCTCTGCAAAGACTTTGAGAAGCTGATGAAAGACAGATTTGAGATGAGTTCAATGGGAGAACTCAACTTCTTTCTGGGAATTCAAGTGAAGCAGGTTGAAGATGGCATCTTCATAAGTCAGTCAAAGTATGTTCAAGACATACTAAAGAGGTTCAATATGACTGATTGTAAGATTGCTAAGACACCCATAGCCAGAAACCACTCCCTTGGTCCAGATCTTGAGGGGGAGTGTGTAGATGAGCATTTATACAGGGCTATGATTGGGTCTCTTATGTATCTTACAGCTAGCAGGCCTGATATCATGTTTGCTACATGTATTTGTGCAAGATATCAAGCCAACCCTAAGATGTCTCACTTAATCACTGTGAAAAGGATTTTAAGATACCTCAAAGGTGCTTCAACACTTGGTCTATGGTATCCAAAGAATCCAAATTTCAATCTGTATGCCTATACAGATAGTGATTATGGTGGTTGCAATATGACTGCAAAGTCTACATCTGGGGGATGTCAATTCCTTGGTGGAAGGGTGGTCTCATGGCAATGCAAGAAACAATCCTGTGTGTCTGCATCAACTGCTGAGGCTGAATACATTGCTGCTGCAAGCTGCTGTGCTCAAGTGCTTTGGATTCAAAATCAGATGCTGGACTATGGATTTAACTTCAAAGAGACTCCTATCCACATAGACAACAATAGTGCTATCTCTATCACTGAGAACCCTGTGCAGCACTCAAGGACCAAACACATCAACATCAGGTATCATTTAATAAGGGATAACTATGAAAAAGGATTAATTAAACTAGTCAAAGTTCATACAGATGAACAATATGCTGATCTGTTCACAAAAGCTTTTGATGAACAGAGATTTAAGTATCTGATATCAGCTATTGGGATGATTAACTTTGAGTAGACTTTTTATTAAAACTAATTCTAATTATTTCTTCTTAAAATATGTGTGTCCTAAGTTGTCTAGTTCATCACTTTCATAAGCTCATGTTTTCTTTGGATGTAAAATTCTTTTTGAAGACTTTCCTTAGATTCTTGAAAATTTTTTGATACTTCGGAAGATAAAATTTTATCTTCGGAAGAAAAACATGTCTTCAAAATAAATAACTGTCTAAGAGATTTTACCTTCGGAAGAAGTCAAATTCATCTTCCGAAGCTTAAAATTCTTATCTCAGACACTTATTTATTTTCAAGAACCTTTTCCTTCCGAAGCAAAATTAACCTTCGGAAGCTTTGTTTATTTTCATACAAAGCATTCAAGGGTTTATTTCTCTTCCGAAGCATAAATTATCAAGACTCTCAGGAAAATCTTCCGAAGCCATTTTAGCTTCGGAAGCTTTTTAAATCAAAACTTCCGAAGACAAATAAACTTCGGAAGCTTTTCGAATTCCAAGAAAACTACTTTTTGAGCAAAAGTAAACTACCTTTTCAGAGGTGGGACCGACTTTCGGATTTCAAAGTTTATCCTCTTTCATTAACTTTGGTTCAAATCCCTTTTCATATAAATACCCAACGGTTCCCCCTCTTTCCCACTATCTTCCTCAATTCTACTGTTTCTCTAACCTAATTCTCTAAACCGCCTTTGCTTTCTACCTTTCTTCACCCTTAAGCTTCTGAAATGGCCAACCTTAACCGCAGAAACAACCCTGATTTCTCCATGCAACTACACAGGCAACATAATCAAGTTGCTCTGTTAAGCTCTGAGAAAGATGCAAGTTTCTCAGAGATTTGCCAATTCTTGACTCTGTCAAATTATTTCACCTCCCTAACCATTGATCCTACTCTATATGAGGATCATTTGCTTGAATTCTGGAAGACCTGCCAAGAGGTCATTATGGATGGGGAGAAGGCACTGTTTGCCACAGTGCAAGGGAGGACAATCTTCATCACTCCGGCCATCATTAACCAACATCTACAGCTGGATGATGAAGAAGGTGAGGTGTCCTTCCCAAAAGATGCTGTTAATCATTCTTTTGAGCAGATGGGCTATGAGGGAGATTTCTCTGTAAAGACCTTTAGGAAAGGGAAGGTCTCATCCCAATGGAAATTCCTGCTCCATGTGGTTATCCACAGCTTGTCAAACAAGCATGGTGGATGGGACCAGATTCCTGAGGATCTCTCCTTTATAGTTCATGGAATGGTTCAGGGGGTCAAGTTCAGGTATTCACAATTTGTCTATACTAATTTACTTGCAAACTTAGACTCCTTAGAGTATTACATGTTTCCTAGATATGTTCAACACATTCTCAACTGTGAACTGGGCTCACAGTTGAGGGAAACAGGTAATATTCTTAAATTGGGACAGATGAAGCCCGGCATCTTTAAAATAATGAAGAAGCCAACTGTAGGCTTCTCTGGGGTAGAAACAGCCCTAGTCCCAAAAATGTTAGAGCTCATTGCTCAAGGTGACAACCTAGCAACACAAGCTAGTGTTGAACCCACACCTCTTTTGTCTTTACCATAAAAAGACCAGATATTACCCTCACCTACCAAAGAAAATCCAAACGAACCCCTGCTCAGGCTATTGAGTCTGTGCAGGCCCCCAAATACTCAACCTTACAGGAAGAAGTGGACACTAGAGCTCCCACTTCTCCTGAGGAGCAAACCACTCCCATTACTTCACCTATCAGGGCTGAGGTTCCTCAAGCTCACCCTGATGAGCTCAATAGCCCAACAACCTTAAGCCTTCACTCTGAGTCTCAACACTCAAGTGAACAACCTTCAGGGGACAGCTACCATCCCCAGCCTTTGGATCTCAACCAACCAATTCCCAACCTATCCTTTTACACTGATGAAGACTTAGGATTCAGTGAGTACCATGAGTCTCTCTTCTCCTCCCCTACTCAAAGAGAGATGAGTACCTCTGACTCTCCTCAGTCTATCCCCCATCAGTCACCTATTACTGAGGTGGACACTTCTGAACCTGTTCAGGATGTCCATATGGAAGAGGCTCTCACTTTTGAAAGTGATTACATCATTAAGACCTCAACCATGGCAACTCAGCCCATTGGCATCTCAACTGAGGCTGCCAGTGAGCAGAGGAAAACCAGCAGCCAAGAAACTCAAGCTGGTGGTGAGAGAGAGGACTTTGGTCCAATCATCTCATCCCCCAATGAAGATGAGGGGAATTTGAGACTAAAGGTGCAAAAACTGTCAAAAACATGCACCTACTTAGTCTCTAAGGTTAGTCACTTGGAATCTCAGGTGACTACCCTGCAAAACAGGGTCAATGATCAGCAACTCCAGATTTCATATCTGCAGGAAAAACTAGCTGGGAGACCTTTAAGGAGAGCTCAACCAGGAACACAAGAACCTGTGGAAGTGATTGACTTATCCTCCAGCTCACCTATGCAAGTGGGTGATGCTACCAAAAAGGGGGAGAAAGTTGTTACAACCACAGAACCTGGGAGTTTTCAGAGAGAATGGACATAGAGGACTCACCATCCTCACTTGCTGTTGTGCATTCTCAGCAACTTCCTCAAGTTCACATTAATGTGGACTCTATAGACTCTCTCATCAGGAGTCTCTTTGAGGAAGGTATACCAAGGGCTGTCTCATCTCCACCACTAGGAACTGGCAATCACATCATAAGGTGGAGGTATGATGATGACAGGAGAGCCCTCATACTTCAAAGAGTTCAAGGCCAACAAGAAGTTTTTCAATTCCAAAGCCTGAGCTTTTATGAAAGACTGGATTTAGTCAACTTGCCACTTGTCAATCCAAGCAATTCAAGACAAGCTGACAGGCTGGCTCAAAGAATCCAAGACAGGATCCTTGCAGAGTTCTCTCTAAGAAGGAGACTTAGGCAATCAGGCAATGTCATCGGTCAACTGGATGTTGAGGTGGACCCTAAGATTAGTTTCATAGGGGAAACCTTGACTGAAGGCCCAGTGACAGAACCTGAGACCCCTGTCTCATCATCAACAACTGCTGCTGAGGTCCAAACTCCATTGAGACACCTGCTGGTGAAGGTGTTTCTCAGCCTCTCTCTGGCCAGAGCATGGAAGCTACTCCAAGCAATGAAGGCCAAGCTTCAATCCACCCTGAGTCACAAAGGTCTGTTGGTGACAAAGGGAAAAGGATAATGACTCCTGAGGAAATTGAGGAGGAAGAGAGAGAGAGGAAAAGGAGACTAAGGGGAGAAAGTTCCACTGGGTCATCTAGCTTCATGCAAGCTGCAATCAGGGCTGCTCCCAGACCAAATACTCAAGATGATGAGTTAAGGGCAGTCAGGATTACCTACTTACAGACCAGGAACTATGACATTGATGAGATCATCTCCCTCCCCTTAGAAGAACTAAATGAACTGGCTGACAGAGAAGTGTCAAGAGAGTTGAAGGAGAAAGAAGATGCAATGATACTTCTCCAACTCAAAGAGGAGAAGAGACAGAAAAGACTTTACAAGCATGCTCCTACTCTCTCACCAGTTCAAGAAAGTCCTTCACAGGAAGATGTGGCTCCACAAGAACCTCAGGTAGATAAAGAGGAAGATAGGATCAAGATGATCAACTACCTGAGTGCCACAGGCTTCTATCAGGAAGATGCACTTCTCCCTTTGTCCTATGACTTCATTGAGTTCGAGTATCTAAAGCAACTTGAGCTTGAGTTAGTCAAGGAAAGAAAGACAACTAAAAGGAAACTAAGGGAAGAAGCTGCAAAGTCAAGGGCCATCATTCAAAAGAATGCAAAGAAGTCTGCTGACAGACAAAGAATGGTGAGCTTCTTGAAGCTGTATGGATTCTCCGGAAGGAGACTTGGCCCCATGTCTCTATCCACCATGGATGAGCATATTAGGGTGATCAAGCAGAAGATTAAAAGTGGAGAACTCATTGACTTGCACTCTCTTCCAAGTCAAGTCCCACATGAAGTGGAGGTCAAGTTTGAACAACCAGAGACACCTCAACCAGCACCTCCAGCTGAGCCTCAGCAAGCTTCATCTTCTGATCCTAGGCAGGGTCAAACTCCCTCTCCTTCTGAACCTGTGAGGGAGGAACACCCAACTGAGAAAGACACTGATGATCAACATGGTGCTGCAGACCAGTCTTCTCAGTTAAAGACATCCAAGAGGAAGAAGAGGATGGCTTCTAAACCAAAGACTAAGAAGAAGAAGCCAAAGTCATCTACCTCTGCACCTCAGGCTGAATCAGATCAACCTGAGGAAGTGCATGATGAGGCAGCCCAATCAACTCCTATTCAAGTGGCTCCTCTATCTAGTGAGACACCCATCTTGTCCTGGACTTACTCTACCAATCCAGAGAGATGGACTGTTATCAGAGATCAAGGTGTTGAGAATGTCTACTCATGGCAAGACATAATCAACTTACCTCTGCATGATCTCTTTGAGATGAGAAGATACTATGAAAGTCTTGATGATCCTGACCATCTCATGAAGAAAGGAATGGTCCTGATTGTACTGAAGACTACCAACATTTGAAGATCTTCCAAGTGTTTTGGTAGCATCAGCCTAGGGGGAGTTTGTAAGGATTCCTGAAGTCTGATGCAACCCAAAACAGCCTAAGTGTCTCAGCAACATGCACTAAGTACTGAAGTGAAGAATGCTTCGGAAGTTTTACACAAAGCATTAGAAAATACTCTAAGTGTAAAATCTTCCGAAGCCAAGACCAATATCTTCCGAAGCCAAACATGAAGTCTTCCGAAGCTTCAGAGACAAAGTCTTCCGAAGCTTCAACCTATGAAGACAGATTTCTTCCGAAGACTTTTAGTACACATGCTTTATCTGATGTACTGTTCCATAAAGCACCTTTTCCGCTGCATCTCTGTAAAGTCACCAACTTACATGAGTTGGTGAAAAGGGTCTTGCTTTTGGTAACTGTACATTGAGGTCTTGAGTCTTCAACTTTCCACTTTATGTACTTTATCCTTTTGTATTGTATAAGGATGTGAGCTATGGCATGTCATAGTCACAAGGTCAAAAGGCAGATATGCCTTTTGATCCTACAATTGATTTTGTTAGTGTCTAGTCAATTGTATCCAGCTGGCTTTCAAAGTATAGCCGGCTATAGGTTGTAGTATAAGTATTTCAAGTTCTTGTATCTTTTCTTTATGCTTTGTAACACTTGTAAAAGAACTTGAGAAAGCAATATACTGCCTCCTTGAAACCCATATTCTCTTGTTCTGTCTCTTGCTTTACTTGTGTTCTTTGTATCACCTTTGGTTACCCAGTTCACTGTTTGATTAGAGCTTAGTTAATCTCCTCATTGTGTTGTTGTGTTGTAATTGTGCTTAAGCCCTTAAACGGTCCTGCACTACTTGTAAATCTTATATATAGATATATATATATATAGATATATAATATATATATATATATATATAGATATATACATATATATATATATATACATATATATATATATATATATATATATATATATATATATATATATATATATATATATATATATATATATATATATATGTATGTTTAACCCATAGAAACTCACCAACTTTCAGAGTTGACCCTTTATTTTTAACATGTTTCAGGTTTGATACTTGAGGAACTCTTCTTGCTCATATAGGACTTGGACTTAGATAAATTAAACATCTTATGTTGTTGTTTATATTTTTGTGTAATGACTTAATTGATTTGTATTGTTCAATGAAAAATGACATTTAATATTATTCCAACTAATTTAGTTTCATGTGCTATGAACAATCGTTTCACATTCGTCCGCCCCGATGATTCCGCCATCGGTCAGGGTGTGACAGATTGGTACCAGAGCCATGGTTATAGGGAATTAGGTTATTAGAAATGGAATGACCTAGACTATAACTATGTACCTTTACACATGAGTCCTCTCATGTACTTTATATGCTTAGATAGGATCTTATGTGCTTATATGTTTATACTTGATTATGTGACTATATGTCTTATGTGTTTCTTCTTATACTTTGAATCTTATCAATGCACACACAAATCTTAAATTATATTCTAAGGCATTATGTGCCTAAATCAAATGGTTTTCAAAATGAGCTTTGAATCATTATTCGTGGTTTTCAAGTCTCGTCCAAGTCTACGTCCTATAACTTGAAACACGTAATGCTGGAAGAGCGTGATGCCTGTATCTCGAGGTGTTCTATCTAGGCAAGGTATTCATAAAAATCCAAATCAACCAATTGATCCGTTTACCTTACCTGGGAACCCTTGGGGTGAGTGTCTGCTTATAGGTATGCATGTCTTCATTAAGGTTGTAGTTGACCTAATACTTTGATAAGTCAACGTATTGTTTTGGTTTGTAAACCGAACGTTACACTCGAAACACCTTGTTAATTTGAATCGTCTTATCATTGATCTTGTCTTCTTGGAACTTAAAACTCATTACCCAATTCTCATAACGACCCTTAATAATCTTTTTGAATGCATTCCCCTCAAAACCGCACTTAATCTAGAAACTCATTTCAATAATACTCTTATTCTAAACTAAACCATTAATCTTAAGAAACACGATTCTCGCATCAACTTTAAACTAATGTAACTTTGAAACCTCAATGATATAGTAAACAAAAATTAGTCATCTAAGAACCATGCTAAGGTTGTTTGCTTTGAGAAGCTCCTCTAGATTTGTATTTTATCCAAAAATGTCTTAAATAGACTCTCGTATTGAAAAAAAAACTTGGTGTTGTACTCGTGACATGTAACACCCGGATATTTATTATTTTGAAGCCGGCGAAGAAAGAAAAAGAAATAAAGTCCAAAGTCGAGGGACCAAACTCGCCAACGAAAGAAAGTCGGGTGAGCGGAGTATATAAGGGAGAGGGCAGCCCTTACCCTCTCGCCCATACACAATTTTCAGCTCTCAAGATAGGAGAAGAGAGAAAAGATGAGAAAAAGAGAAAAAGGGGTGTTTCGGGTGATTCGGGTGTCCAAACTCATCGTGTGGCAAGCCAAATCGAAGCCCTTGACGTTGTGCTCGTTTGTGTGAGTTCTAGGACCCCACTTTTACTTGTTTTCAACTGATTTTGGGGCTGGAAAATGTTAAAACCCGTTTTTGGTGTGAGTATGTGTTTGACCCATTTGGGTGTGATGTGTATGATGTGTTTCGTGTATGTTTCCGGGCTTGTGTGTGCTTGTATGGTGTTATGGTATGCATTCCTAAGGTCCAGGAGGGTTAATTTAGGCTTAGAATGGGTTTGGATGAGCTTGGAGGCCGAAAATGGCAGATTGGGTTCGGGATGAACTCCATTCTGCATCAGCTAGGGCTAGGCGACCGAATGGAGGCCATACGGCCGAATGAGAGGCGATTGAGGGTCATTCGCACGATTGGGATTCATTCGCACGATTGAGGGTTCAATCGCACGACTAAGGTTTCAGTCGCACGACTGGGAGTCCAATCGCATGGGGAGTCATGCGACTGAGGGTTCAGTCGCATAAGTGCTTAGTCACATGAGTTCATTCGCATTAGATCAGTCGCATAGGTGCTCATTCGCATTAGCCCCATCCGCATAAGGTCCATACGCACGACTGGATGTTCCTTCGCATAGATGTTCATCCGCATGAGTCCAATCGCATGATGTTCAGTCGCATGGAGGCCATGCGACTGAAGGGTGTCCATACGCACGAATAGAGCTGTTCCACCTGAAGGGAAGTGTTGTTAGACTCCTGGCTTTCGGGGGAAAGTGCAGATGTAAGTTTTGACGTAAAGGTTCTCGTAAGAGCATGTAAGATAACTGTTATGGCCTTAGAAAGCATGTAAGGCATAGAAACGATGATGTTGCATGTTTATGTATGATGCATGTTATGTATGTATGATGTTGCCCTGTTTGATGTGACGTTGATGCATGCTAATGTTCCTTAGTATGATGTATAATTTCTTATTATGATGAATGAAATGAAGTATTATGTAACGTAAAGTGGAAAGAAATGAAACGTCTTGCATGCATCGGATAACGGGTCCTTCTTTGTGATTGACCATTAATGTAAAACCTCTACCGCTTACCCTTAGTACTGTGGCATACGTTTAGCTGTTCATTTATTGACTTCGGCCCAGTGGCTATGACTGATCGGTTACCCTTAGTATTGTGGCATACGTTCAGCTGTTCATTTATTGACTTCGGCCCAGTAGCTAAGACTGATCGGTTATCCCTAGTACCGTGGCATACGTTTACCTGTTCATTTATTGACTTCGGCCGGTAGCTGAGACTAATCGGGGTGTAGCACATGGTATTGGTACGGATGATGTCCGATGCGCAAGTAAAGTTAAACGGAACGAATGAACGAATGAATGAATGAAGAAGATAATAATGATATTATCTATGCGTACGTATGATGTGTGATCATGCAAAAGTAACGAATGGTTTTATATGAAAGTATAGTATGTTTTATAATAAAACTAGAACTCACTCAGCAACGCTGACTTTTTATATGTTTTCCAGTTGGCAGGTAATGGTTGCTGAGGATGGCACGAGGTGGCTACTCAGCTCTTTTGGGATGGCATCCATTTATAAAGCTTTTGTGATGTAATGCAAACATGTATTTTGTAACCGGATAATGATGTATTATTTGGCAAAAGTGTTTATAATGAAACGTGATGTCATTTTTGAATGTTTCCGCTGCAATGTTTTCTTAAGGCAAATGTAATTATATGTTTTAGGTGCGATGAATGACCAACTGTAGGCATCCCGGGAACGGGGCCTTACAAGTTGGTATCAGAGCCAAAGTTTAAGTGAAATGGGTAAATTTTCAAAATAAACCTTAACTTAAACTGAGAATGGGACGAAAGGGGAATGTGATGCCAAACTGAGTAGCTGCGTGCCATCAGGTATTTTCTTAAAGTTAACCGGTTTTATGTGTGCATGGTATATGTTATGTGTTGTATGTAGGTTTAAATACTGATGTAGTCAGGACAGGTAATACTTGGGGTATGAAGAGTAAAGTAAGTGGCTAATCACAACTGACCACTGTAATTAGGGACTTACTATACTTGACATAAACTGAGTTGTTTCCTTGAATGACCGTGTTGGTGTTTGAATCTTTCAGTGATATAGAGAATGGCTGGTGGTAGATCTTCTAGAGCTTCTAGGGGTGGAGGCCGTGGTGGCCCTGATGCGGAACCACGACCTAAAAGAGGAAGGCCTAGAGCTGAGAAAGAGGTTCCTGCAGAACCTGAGACTCCTCATCCAGAAGCTGGGGATGAGAGTGCAAACCTGAGGGCCTCGGTAAAAGATGCTGTTGTTGAGGAAGTACATCAGGTCATGCAGACAATCTTACCGTCTGTGGTGACTGAAGTCATCAAAGTTGTGAAGGAGGGAGAAAGGAAGGAGAGAAATAGGGCATCGGGGGAGCAACCGGAGCCTGAAACGATTTTCTCCGATAATGAGGAGGAAGAGGAAGAGGAGCCTGTGCGAGAAGTGGCACGAGGCTGTAACTACGGGGTGTTTATGAGGTGCAAGCCCCCTACCTTTGACGGTAATGGCAATGCTGCCGCTGCTCACCGATGGGTGAGAGAAATGGAGGCTGTTCTCGACATCAGCGAGTGCCGGGGAGATCAAAAAGTAAAGTTTGCCACCCATTCATTTGTGGACTCGGCACTATGCTCGTGGGACAACATTGTCCAAGCGGAGGGTAATCGGGCGATCGGGAGAATGAGGTGGCCCGAACTGAAGAAGATGGTGATTGAGGAGTTCTGTCCTCACAGGGAGATGGATAAGATTGAGAAGGAGTTCCTGCAGCTGGAGGCGGGATCCATGACACACCAGCAATACACTACCAAGTTCAACGAGATGGCACGGTTGGTGCCGGATCAGGTGACGCCTCTTTCTCGGAAGATCAAGAGGTACATTCAGGGTTTACCGGTGGATGTTCACCGGCATATGATCGCCGCCCGGCCAAGTACCTTTAGGTCGGCGGTCGATTTGGCCGGAAGACTTTATGATGAGAGGGGAGTGGTGGTGGTTGAAGCGAATAGGAAGGGTGGTGGTGATCGAAGCTGGAACGGGAAGAGGTTTGGCCGGGGTGATGCCTCGACGGGTAACAAAAAGGCACGGGTGGATGACCGCCGCGCTGCCACACCGAAAGCGGGGTCAAGGAGGTGTGGTAAGTGTGGAAAGGAGCATGCGGGAGAATGTAGGCTGGGTTTGAACGTGTGCTTTAAGTGTGGGAAGACAGGGCATATGGCGAAGGATTGCCTGTTGGGCAAATGTTTTAACTGTGGGGAAATTGGTCATATGAGCAGGGATTGTAAGAAGCCGAGGGCTAAGAGTTCAGGGGCAAAGAGGACGGGAGGTGATGGACCAAGGGCGAGCGCCAGGGCATTCACCATGACACAGGAGGAGGCTAGGACGGACCCTGATGTTGTGTCCGGTACGTTTCTAGTGAACCAAACTTTAGCTTCCGTGTTATTTGATTCTGGTGCTAGTAAGAGTTTTATTTCTGCTGCTTTCTGTGCTAAGCTGCCTGTTAGTAGTAGACGTGTTGATGCGCCCTTTGATGTAGAAACCGCCATAGGAAGGTCTACCAGGATTTCTGAGATGATAGAGAACTGTGATGTGGAGCTTGAGGGTCATAGGTTTCCTGTTAGACCGTTTGTGATAGCCTTAGGTGGTTTTGATTTGGTTTTTTGGGATGGATTGGTTAGTGGACTACGAAGCGAACATTGTGTGTCGCAAGAAGATGATTCGGTTGTCGGCGGCTGACGGTAGTTCAGTGACGGTTTATGGTGATCGGGTTACTACAATTCCGAAGCTGATCTCGATGGCAGTGGCGGGAAAGTGTATGAGGCGTGGATGTAGTGCCTACTTGGCCTATGTAAAGGATGTGGATACGCCAACACCACCACTAGCCGATGTACCGGTTGTGTGTGACTTTCCAGATGTGTTTCCAGAAGACTTATCAGGAGTGCCACCTGACAGGGAGATCGAGTTTCAAATTGATTTGGTACCAGGTGCCCAACCTGTTGCCAAGGCACCGTATCGGTTGGCTCCGACCGAGATGAAAGAGTTGATGGAGCAGTTGCAAGAGTTGCTCGATAAGGGGTTCATTAGACCGAGTATCTCTCCTTGGGGTGCTCCGGTCCTGTTTGTAAAGAAGAAGGACGGTAGTATGAGGATGTGCATCGACTACCGCGAGCTGAATAAGTTGACAGTAAAGAACCGAACCCCTTACCGAGGATAGATGATTTGTTTGATCAGCTTCAGGGTTCCAGTTGGTTTTCGAGGATAGATCTTTGATCTGGTTACCATCAGTTGAAGGTGAAGGAGCAAGATATTCCTAAAACAGCTTTCCGTACGTGCTATGGTCACTACGAGTTTCTCGTCATGTCTTTTGGCTTGGCCAACGCGCCAGCTGCTTTTATGGATTTAATGAACCGTGTGTGTCGGCCTATGTTGGATAAATCAGTGATTGTGTTTATTGATGATATCCTGATTTACTCGAGGAGCGAAGCAGAGCATGCCGGACACATTCGGGAGGTTCTAGAGACGCTGAGGAGGGAGAAGTTGTATGCAAAATTCTCCAAGTGCGCGTTCTGGTTGCGCGAAGTTCAGTTCTTGGGTCACGTGATGAATCCTGACGGGATTATGGTGGACCCGGCAAAGGTGGAGGCGGTTATGCAATGGAAGTCACCAAAGACGCCATCCGAGATTCGTAGTTTCTTAGGTTTGGCGGGTTATTATAGAAGATTTATCCAAGACTTCTCCAAGATTGCTTCTCCACTAACTAAGTCGACCCGAAAAGAGGTGAAGTTCGTATGGGGTCATGCTCAAGAGAAGGCGTTTGAAGAATTGAAGGCGAGATTGACTCAAGCTCCTATTCTGTCTTTACCCGATGGAAGTGAAGATCTGGTGGTTTATTCTGATGCTTCCTACTCGGGGTTGGGGTGTGTGTTAATGCAGAGAGGAAAGGTTATAGCCTATGCATCCTGATAGTTGAAGGTTCATGAGGTCAATTATCCTACTCATGACTTGGAGCTGGCAGCCGTGGTCTTTGCATTAAAGATTTGGAGGCACTACCTCTACGGGACGAAGTGCACCATATTCACTGACCACAAGAGTCTGAAGTACTTCTTCGAGCAGAAGGATCTGAACATGAGGCAGAGACGGTGGTTGGAACTTATAAAGGACTATGATTGCGAGATCCACTACCATCCGGGCAAGGCCAACGTGGTGGCTGATGCCCTTAGCCGGAAAGAGAGGCCCGAGCCGATTCGGGTGAAAGCCTATCAGCTGATCATGACCTCCGATGTGATGAAGCAGGTTAAAGAGTTTCAAGATGAGGCATTGAAAGAAGATCATCTTAACTCTGAAAGAATGAGAGGTCTGGTTGGGGAATTGGGTGAAAACACACTCGGTGTTAGAACCCGATTCGATCGTGTGTGGATTCCTCGTTATGGGGATCTACGGGGGAAGATAATGGATGAAGCTCACAAGACTCGGTACTCCATTCATCCTGGTGCCACGAAGATGTACCATGATATGAAGAAAGATTATTGGTGGCCGGGTATGAAGCGCGATGTGGTGGAGTATGTGAGTAAGTGCCTTACTTGTTTACAGGTGAAGGCCGAACATCAAAAGCCGTATGGGAAGATCCAACCTTTGGATATACCAGAATGGAAGTGGGAGCACATCACCATGGATTTCATTACAAAGCTGCCGCGTACCCCGAAAGGGTATGATGCCATATGGGTGATAGTTGATCGTTTGACGAAGAGTGCTCACTTCTTACCGATCCGCGATACATATTCATCTGAGAGGTTGGCTGATCTGTTCATCAAAGAAATTGTAACTCGTCATGGTGTGCCGGTGTCTATTGTGTCGGATCGCGACACTCGGTTTACATCTAAATTTTGGAAGAAGTTCCACGATGCTATGGGGACGAGGTTACATATCAGCACGGCTTATCATCCCCAGACTGATGGTCAGTTAGAATGGACCATTCAGACGCTGGAAGACATGCTTCGGGCATGTGTGATTGATTTTGGTGGAAGTTGGGATAACCACCTACCGTTAGCCGAATTCTCATACAACAACAGCTATCATGCCAGCATTGGCATGCCTCCATGTGAGATGCTATAGGGTAGGAGATGCAGAACACCCGTTTGTTGGGGTGACATTGGACAGAAGGAATTGGGGAGCGTCGAGGTAATCGAGGCTACGACTGAGAAGCTTGAGAAGATTAAAGCCTTCATGAAGGCAGCCAAAGAAAGATAGAAGTCGTATGCTGATAAACGACGCAGGCCGATTGAGTTCTAGGTGGGTGACCGGGTTATGTTGAAGGTCTCACCTTGGAAGGGCATCATTCGATTCCGAAAGCGGGGAGAGTTGAGCCCAAGGTATATAGGCCCTTTCCGAATCGTTGCTCGAGTAGGAGATGTGGCCTATAGACTGGAGTTACCGGATGAGTTAAGTGGAATTCACCCGACATTCCATGTATCTCATCTAAGGAAGTGCTTAGCTGATGAAGATATGATTGTTCCACTGGAGGATATCGAGGTAGACGAACGGCTCAATTATGTGGAGCAACCAGTGGCAATCATCGACCGAAAGGAGAAAAGGCTAAGGAACAAAGTGGTTCCTCTTGTGCGTGTACAGTGGAAGCACAGGAAGGGATCCGAGTCAACGTGGGAGACTGAGGAAGAAATGAGACAGCATTATCCACGTTTGTTCGAAGAATAACAGGTTTCGGGGACGAAACCTATTTAAGGGGGGTGGACTTGTAACACCCGGATATTTATTATTTTGAAGCCGGCGAAGAAAGAAAAAGAAATAAAGTCCAAAGTCGAGAGACCAAACTCGCCAACGAAAGAAAGTCGAGTGAGCGGAGTATATAAGGGAGAGGGCAGCCCTTACCCTCTCCCCCATACACAATTTTCAGCTCTCAAGAGAGGAGAAGAGAGAAAAGATGAGAAAAAGAGAAAAAGGAGTGTTTCGGGTGATTCGGGTGTCCAAACTCGTCGTGTGGCAAGCCAAATCGAAGCCCTTGACGTTGTGCTCGTTTGTGTGAGTTCTAGGACCCCACTTTTACTTGTTTTCAACTGATTTTAGGGCTGGAAAATGTTAAAACCCGTTTTTGGTGTGAGTATGTGTTTGACCCATTTGGGTGTGATGTGTATGATGTGTTTCGTGTATGTTTCCGGGCTTGTGTGTGCTTGTATGGTGTTACGGTATGCATTCCTAAGGTCCAGGAGGGTTAATTTAGGCTTAGAACGGGTTTGGATGAGCTTGGAGGCCAAAAATGGCAGATTGGGTTGGGGATGAACTCCATTCTGCATCAGCTAGGGCTAGGCGACCGAATGGAGGCCATACGGCCGAATGAGAGGCGATTGAGGGTCATTCGCACGATTGGGATTCATTCGCACGATTGAGGGTTCAATCGCACGACTAAGGTTTCAGTCGCACGACTGGGAGTCCAATCGCATGGGGAGTCATGCGACTGAGGGTTCAGTCGCATAAGTGCTTAGTCACATGAGTTCATTCGCATTAGATCAGTCGCATAGGTGCTCATTCGCATTAGCCCCATCCGCATAAGGTCCATACGCACGACTGGATGTTCCTTCGCATAGATGTTCATCCGCATGAGTCCAATCGCATGATGTTCAGTCGCATGGAGGCCATGCGACTGAAGGGTGTCCATACGCACGAATAGAGCTGTTGCACCCGAAGGGAAGTGTTGTTAGACTCTTGGCTTTCGGGGGAAGTGCATATGTAAGTTTTGACGTAAAGGTTCCCGTAAGAGCATGTAAGATAACTGTTATGGCCTTAGAAAGCATGTAAGGCATAGAAACGATGATGTTGCATGTTTATGTATGATGCATGTTATGTATGTATGATGTTGCCCTGTTTGATGTGACGTTGATGCATGCTAATGTTCCTTAGTATGATGTATAATTTCTTATTATGATGAATGAAATGAAGTATTATGTAACGTAAAGTGGAAAGAAATGAAACGTCTTGCATGCATCGGATAACGGGTCCTTCTTTGTGATTGACCATTAATGTAAAACCTCTACCGCTTACCCTTAGTACTGTGGCATACGTTTAGCTGTTCATTTATTGACTTCGGCCCAGTGGCTATGACTGATCGGTTACCCTTAGTACTGTGGCATACGTTTAGCTGTTCATTTATTGACTTCGGCCAAGTAGCTAAGACTGATTGGTTACCCCTAGTACCGTGGCATACGTTTAGTTGTTCATTTATTGACTTCGGCCCGGTAGCTGAGACTAATCGGGGTGTAGCACATGGTATTGGTACGGATGATGTCCGATGCGCAAGTAAAGTTAAACCGAACGAATGAACGAATGAATGAATGAAGAAGATAATAATGATATTATCTATGCGTACGTATGATGTGTGATCATGCAAAAGTAACGAATGGTTTTATATGAAAGTATAGTATGTTTTATAATAAAACTAGAACTCACTCAGAAATGCTGACTTTTTATATGTTTTCCAGTTGGCAGGTAATGGTTGCTGAGGATGGCACGAGGTGGCTACTCAGCTCTTTTGGGATGGCATCCATTTATAAAGCTTTCGTGATGTAATGCAAACATGTATTTTGTAACCGGATAATGATGTATTATTTGGCAAAAGTGTTTATAATGAAACGTGATGTCATTTTTGAATGTTTCCGCTGCAATGTTTTCTTAAGGCAAATGTAATTATATGTTTTAGGTGCGATGAATGACCAACTGTAGGCGTCCCGGGAACGGGGCCTTACATGACAAAACTTCCTTAGTCGTCATGTACCGTCTAAAATGCAAAAGCTTGTCAACCAGAAGGTCTAAACAAATTGATGATCTATTCACCTTGTCAAGAAACATATGAAACCTCAAATCATGGAATTAAAACAAACTTAAGCGTAGGGAAATATCATAATTAAACTTATTGAAATTAAACACTCCCAAGAGTTCCCTTGCAAACACAAAAAGAAATTTAAGTTTTCAAATAACCTTGAAATTAATTTTCTCGTGATCAAATTTCGGGACGAAATTTTCTAAAGTAGGGGAGACTGTAACATCTGCCCATTTTGGAAAATAAAAACCCAAACCCGAATTCGTTTGGGTCAATTTTGGAAAATCAAATATATTAGTTAGAAATTTAATTTATTTTAATTCTTCAAAAACAATAATAATACTATTTATTCAACTTCCATTTATTAAATCAATTCATGGTAATTTCATGATTTATAGAATAAAATTTTATAAATTCATGAAGTTTATTTGTCATTTATGAGTTTTAATTATAAAACTAAAATAAAGGATTAAAATACAAAGATCATTATTTTTACAAATATGTAAGGTCTATAAAAGGTTATTAATATTTATAAGATTTAAAATATTCAATGATAATAAATAATCAAATTACAAGTTCTTATTAGATTTATAAAGTCTACAAAGATTTAATAAAAAAGAAGTTGTTAAATTAAAATTAAAGTTTTAACAAATTTAAAGTTTAAATTGTAATTATTCTTTTATTTGTTTAAATTATTTAATTTTATTTTTATTTTAAATTCCAATCATAACCCCCTTTTAAAAGACACATAACTCACCGTTAACACCATTCATAACATCCTCCTAACCTTAACTACAAAAGCAAGGCTTATGCCTCACTTTTCATTTGCTCAATCTCTAAAAATCTCTCACACAAACCTTTCATCATCCTTTGGTTATAATCAATTTCAAGAATATTCTTTTACAAGTAGTTTCAAGAATATTCTAATACTAAGGTAATCTTATATTGCTTTTATATTATACATTCCTAAATTGTTTTAATCATCCTAACATCCAATTGTTCTCATGACTTTATGTTCTTACATTTATTCCTTCTTCTACTAAATCTCTTTTGATTTGATTCATTATCATTTCATCATTAACTTTCTAACATTCCCTAACCTTATAACAATCACTAACATTCCTAAATCAAGCTAACGTAAACAAAGAATCCCGTTTGCATATGGACGGCTATGCCGCCGCATTCGGTTATTCCACAAGATTATTTCCCTAAGTGATGGCTATGCGGATGTCTTGGAATATTTTTATATACCTAAAATGAAGTCTAATATATCATATATCAACATAATAAATTTGTTCTAACCCGTTTCATGCTTTAACGATTTTAAAAGTGCACATAAGTGCCTTACTATAATTTTGGCAGAATATAATCTGACTTCAACCGATGATAACTTGATCATAAAAAACTAAATTTGAGTAAACTCGGACTCCAATATTAAGTTCATTGAATTACCTTTTTAACGATAGTTTATACGTCTTCAAACTCAGTCGACGACTCAACAATAACCTTCACAAGATAAGTGCGCATTTCAGCATCTTCTACCTTGTGCTGCTGTTTTGACCTAATTAAAATATTTTCATAAAAATGTTTCTGAATGAAAGTTGTCCGGGAGACTTTGAACTAGTCAGGAATATGTTTTTATAATTTAATGAAACCGTTTGCTATTTTTAAAACCTGTTCAAACACATACCAAACATTCTGTCCAGAATCTAAAATTGATGCAATAATCCTTTTTCAATCTACCTTTTGTTTTTTTAGCTTTCTCTAAACGTCCTAACTTCTTGTAATGAATTCTGACCTCAAGTTATTGTTTTTTTTATCATTTAGGACATCACCTTTGACTCTTGACATCCAAGTTTTCTTAGGTACTCTACAACCATCACAATACTTATGAGTTTCCCATATGAGTTCTCCATGCCCTCTTTTTACTTTATTTCACACCTTTTGGGGTGAAACATGTTAACCTTATGAACTTACACTTGTAAACATCTTGATACTTGTAAATACACATGCAATTCATCTTTACTTTTTGTCATGGTTATTGGTATTATTGTGAGTATTATATGAGATACATTATATGTTGACAACCATTAACTATTGTTAGCCTGGCGACGTCATAGATCTATGGGCCTGACAAGCCTACTTGGTTAATTCAAGTACACTTAGCTAATCGTTTAATCTTGTAATCTTGTAAACTGTCAAGGTTTGATTGTAGCTATATGTGTTCTATAAACTTGCATAATTCATAACCATTGACATGAATTGCTACTTGTAAATCTTTTATATATATATATATATATATATATATATATATATATATATATATATATATATATATATATATATATATATATATATATATATATATATGTATGTATGTTTAACCCATGGAAACTCACCAACTTTCAATGTTGACCCTTTATTTTTAACATGTTTCAGGTTTGATACTTGATGAACTCTTCTTGCTCATATAGGACTTGGACTTAGATAAATTAAACATCTTATGTTGTTGTTTATATTTTTGTGTATTGCAATGACTTAATTGACTTGTATTGTTCAATGAAAAATGATATTTAATATTATTCCAACTAATTTAGTTCCATGTGCTATGAACAATCGTTTCACATTCGTCCGCCCCGATGATTCCGCCGTCGGTCAGGGTGTGACACGAAAAGTCAAAACGAGTCATCAAGGATAATGGGCTTAATTATTGGGTATTTAATAAGTTAAAGAAATGGCCATGGGCTAAATTAGCCTTATTGGGCAGTAGACTAAGGGATTAAAGTCCCATAATAAGCCCTTAAGCCACTTAACCAGCCATCATCTTCCTCATTTGAACCCTAGCCATCCAAATTCGTAGAGGGAGAAAGTAGAGAGAGAAAATGAAGAAAACTCAAGATTTGGAGCTTCAAAGGTTAAGAGATTTAAGATATGGGTATTGGAGCATCAAACCATAAGAAAGGAGCAACAAATCCAGGTAAGAATTGGCCTCTAAACTCTTCTATAGATCAAACATGGATTCTAGGGTTTTGGGTTTTGAAAAGTTGCAAAGAATTGCATAAAGGTCACATTTTTACGTATGAAAACATGTAAAAAGCTTAGATATAGCCTCATGGTTGATAAACTAAGAGATTGGACGTAAAAAGTTACGATTTTGGGTTAAAAACGGGCTGGTTCATAATTTTTATGCGTTCTGCAAAACTGTCTATGCATCCAGCGAAACTGGGTGTTCAAGCTGTGAAACTGTGAGTTTTCTGCGAAACTATAATTTCGCAGGTAAGTTCACAACCATGGAAATTCCAATGAAAGTTGGGCGAAACTGCCATGCAAAATTGGCAGTGAAACTGTCAGCGAAACTGGCAGCAAAACTGCTTATCTGGCAGCGAAATTAGCAGCGAAATTAGGCAGAAATTAACTCCTTTAAGTGTTAACTTATCTGCAGGCTGTGTAGTGTGATCCTAGCCTAGAAAGCTTAGTCTAGAAGTTACTCGCGGTACCCAGGTGAGTTCTAGAGCCCCTTGTTTACAAGTTTTTCCATGTTTTGGGGCTATTATCCATACAAAATATACGTTTTTAGATGACCAAGATATTAATAGGTTTTAATAGCCCGGCCCCAGCCAGGGGTGTTGCCCCTTGGACCCCACTAGGGGCTGGTGGCCCTAGACCCCGCTGTCAGGGGCTGCCGCCCCCGGACCCCCGCTGTCCCGCGGAGGATCGGTTATGTTTTTATGATGAATTGTACTTGGTATGCTGTGTACTTAATAAGTTAAGTATTATATTTTAAAGTGGAAGATAATATTAATTAGAAGTGGAACTTAACGAATGGTACCCCGGGCCCGTTTGATGATGAAAAGTCTTGCAAGTATTATGATAGACTTACTTATGTGAGTCTGATGTATGATGATGGATCCGTATTCATGAGCGGGCTATGTGCCTTGCAGTGTGGATCAACTGTCGGGGGTTAGCTACCGTTTTCATGTGTACCTACAGGGATCGACGTTCGTTGTCGATCAACAGGGAGCTCTTGCCTTGTGCAATCTCGTTTATGATGAAGCGAAAGATAATGAAAGCATGAAAGATAACGAACATGCTTATTAAGAAGCGAATGTTATGTATTATGATGTATGCATGATCATTATAAGAAGGATAAAGTTTATATTTTCTTATATTATTTAAAACTAGAACTCACTCAGCGAATCTGACTTTTATGCATAATAGTTGGCAGGTAAATGTTGATGCTGAGGATGGTACCAGGTTGAGGGCTACTTGGATAACAATGGATGACATTCCTGTTTATGAAATCTTTTATTGTAATTTAAGAAAAAGTACTATGTTTTATTTTCAATTGAAGGACAATTGTATGACTACAATATCAACTGCAAGTTTAAGTAAATGTTTATTTTATTCCGCTGCATTGTTTTGTTATTAAAATGATTTTATGCTATGATTAACAGATTGTGAGGCTTCCCAGGAACGGGACCTTACAATAAGGGATGAAGTTGAAAAAGGAAAGATATGTATTCGCAAAGTTCACACGGATCAAAACATTGCGGATCCACTCACGAAGGTCCTTGAAAAGACAAAGCATGAAGGTCATACTTGTGCCATGGGACTTCGATATTCTAGTGACTGGATTTGATCTTTAATTTTGTATTTGGATATTGGAACCTTTTATTACTTGAATAAATATATGGTTATAATGTTTCAACTAATGTTCCTATTTTGCATGTTTAAAAATCCATGAGTAAATAATTTACTCAAAACGTCCGTAGTCATTCATTCTTGTGGGAACAAGTATGAGGGTAAAACTATCATGAACTTGGATTGGTGGATATTCATATGGATGAATATAGAGCAAAGGGTTGCTGCCAAGGTTCATAAATATTTGTGGGATACGAATATTGGACTGACCCGCATCTCAAATAATACAACATGAAATCTTCTTGATTGATCATAAGTAAATTTGAGAAAAGGCAATTATCATTTGGTATCCTCTGACCTGAGATACATATTGAGTCTTGATATTCACCTAATGTTATACTTTGACTTAGTTCTTCGCTGTTCTGAAACATGGAAGTACATAAGGCTGATTTCAGGTATAATACGAGGTGATTGTGAGAGACATATGTAGTCAAGATGGGATTTTTCCCTCTTATTCGTTGAGAGTAAGATGTCTAAGGCCTGAAAAAGTTAAATCAATAAAGAATGATCACTTTGTGTCTCTAGGATTTAACATGACATCTGTGACAAAAGGATAGATGATTGATTCACCTAAAACAATTCGGGTAAGGTACTTGAAGGGGATGAAGTTATTGAATGACACTTAGTCATACGTATTAAGGGTAGTAAACCGTTGTTAGGCGGTATTTAATGCTTGCATCAATCTTCTATGAATCTTATGCAAGTGAGAGATTGTTGGATCTTGTATGCCCAAGACACATACAAGATTGATGTGGTTAGTACGTTATGATCCAAGTCGGGTCATACCCAATAACAAGCTAAACAAACACCAATAAATATTTATTTGTTAATGTGATCATACAAATAAATATTGACACCAATTTAGAAAATGGGCTTTCTAAATTATTGCTTTTGAAATAGAACAATATTATATGGATAATTTGTTCATGAGATATTATTTGTATTATTATTTAAGTTGGTTAAATACTAACAAATAAAAGTGTGTTTAAGTTATAAAATTAGAAGGGTTTCAATTTTATAAACTTATGGTTAAAAGAGTGTGATATATTTTATAAAATTAAACTGGGTGGGAACCCAATTTTAGACATGATTTTTGGCAGCCCCTTGGTTGCCCTCCTTGGGGTTCCTTTTTCTTGTTTTAATACAAGACTTGAACTAATTTCACACTCCACTCAATGCACACTCTCTCTCACACACATAGCAAACTCACTCTTTTTGTTTCTTGCTAAAAATTTTCAGATTTGAAGGAGGTTCTAGCTGAAATTTTCGGGTGTTGCACTTCCTAACAAGTTGGGTGTTTTGTAAGGGCTTGTGGGTATACTAACTTGAGGTCTTCTCTTTTGGAGGCTTGCATTCAAAGAACATCATCATCTTCTTCATCCAACATCCATCTTTAATCTCTTTGTTCTTAGAAAGGTAGCATTCTATGAACACCCTATGGTTGGTGTTGTTTGATAGCTTTTCTTTTCACATACATGATCCTCATTCTTGGGTTTGATTTGTTGGTAAATAAATGGCTTATTTTCAGCAACTAAAACACAGTTTTTAGCTCTATATATCCGCTGTGTTTTTTTGTTTAAATGGTTAAACAATCTTTGATAAACATGTTACAAACCCAACAGTTCTATGGGTGTAACCCGATTTACACCATGAAAACCCTATTTTTGGGTGTTGTTGCACCATCTAACTTGCATATCTTGTAACCCTCCGAAGCTAAGTTTGTAACATGCTCAAAATCAGTTTTCTAACCTCCTAATAACCTGTTTTTAAATTTAAAAAAGGTTTTGGTAATGTTTAAACACGAGTTATAACGTTTACACATGTGTAATGGGTGAAAATGGTGTAATCACTATGTGTCCAACTTGTTCTTGGGTTATATGTTGAAACTGTGAGTTAGGCTTAGTATTTCAGTAAGTTTTGGATGATATTGAGTGTATGATGAGATTTTAATGGCTGAAAATAATAAAGTTATAGACTTGTAAGCATTTTGGACATATTTGGGGACCCGAAAGGTGGTGAAACAACTTAAAAATAAGAAAACTTGGATTTTAACCATGTTAAAAAGAATTCTAGGCTTTAAAAGATTTAATAAAGTGATTTGGACCAGATTTTTTGATTAAATGGTCAAAAGACAAATTAAAAGGAATTTTTAACTAAAAAGGGGTATTAACCGGGTGACGTTTTGAGGGAAAAATCCTAGAAATAATGGTATAAAACCAAAATCCATGGAAACCATGTTATTTCAGTAAGTTAGGTGCTATAAGATTTAAATGTGTTGAAAAATCGGTCAAACAAGCTTTTAAACGGTCATTTACGGGTAAAAACGCATTTTAACGGCTTAAACATAAAAACGAGGCTTTCAACTAAAAGAGGCTTGAAATACATTTTTAAAAGATTAGAAAATTATAAAAATATTCCTAAAATAATATTTTAAAGGTCTAAGACTCAAAATATGGAAATCAATACTTAACCGTTAAAAACCTTCGGTTTTATCGTAAATGGTAACGTAAAACATAAGAATATTAAACCCGGACCTAAATTCTGAAAATTTGGAGTAAACTTACTTAAAATTAAGTTACTTAACTTCAAGAACCTGATATTTGGCCATAAAAGTCAATAGATGCAAGAAAACAAACTTTGGGGTAGAAATTATAAATTTTGGAAACTTGGAGGACTTAACTGTAAATTTTGCCAAACCTCTATAAACCGACCCGTTGGTCTAATAATAATTTGGTGAAGTTAAACTAACTGGTATAAATTATCCAACATTGTAAATCATGTATTTTTTCCTAAGAACCCCTAAATTACTATAAAAGGGAACTTTTTATATAAGACTTAACAAATCAAAAGCTAGTAAGACATTAAACCTCATGACACACCTAGTGCACCTTCCATAACCTTAGAATCAGTGGCTTAACACTTAAATATTGATGGTAGGGTGCTAGACTTGAGACTCTTTCCCGGTACACGAAGAATCCTTTGCTTGAATCTTAAGGTGAGTTCTAGTGTTCCCTTTTTAATACTATTTTTAGGATGAAATATGCTATGCTTGAATTAAAACCTTTCATGAGTTATTGTTTGATACTTGAATGTTGGGGATAATGTTAGAACCAACTTTAATTGCATCACGATCATTAATTCTTGTGTGGACTGCTTATTTTATATGGGTAGATCTACTTGGGGAATCCCCCACACACAGTGCCTTCCATGATGAATGGGAAGGGTACCATACTGAGATCCTGCGGGGTCGTTTGCGGCATGTGATAAGTTTTTTTTAAGATACTAAGTGAAACATCCGGCAAGTATGGTCCACTATTTTGAGGCTCAGTTCTTCCTTTGGGTTTAACCGATATAACATAACTTTTGAAGAGGCTAGCCGGGACAGAGTGCAGGGTTGATTGTGATCCCCCACAACAGTGAAACTTCGATTCTTGTAAATCAAATGTGGATTCTATTGAATCCTTTTGTTTTTAAACTTTAAGCACTTGAATTCACCAACTTTTTAGTTGACACAATTTTCTTTTGAGCATGTTTCACGTAATCCATGAAGGGAGTCTAGCAGTTGTTGAAGACCTAGACCTAGCACCATGACCATGGCATTGGCTTGTGTGATTTTAAAACATTTTGAACAATTTACATATATTTATTTGATGAATACGTTTTGTTTTAATGTTGGATGTACGATTTATTTGGGGCTAGACCTACTTCTAGCCCTGGATTCTTTTAAACATTAATGCCATGTGATGTTCTCTCCTTTTGTGCTCTTATGATGGTTTGTTTCCCCTGCCATATGTGTTGCTAGTCTGTGACGTCCCACCCTACCTGGGCCCGGGGTGTGACAATTTTGATGAAAATACAATTAAACATTATTTACTTTGGCGGTTACCTTGATTTCACTTATGTTTCATCGTTCATACATCGCATTTCATGTTTAATGATTGATTACATTCATTCTGTTGTTCTAGTTTGATTCCCGATACTTATTGAGTGAATACGGGGAGTTTCTTTGAAGTTCTCACCATGTTTCCTTGCCTAAATGGTCAATAAACTATTCAGTTGATGCATGGTAGTCATTTTGATTGATTTGGAGGAGTTTTGAGGTGAGAGTGTTGGAAGTTGGTTTTGAAGTGTTCTCGATGAGTTTTGAGAGGAGTGGATTAATTTTAAGGGTCTTTCGTATGGGTTGTGTTTGGTTTTGGTTCCATTTAACCAACAGATACTATGTTACATTTGTGATTGATTAGTGTGATTCCAATTTTGATTGTAATCGGATTAGATTTAATTCATTCACAAGTGTGTTTAGAAGGCTTCAGAATCAAAACTCCATAGCATTAAAGGTTGATAATAAAAGCCAAATACTATCCACAAGAGAACTATGGTTGTTTGATGTTTTTGTGTAACTAATTTCTTTCCCATGTAAATAGTTAAGCTTTCATGAATACCATGATGCACCAATTTTATAGTTGCACAATTTTGATGAAAATACAATTAACCTTTATTTACTTTGGCGGTTACCTTGATTTCACTTGTTTTTTATCATTCATACATCGCGTTTCATGTTTAATGATTAATTACATTCATTCCGCTATTCTAGTTTGATTCCCGGTACTTATTGAGTGAATACGGGTAGTTTCTTTATACTTCTCACCATGTTTCCTTGCCTAGATAGTCAATAAACTATTCAGTTGATGCATGGTAGTCATTTTGATTGATTTGGAGGAGTTTTGAGGTGAGAGTGTTGAAATTGATTGTGGAGTGTTCTTGATGAGTTTTGAGAGGAGTGGATTGATTATAAGGGTCTTTCGTATGGGTTCGTGTTCGGTTTTGGTTCCATTTAAACAACAGATACTGTGTTACATTCGTGATTGATTAGTGTGATTCCAGTGATGATTTTAATCAGATTAGATTTGATTCATTCAAGAGTGTGTTTAGAAGGCTTGAGAATCAAAACTCCATGGCATTAGAGGTTGATAATAAAAGCCAAAAATTATCCACGGGAGAACTACTGTTGTTTGATGTTTTTGTATAACTAATGTGTTTCCCATGTAAATAGTTAAGCTTTCATGAATACCATGATGCACCAATTTTATACTTGCGCAATTTTGATGAAAATACAATTAACTTTATTTACTTTGGCGGTTACCTTGATTTCACTTATGTTTCATCATTCATACAACGCGTTACATGTTTAATGATTGATTACATTCTTTCCGCTATTCTAGTTTGATTCCTGATACTTATTGAGTGAATACGGGTAGTTTCTATGTACTTCTCTCCATGTTTCCTTGCCTAGATGGTCAATAAACTATACAGTTGATGCATGGTAGTCATTTTTGTCACACCCCCGCTAAAAGCAAAAACACGGGGATGTAACGAGACGGGATCATCATAACACATGGTAGACAATAAAGATGCAACATAATAAATGATGATAAAACGTGTCATGACGACACCCGACACAAAGGAGAGTTGGGTCGTGTTTAGTCAATATTCACGACAACATAGCCATAAGAATAAACATTTTAAATGACTCACATAGTCAAAGTAGTAACAATTGTAATGTAATTCCCACAACCCGAGAACAAGTATCAAAAGATTGAAGTTGTTTAAATCAGACTACAACAATGTTCTAAAATGAATGTTTGTCAAATATGTTTAGTCTCAAAAATGCATCCTAGGGTCTCCACTAAGGCAGCACACCTAGATCTTCAATTAGCATTGTCACATGAAAAGATATGCTCAAAATGGTCAACAAAATTGTTGGTGAGCTCGTAGGTTGAAATAGTAAATAAGTAATTGATGTTGTATAGTAAATGTTGTGGAATACCGTGAATACAGTTGTAAGTAAGCAAAATCACATGACAATGAGCTTTACAACCAAACCTAATGACGTACACACAGAATCTTGTCGGAATATATTCACCCAAGGGCCCGTTCCTGGCCACTGTTGCTACCAACTAGTATAGCAACAAACAAGGGTGGGGGTGTCAACCCAGTAGTACTACCAATACCTATCCGTCGGTTCCCACACTGGAATTAAATGGTTGCAAAGAAAGTACCACACAGCAAACTCAAGCATGTATCAGATAAGTACTCATAAAATAGTAACACGTTGATTCCAAGTATGTAAATTGTATGTAAGTTGTACAGCATAGAAAATGGTTGAGCATACTTTTCCCCCATGTTTGTAAATGTTTGAAGTATTGTATAAGCGTAAAAAGGGGCCACGAAACTCACTTGTTAAGTGGTAAGTATGGATGATCAAAGTTTCCAATTGTTGTATGCAGTAAACGGTCAAACACCTATTGACAATTATTGTTAAGCATTAATGATATGTATAAAGTAAGTAGTAACGTTCGGTCGGATCGGGTTGTATCGGTTCGGTCGCGTGTAACACACACAAGCAGACATACGCATTAGATCTTATGTAGATCCTAGTACCAGAATTCGTCACAATTGCCGACGATATTTGTGTAAACGTTCCATCGTTATTAGAGAAGTACTTGGTAAATATTAGTAGTTACGAATCGATTGTTGATAATTTTAAAATGTTAAGTTGATTTGACTTGGAATAACATTGGTAAGTTTGTGATAGTGTTGACTTTAACATTGACATTAGCAATGGCAACCGTGTCGATGTCACCTAAACATCACACGACATACACACACCACACACAAGAAGGAATTCACACGCAGCAACTTCAGTCGCACGACAGGACCAGACGCACGACTCAACACTCCTTCCGTACGAATCAACCCTCATTCGTACGAATCAGCTTCATTCGTACGATTGAACCTTCATTCGTGCGACTCGGTATTTAGTCGTACCACACAGCACCCAATCGCACAACTCAACATCCATACGCACGAATCAACCTTCATTCGTACGAATCAACTTCATTCGTACGACTGAACCTCCATTTGTGCGACTGGCATTCAGTCGTGCGATACATGCACAATCGCACACATTCATTCGGTTGCATTAACTGAATTGCACGCATTCATTCATCCGCAGGACTCAATCGCACGCATACACACAGTCGCATGACACACCCAATCGTACCACTCAGTCGCACGATAGACACAGTCGCACGACTCGGTCGCATGACTCACCCAGTCGCACGGCTTAGTTGCATGATCGACCTAGTCGCCAAACAACAGAATCGCGACTATAGAACGGCTGCTCCGTGCACGAGATTTACACCACAAGCACTTCCAGAAACACATTTTGCACACACCCAAACAAGAAGAACACGCAGAAAGACATCACACGCACCCACACGACCTCATGTGCTCGGGTTGGCCCCGAACACCCGAAACCCTAAATGGACAGCAGCAAACAAGCAAGAAAAGGGATGACCAAGGTTGTCTACCTGCAAGAATGGAGTAGACTCAGCTGTAATCGAGATCTTGCCGGTGAAAACGCGAAGAAAATGGGCGGTTTTGGTGCAAGGAGGAGGAGAAAAGTGGAGAAGAAGAAGATGAAGAAGAAGATGATGAAATGGAGGCTAGGGCTGGAATATAGGTATTTGTACCCAGCCCTAGTTTGGCAAAATGTCATATTTGGTCCCTGCACTTAGCCCCCCGAGTTTCCCAAATTTGTTTCGGTTGAAAACGACTTTAATAGGCTAATTATATTAATGATAAAAATGTAATTAATGGTATTGGTAACTTAAAAAGGGTTTCATTAATGTCAATAATATTATATAAAAATGGTATATTTAATGATAATGATGATGAAAATTGTAAAAGTTTTAAAGATAGCATACGTTTACGATGAGAGCACAAGCATAAAGATGATAAAGCAAGAATGATATCCACACGAATAGTTTATAAGGATGAGGAATGAACGAGTGAAGAAAAGTTAACGGAATCCATGTTAATTGACGGACCTTTTGGTGACGGATGTCACAGTATCCCCCAGTTGAGAGAATTTCGTCCCGAAATTTAGCTGGAGTTAGGTCCAAGAGTGTCATCCTCGAATAGATGTGGATATTTGAGTTTCATCTGGTGTTCCCATTCCCATGTAAACTCTGGCCCTCGTTTTGAATTCCATCTTACGCGAACAATTGGTATTCTACTACGCTTCAATTGTTTGTGTAGGATCTTATATGCCTAAGACACATACAAGATTGATGTGGTTAGTACGTTATGATCCAAGTCAGGTCATACCCAATAACAGGCTATACAAACACTAACAAACACTTATTTATTGATAAGATCATACAATAAATGTTTGACACCTATTTAGAAAATTGGTTTTCTAAATATTGCTTTTGTGATTGAACGTCATTATGTGGATAATATGTTCATGAGATAATTTTATGTTTTATTATTTAAGTTGGTTAAATAATGAAATATAAAAGAGTGTTATGTTATAAAATTACATTAAGTTTTAATTTTATAAGTCAGTTAATTGAAAGAGTTAATTTATAAAACTTGAAATGGGTGGGAAACCCATTTGAAATGGCTAATTTCGGCCGCCCAAGGGCCTTGGAAATTTCATTTTTGGTCTTGTTTCATGCAAGACTTAATTAGCCATACACTCTTTCATTATTACACTTGAACACTCTCTTCTCTCTCACATAAGCAAAAATTCTTTCTCTCCTTCTTCTCTCAAGAAATTCGAATTCTTTGGCTGATTTCCAAGTGATTATTGGCTGGACTTGAAGCTACTTGTTGGCTGAAATTTCGGGTTCAAGAAGTGGGACAAGGCTTGGTGTAACACTACCTAGCAAGTAAGTGTTTGGAAGGCTTGTGGGTATCACGATTTGAGGTCCTCCACCTTGAAGGATTGCTGCTCAAAACATCATCATCTTCAAAGATCTCGACCCCTTTTGAGCTGCTGATAGGTAGTTTATGGCAGCCTCTATATGGCTGTCCATAATGCGCGTTTTATGTTTACATAGCTTGCTTATTCACATAATATGATCCTTTTAATATGGGTTTGTTTTATACATATATTTGTCACCAAAAGAACATGATTTTTCAGTTTATAATCATGTTTTAAAATATATATCCGCTGCGTTTTTCAGAAAGTTTAAGAGGTTAAACTTGGTTTTATCTTCTAACAAACCCTTCAGCTTGACCTTTCGATCTATGATCTCAATGGGTTCCTCAACAAGATGAATCTTTTCGTCAATTTTGATATCCTCAATTGGTACGTGAAGAGATTCGTCAGCCAAACACCTCTTGAGGTTCGACACGTGGAAAGTATCATGTACGCCGCTGAGTTCTTGTGGCAACCTTAATCGGTAAGCCACTGGACCGATTCTTTCTGTAATCTCGAATGGTCCTACGTATCTTGGGTCTAACTTCCCTTTCTTTCCAAACCGAACAATTCCTTTCCAAGGAGAGACCTTGAGTAAAACTCGATCCCCAATGTTAAATTCTAGAGGCTTCCGACGGTTGTCGGCATAGCTCTTTTGGCGATCTCTGGCAGCTTTTAGTCTATCTTTGATTTGAAAAATCTTGTCGGTTGTTTCTAGAATGATCTCTGGGCCTGTTAGCTGACTTTCACTAATCTCGGCCCAACAAACGGGTGATCTACATTTCCTTCCATACAATGCTTCGAATGGAGCACATCCAATGCTCGTATGGTAGCTGTTGTTGTAAGAGAACTCAATCAGCGGTAGATGAGTGTCCCAACTACCACCAAAGTCGATTACACACGCCCTAAGTATATCTTCTAGGGTTTGTATAGTTCGTTCACTTTGGCCATCTGTCTGAGGGTGATAGGCGGTACTCATATCTAATCGAGTGCCCATCGCTTTCTGTAGTGTCTGACAAAATCGTGAAGTAAATCGGCTGTTACGGTCGGATATAATCGACACCGGTACTCTGTGTCTTGTCACGACCTCTTTTATGTACAGTCTTGCCAACTTATCCATTTTGTAGTCTTCTCGGATCGGCAAGAAATATGCTGATTTCGTCATCCGATCCACTATGACCCATATAGAGTCATGCCCGCTGCTCGTTCTAGGGAGTTTGGTAATAAAATCCATAGCTATATTCTCCCATTTCCACTCGGGAATTTCAGGTTGCTGTAATAATCCCGATGGTTTCTGGTGTTCAGCTTTAACTTTCGAGCATGTCAAGCATCTACTGACGTACATAGCAATGTCTTTCTTCATGCCTGCCACCAGTACAGATCCTTAAGGTCGTGGTACATCTTATCTGCACCAGGATGGACTGAATATCACGTCTTGTGTGCTTCATCCATGACTAAGGTACGTACACCTCCCCATCTGGGTATCCATATACGATCCATGAAGTACTGTATACCATCATCCTTACAACTCATTTGTTTATCCAACCCTCGGAATTCTTCTCCCGTAAGGTTTTCTTCTTTCAATGCCTCACTTTGTGCAATTTGGATCTGAGCTTTCAAATTCGTTTGAATACTCAGTCCCAACGCTCGAGCACGTAGTGGTTTCACGCGTTCTTTGCGGCTTAAAGCATCAGCCACTACGTTATGTAGATGATGCATTTGGTTCCATACAGGTAATGCCTCCATATCTTAAGTGCAAATACTACAGCGCCCAACTCCAGATCATGAGTTGTATAGTTCTTTTCGTGCACCTTAAGTTGTCGCGAAGCGTAGGCAATCACCTTATCCTTCTGCATTAGTACACATCCCAACCCTTTATGTGAAGCATCGCAGTATACCACAAGATCATCAGATCCGTCTGGGAGGGACAATATCAGTGCGTTGCACAACTTCTCTTTCAACGTTTGGAACGCTTGTTCTTGTGCATGTTCCCAATCAAACTTCTTGTCTTTTAGAGTCAGCAATGTTAATGGTTGCGCGATCTTTGAAAATTCGCGATGAAGCGACGATAGTAACCGGCCAATCCTAAGAATTACCGTATCTCTGAAGGTATCTAGGGTGCATCCCATTTCTTCACCGCTTCGATCTTGCCAGGATCTACATGAATCCCATCCTCGTTAACCACATGACCCAAAAACTTCACTTCCCGCAACCCGAATTCACACTTCGAGAACTTGGCGAAAAGTTTCTCTTCTTGTAACAGATCCAGTATTGCCCGAAGGTGTTCTTCATGATCTTCTTTCGATCGGGAGTAGATAAGTATATCGTCTATGAATACGATCATAAACTTATCCAAGTAAGGTTTACACACCCGATTCATTAGGTCCATAAACACAGCTGGTGTGTTAGTCAGCCCGAACGGCATGACCAAGAACTCATAGTGTCCATAGCGAGTTCTAAACGCTGTTTTCGGTATGTCATCCTCGAAAACCCTTAGTTGATGATATCCAGAACGAAGGTCGATCTTGGAGAAATATGAAGCTCCTTGCAGCTGATCAAACATATCGTCGATCCTGGGGAGAGGATATCGATTCTTCACGGTTAACTTGTTCAACTCACGGTAGTCGATGCACATTCAGAACAACCTGTCTTTCTTCTTGACAAATAATACCGGTGCTCCCCATGGTGAATGACTTGGCCGAATAAAACCTTTCTCCAGTAGTTCCTGCAACTGACTAGATAACTCTTGCATTTCTGATGGTGCTAACCGATATGGCGTCTTTGCTACCGGTGTAGCTCCAGCAACCAACTCTATACGAAATTCCACCTGTCGTGGAGGAGGCAAACCAGACAAGTCATCAGGAAATACATCTGGGTAGTCCCGTACCACTGGAATATCTACTAATTTCCTCTCCTCTTCCTTCTTTTCTACCACATGAGCCAGAAAAACGTAGCACTGCTTTCGTAAACTTCGGCGTGCTTTCATGCAGGAGATAAGCTTTAAGTTTCTTCCCGGACGTTCTCCTTGAATTCTGAGCACCTCCCCGTTTGGCATAGGGATTCGTACTACTTTGTCCCGACAGACAATCTCAGCTCCGTGTTTCAACAACCAATCCATTCCCACGATCACGTCGAAACTTCCTAACTCAAAGGGTATCAAATCTATATCGAAGGCATGGTCCTCCAATATTATCGAGCACTTTCTAATGATTTCATCGGCCTGTACAACCCTACCATTGGCCATTTCTACGGAGTAGCTAGTTTCTAGCCTACTAGGACTCAAATCAAGCAATTGCACAAACTCAGAAGATATAAAGCTATTGTCTGCTCCAGTATCAAATAATACAGATGCGAAGTGATTATTGAGTAAGTGCGTACCCATGACAACATTCGGGTCCTGACGGGCATCGTTGGCTCCAATGACAAATGCACGTCCCCGAGCTGTATTTCCTTGATTCGCCAGGCCTTGATTTCCAGCTATGGCCATCACCGGTTGCTGGTTGTTCCCTTGTTGACCCGGCATGTTTCTGTAGTGATCAGGGCCTCCACACTCATAACAGACCCTGGCATTCCCGGCGTGGTTAACCGTGTTGACCGGTGCCACCAGATTCGGCGCTATTCTGCAGTCTCTCGCTAGATGCCCCGGGCGTTTACAGTTCACGCACACCCGGCACGGCATTCCTGGGGGATGATGGAAGTTGCACCTATCACACTTGGGGTGCGGCCCTACGTACTCTCTCTTGCCCTGCGTCACGACCACAGAATTTCTGGTTGTCTTGGCCCTTTTGTCAAATTTCCCGGCACTCGACCGGCTCGTTTCCCCAACATCCTTTCTTTTCTGTGCTCCTCTTCCCAAGACCCCTGTTCTCACCATCTCGTCTGTCAGAGCGCCAGCCTTCAAAATTGCGCTCTGGATCGTAGGAGGAGCAGCTGCTGTTACCATCGCCCGGATTTAAGGTGCAAGTCCCCAAATATAACTCTCGATTCTCTTGGATTCTGGAGTCACTATATGTGGAACCAGTCTTGCCAACTCGTGGAATCAATCAGTGTAAGCTGCGTGCCCAGCCCCCACCATAGCATGATTCTAGAATTCATGCTCCAATTTCTGCATCTCGTTGAGGGGGCAGTATTCCTCGATGATCAGTGCCTTAAACTCATCCCATGACATCTGCATTGCCAATTATCTTCCCCTAGCCTGAACCTGAGTGTTCCACCAAGTTAACGCCTTGCCCTGTAATGAACACATGGCATACTTGATTTTCTGGCTATCGAGGCACTCACTGATATCGATCATTGCCTCCATCTTCTCCAGCCATCTGGTCAGGGCTATCGCTCCACCCTTCCCATCAAATTCTTTCAATTTGCAGGCCACAAAACTCCTTGTAGGAACATCCCCTTCTAGTATTAACAACCCCAGTTTCATAACCGATTGTTCCACCATTCCCGGTTTCTTGATTACTTTCGTTCCTAGTCGGGTTCCCATTACCTACTTCAGTTTCAATCCCACCTTGACCTCTTTCTCCACCATCCTCATAATCATTGCCACAATCCCTGTGGGGGTGGTGTTGCTGAAGTGCATCGCTCACTTGGGCCACAATAGTCGGAATCAGTGCGGCCAGTTGTTGAGCGATCAAAGCTGCCATATCAGAGTTTCCTGTTCCTTGATTATTACTGGCAGGGCCATCACTTGCTCTGGGTGCTCTGCCTCTGCCCCTCGGGGCTTCACTTCCGCCACTGTTGCTGCGGGTAACTCTTCGAGGCCGCATTTTCTAATCATAAAAGTAGTATACACATAAGCTTTAACCATTTCAAAGTGTATTATCCATACCATTCATCAAAGTCCAGCATTCCAAGTTAATATCACACTTATTGTCACCACACATCACATGCAAGTCGTGTAGTTCTCACACCATGAATTGATAATGTCCAAACAATAGTCCATCATAACAATTGTAAATCCATGTATATAATCACGTTTAGTCTAGCGAAGGTTGTCTATCTCCTCCTCTTTTGAGGTTTCAGACATAACCTCCTCAGTGTCAATCTCAATGTCCGAGGTCAAACGCAATAGCATGATCTGTGAATATCTCTTCGGGTTCAATACCCAGATTTGATAATACAACTCGGCGCGCAGAGGGAACGGAAGATCCAATAGAAGCATCCCATAAAGAGTGAGCACAAAGGCTCTCTCACAGGGTGAAAAGATCACAAAACAGATAGATAACGAATCAAGTATAGAGGAACACATACATGAGATATAAAATGCACACAGATCCTAGCATGCAAATCTACATGAAGGTTCCTAGGTTATAGTCTAGGTCAAGTGAATTGCCCTAATTCTCTATAACCAATGGCTCTGATACCAGTCTGTCACACCCCCGCTAAAAGCAGAAACACGGGGATGTAAGGAGACGGGATCGTCATAACACATGGTAGACAATAGAGATGCAATATAATAAATGATGATAAAGCGTGTCATGACGACACCTGACACAAAGGAGACTTGGGTCGTGTTTAGTCAATATTCATGACAACATAGCCATAAGCATAAACATGTTAAATGATTCACATAGTCAAAGTAGTAACAATTGTAATGTAATTTCGACAACCCAGGAACAAGTATCAAAAGATTGAAGTTGTTTAAATCAGACTACAACAATGTTCCAAAATGAATGTGATGGATTTGTTAGAACACTAAAACCATAGTTTAACCATTTAAACTTACACAAAAACGCAGCGGAAGATTAGCATTATAACTTTGTTTATAAGCTGAAAATCATGTCCTTATGATGACATTTATATGTATAAAACAAACCCATAATCAAAGGATCATAATATGTGAATAAACAAGCTATGAACATATGTATATTTACATAAAATCACAGCCACAATGAGCTGTGATTACTACCTCTTTCAGCAGCAAGAAAACGACCAAGAAGGAGATGTTGGATGCTCCAAAAATGACCAAGGCTCCAAGGAGAGGATCCCTCAAGCTTTCATACCCAAAGCTTGTGAATCAAACACCACTCTTGCTAGGGAGAGTACACCAAAAACCAAAAACAAAACTCCAAAATGCTGCTGCCTATGCCGAGAGACAAAGAGAGAGAGAGAGAAGTTTTGTTTTCTTTCTTGGTTGCATGTATTGAATGATGAGTATGTGGTGTGCAAGAGTAGTAAAGACTTGTGTGTTTTCAAGGACACAAAGGTCCAATGAGAATTAAGAGGGGGGGCGGCCAAGGTTTGAAAAAAACAAGGTTTCCCTCTTAAATTTTATCACACATTATGTATGTTAACTAGTCCTCTTACTAGATATATACAACTAACCTTTTAATTGTATAATCTATACACTCCCATTATTAATTTGTAATGTTATCTAACTTATTTAAATAACATTACAAATAATATTATTGAACAAAATATCCTAATAAATTGTTCCATCTCATATGCAACTTGTTTAGAAAACCCATTTTCTAAATTGGTGTAAATATTTAATTGCTTGATCATATCATAAATTAAATATTAATTGGTGTTTGCTAAGCTTGTTATTAGGTATAACCCGACTTGGATCATAACGTACTAACCACATCAATATTCTAAGTGTCTTGGGCACACAGAATCCTACAATCTCCCACTTGCCCAAGATTCATAGAAGATTGATGCAAGCAGTAAATACCGCCTAACAACGGTTTACTACCCTTAATACGCATGACTTATAGCCATTCAATAACATCATCCCTTTCAAGTACCCTACTTGAAACGATTTAGGTGATTTAATCATCTATCCTTTTGTTACAGATGTCATGTTTAATCCGAGGACACAGAATGATCATTCCTTGTTGATTTAACTTAATCAGGCCTTAGACATCTAACTCTCAACGAATAAGAGGAACAAATTCCATCTTGACTACATACATTTCTCACAAACACCTCGTGTCATACCTGAACATACCCTTATGTGCTGTCCACAATTTCAGGATAGTGAAGAATAAGCTCAAGGTATAATACTTGGTGAATATCAAAACCCAATATGTATCTCAGGTCGGAGGATACCAAATGATATTCGCCTTTACTCAAATTTACTTATGATCAATCAATAAGATTCCATGTAGTAAAATTTGAGATGCGGGTTAGTCCAATATTTGTATCCCATAAATATCTATGAACCTTGGTAGCAACCCATTGCTCTATATTCATCCTTAAGAATATCAACCAATCCAAGTTCATAATAATCTTACCCTCACACTTGTTCCCACAAGTATGAACGACTACGGACATTTAGAGTAAACAATTTACTCATGGATTAAACATGCTAAATTGGAACATTAATTGCAACATTATAACCAAATAATTTTATTTAAATAATAAAGAGTTCCACATATCCAAATACAAAGTTTACAGATCAAATCCAATCACTAGAAAATCGAAGTCCCATGGCACAAGTATGACCTTCATGCTTTGCCTTTTCAAGGAGCTTCGTGAGAGGATCCGCAATGTTTTGATCCGTGTGAACTTTGCGAATACATATCTTTCCCTTTTCAACTTCATCTCGTATGTAGTTGAATCTCCACTCAATGTGCCTAGTCTTTTGATGAGCACGAGGTTCCTTGATTTGAGCAATCGCACCTTCATTATCACAAAAGATCTCTAGGGGTTCCTGAATGGAAGGGACAACCCCTAGATCGGCAATGAATTTCTTCAACCATGCAGCTTCTTGAGCTGCCAATGAGGCGGCGACATATTCTGATTCTGTAGTTGATAGAGCCACCACATCCTGTTTGGAGCTCTTCCAAGAGACCGCTCCTCCATTCAGAATGAAAATATATCCCGACTGTGACCGAGAATCATCACGATCGGTTTGGAAACTCGCATCCATGTAACCTTTTACAACGAGTTCCTCATCACCAGATCCATAGATTAGGAACATATCTCTTGTCCTCCTTAGGTACTTAAGTATGTTCCTAACAGCCATCCAATGACTGTTTTCAGGATTTTGCTGGTAACGACTTGTCATGCTTAAGGCGCATGACACGTCCGGTCGAGTGCATATCATTGCATACATGATGGATCCAACAGCAGATGCGTATGGGATTGCCTTCATTTTATCTTGCTCATCCCTTGAGCTAGGACATTGAGTCGTACTCAATATCGTTCCTCTTTGAATAGGTACGGTACCTTTCTTAGAGTTCTCCATCTTGAACCTTTTCAAGATCTTATCAATGTATGCACTTTGATTCAAACCAATCAACCGCCTTGATCTATCCCTATAGATCTTTATTCCCAGAATATAGGCGGCTTCACCAAGATCCTTGATGGAAAAACAACTTCCAAGCCAGGTTTTTACACCTTCCAAGGTTGGAATGTCATTTCCAAATAGTAGTATGTCATCAACATACAATACTAGGAAAGTTATTATGCTCCCACTAGCCTTCTTATACACACAAGCCTCATCAGCGTTTTTGATGAAGCCAAATTTCTTTACCTCCTCATCAAAACGATGATTCCAGCTTCTAGATGCTTGTTTCAATCCATAGATTGATTTCTTTAACTTGCATACTTTATTAGGATGTTTTGGATCGACAAAACCTTCAGGCTGAACCATATAGACATCTTCCTCAAGATATCCATTTAGGAAAGCCGTTTTGACATCCATTTGCCAAATCTCATAATCATAATGAGTAACTATGGCAAACAATATCCTTGTAGACTTTAGCATCGCAACAGGTGAGAAGGTTTCATCATAATCAACCCCTTGAGTTTGAGTGAAACCCTTTGCTACAAGTCTAGCTTTATAAGTATCCAAGTTTCCATGCATATCGGTTTTCTTCTTGAAAACCCACTTACTTCCAACTACCTTGGAATTAAGAGGTGGTACAACAAGTTCCTAAACTTGATTGTCATACATGGATTGCATCTTAACGTTCATGGCCTCAAGCCATTTGTCACAATCCAAATTGGACACTGCATCATGGTATGTGGTTGGTTCATCTGAATCTACCACATAGCATCCATCCATGAAAAATCCGTATCTTTCAGGTGGATTACTAGTTCTACCACTTCTGCGAACGTTTTGTGTGTATTGATCAACCATTTGATCATCCTCAACATCCTCATGTTGAGTGCTAGTTTCAACCAAACGTGCATCAGGTTGTGGTTCTTGATCCTCCTCAAGATCCACTGTTCTACTGCTAGTTCCTTCCATAAGGAACTTTGCTTCTAAGAACTCACCCTTTCTGGCAACAAACACCTTTTGTTCCAGTGGATCATAGAAATAATATCCCATCGAATCTCTAGGATATCCAATAAAGATACACTTGGTGGATCAGACTTCCAATTTGTTTGGGGTGGGAGTCTTAACATAAGCCTCACAACCCCAGACCCTTAAGTATGATAGGGATGGAACTCTTCCATGCCATATCTCAAAAGGTGTCCTTTCCACCTTTTTGGTTGGGGCCATATTTAAAATACGGGCCGCGGAGAGCAAAGCGAAACCCCAAAATGATAAAGGTAATGTGCTTCTAGCCATCATAGATCGGACCATATCCAATAAGGTTCGATTCCTCCTCTCAGACACACCATTATGTTGTGGTGTTCCAGGTGGAGTGAGTTGTGAGACAATCCCACAACTCCTAAGATGATCTTGAGAAGCATCACTTAGGTATTCACCTCCTCTATCGGTACAGAGAACTTTAATTGACTTGTTGAGTTGATTTTCCACTTCATTCTTGAAGATTTTGAACATTTCAAAAGCTTCATCTTTGTGCCTTAGTAAGTACACATACCCATAGCGACTATAATCTTCGGTAAAGGTAATGAAGTATCTTTCACCATTCCTAGTCATTGGCTTAAAAGGACCACATAAATCCGAATGTATGATTCCTAATAAATCTTTTGCCCTTTCGTTAGTTCCACTAAAGGGTGCCTTAGTCATTTTACCTTGTAAACAAGATTCACATACATCAAATGAATCACATTCATTCGTTTTTAAAAGACCATTCTTTGAAGTGTTTGTATATGTTTCTTGTTTATATGACCAAGACGATAATGCCAAAGATAGGTATCATTCAAATCCAACTTGAGTTTCTTGGTGCTAGTTTGGTACAATGAACTATTTAAAGTATATTCATGAACCAATTCATAAATACCATTAATGGGTATAGCTTTAAAATAGAACATATCATTTAAAGAAACATGAATATCATTTTCAACAAAAGATAATACATAATCATAAAGTCTTAATTAGGATACAGAAATAATGTTCCTAGTCAGACTAGGAGCATACAAAACATTCTTCAAAATAACATCCAAGCCACTTAGAAGTTTTAGGATGTAGTCCCCACGAGCTTCAACTTGGACTTTGGGTCCATTGCCCATGAAGAGACTAACATCCCCTTGATTGAAGTCCCTACTTCTTGTGAACCCCTACAACAAATTGCAAATATGAGTTCCACATCCGGTATCCAATACCCATGTGTTAGAAGATGTAACATTAAGATCAATATGAATCATGTATATTATACCCGAGGTCTGCCCGACATCCCTCTTGGCTTTCAACTCTTGGAGATGGACAAGACAATTTCTTACCCAATGTCCAATCTCCCCACACTTGAAGCATGGGTCATTGGTGGCAACCTTTTGCTTCTTCTCTTGTGGTTTGGGTGGCACCCTTGCCACCCCTTTCCCTTTTCCCCATACGGGTCCTTTACCCTTGGCAACCTTTGCCTTGGGTGCGGGATGAGGCCTTTTCTTGTTCCCACCTTCATTGATGGTGAGAACGGGTAAAACCCTTTTACCCATGGCCGCCTCGGCCGTTTTAAGCATTGAGTGAATCTCACCAATGCTCTTGTCCCATGCATTCATGTTGTAATTCAACACAAATGTCTCGAACTTCTTGGTAAGGCCATTAAGGATCAAATCCGTGGCCGATTCCTTCGAGACGGGACAATTAAGCCTCTCAAGGCGGTCAATATGACTTTTCATCTTAAGTACATAAGATGAAACAGATTGGTTGTCGTCCATACGACATGCATGGAGTGCTCGAACCGTTTCGAAGCTCTCAACCCTTGCTTGCTGTTGGAACGTTTCCTTCAGCTGGGTTATCATGTCATAAGCTCCGTGATGTTCATACTCCTTTTGGAGATCCGGAGTCATGCTCGCTAGCATGAGACAAGACACTTGGACAGAGTCCTCAGTGTACTTGAGCCAATCGTTGTAGGCCTCCTCATCATCCTCAGTAGGTTGATCGGGGATAGGGTCGTCTAAAACATATGATCTTCTCTCTTGCTTGAGAACGATTCTCAAGTTTCTATACCAATCAATAAAGTTGTTATGATTTAGACGTTCCTTTTGGAGGATCGCTCGTAATGATTGGTTGGACGCGGATGAGTTATCGTGATTTTCATTGTTGGTGGCCATCTACAAAATTTAACAAAGATCTATTTTAGTATTTTCGATATTGCTATTTTTAATAATTAATGCCTTTTAACGTCATTTTTATATTAAAATCTAGAACCCAACATTACATTTAAATTGTGGTTAGGTGACCTTTATCCCACGATTTAAATTAATAAGGTGGTCAACGATTGACGGTTGCAACCATTTGCAACTTCTAGAGGTATGGGATCGACTTTAAACATCATATGTAAAGTCGGCATGTTAATCCCATCAACACCATTTGGAAACCATATTTAGGTGATCCATTTAACATGGTTTGCAAATCAAGTTATCCTACTTGCACACACGTGTGAGTTTACCCATGTAAGGCCCCGTTCCCGGGACGCTTACAGTTGGTCATTCATCGCACATAAAACATATAATTACATTACATTAAGAAATCATTGCAGCGGAAACATTCAAAAATGACATCACGTTTCATTATAATTACTTTTGCCAAATAATACATCATTATCAGGTTACAAAATTCATGTTTGCATTACATCACAAAAGCTATATAATTGGATGACATCCCAAAAGAGCCGAGTAGCCTCGCCGTGCCATCCTCAGCAATCGTTTACCTGCCAACTGGAAAATGTAATAAAAGTCAGCGTTGCTGAGTGAGTTCTAGTTTATAAAATAAATATACTTTACTTTCATTGAAAACCGTTCCTTTTATCATGCGATCATGCAACATACGTTTACCCAGATAATTTCATTATTATCTTTCATCTCATTCATTATCTTCCATTCTTTTCGTTCATTCTGTCTTCCGAGTCTTTTGCGACAACATGGTCGCTCACCTCAATGACAATCTGAATGATTGCATGCTATCCGAGTCTTTTGCACCCCTAAGGTTGCTCACCCCAATTGCCCATCACGATAGCAAGCTATCCGAGTCTTTTGCAACAACAAGGTTGCTCACCCCAAGGCAACATCACGATAGCACTTACTCGAGTCTTTTGCAACGACAAGGTTGCTCACCTCATAGGCAATCTAAATGATTGCACTTCATCCGAGTCTTTTGCAACACAAAGTCGCTCACCCCAATAAATATGCTTGCAAGCCTTTCTTTCGTTCATTCATCTTTCATTAATGCATGCATTCTTACTTCATGTTCCTCTTTCATTATCTTTCGCTTTACATTATATAATACTTCATTCATTCATTAGCATGATATGTAAAGCCACAAGAAAGATAAGCATATATCATAATAAGGAACATATCATACACATTTATCATCATCATACAAGGCAACATCATACATTCATAATATGCATAAACATGCAACATCATCATCATCATGCCCTACATGCTCTCTAAGGCCATAACAATCCTCTTACATGCTCTTACGGGTTACTTTACGTCAAAACTTACATCTGCACCTTTCCCCGAAGGCCAGAAGTCAAACTACACATTCCTTCGAGTGCAACAGCCCTATTCGGGCGTATGGACACCCTTCAGTCGCATGGCCTCCATGCGACTGAATTTCATGCGACTGGACTCATGCGGTTGGTCATCCATGCGAATGAACATCTAATCGTGCGTATGGACCTTGTGCGAATGGGATTACTGCGAATGGGCACCTATCCGACTAACCTCATGCGAATGGACTCCCAGTCGTGCGACTGAAACCTTAGTCGTGCGATTGAACCCTCAATCGTGCGAATGAATCCCAATCGTGCGAATGACCCTCAATCGCCCTCATTCGGCCGTATGGCCTTCATTCGGTCGCCTAGCCCTAGCTGATGCAGAATGGAGTTCATCCCGAACCCAATCTGCCATTTTCGGCCTCCAAGCTCATCCAAACCCATTCTAAGCCTAAATCAACCCTCCTGGACCTTAGGAATGCATACCTTAACACCATACAAGCACACCCAAGCCCGAAAACATACTCTAAACACATCATACACATCACACCCAAATGGGTCAAACACACACACACATAAAAACGGGTTTTGCACATTTTCCAGCCCCAAAATCGGTTGAAAACAAGTAAAAGTGGGGTCCTAGAACTCACACAATCGAGCACAAAGACAAGAGCTTCGATTTGGCTTGCTACTCGACGGATTTGGACACCCGAATCACCCGAAACACCACTTTTCTCCCTTTTCTCCTCTTTCTCTCTTCTCTCTTCTTTGTGAGCTGAAATATGTGAAGTGTGGGGAGAGTGAGCTGCCCTCTCCCTACACATATCACCACATTACCCGACTTTTCTTCGTTGTCGAGTTTGGTCCCTCGACTTTGGACTTTATTTCTTTTCTTTCTTCGTCGGCTTCAAAATAATAAATTTCCGGGTTTTACAAGTCCACCCCCCTTAAATAGGTTTCGTCCCCGAAACCTGTCATTCCTCGAACAAACGTGGATAATGTTGTCTCATTTCTTCCTCAGTCTCCCACGTTGACTCGGATCCCTTCCTGTGCTTCCACTGTACACGCAATAGAGGAACCACTTTATTCCTTAGCCTTTTCTCCTTTCGGTCGATGATTGCCACTGGTTGCTCCACATAATTGAGCCGTTCATCTACTTCGATATCTTCCAATGAGACAATCATATCTTCATCTGCTAAGCACTTCCTTAGATGAGATACATGGAATGTCGGGTGAATTCCACTTAACTCATCTGGCAGCTCCAGTCTATAGGCCACCTCTCCTACTCGAGCAATGATTCGGAAAGGGCCTATATACCTTGGGCTCAACTTGCCCCGCTTTCGGAAGCGAATGATACCCTTCCAAGGTGAGACCTTCAACATAACCCGGTCACCCACCTGGAACTCAATCGGCCTGCGTCGTTTATCAGCATACGACTTCTGTCTGTCTTTGGCTGCCTTCATGAAGGCTTTGATCTTCTCAAGCTTCTCAGTCGTAGCCTCGATTACCTCGGCGCTCCCCAATTCCTTCTGACCAATATCACCCCAACAAACGGGTGTTCTGCATCTCCTACCGTATAGCATTTCATATGGAGGCATGCCAATGCTGGCGTGATAGCTGTTGTTATATGAGAATTCGGCCAACGGTAGGTGGTCGTCCCAACTTCCACCAAAATCGATCACACATGCCCGAAGCATGTCTTCCAGCGTCTGAATGGTCCTTTCTGACTGACCATCAGTCTGGGGATGATAAGCCGTGCTAATATGCAACTTCGTCCCCATAGCATCGTGGAACTTCTTCAAGAATTTAGATGTAAACCGAGTGTCGCGATCCGACACAATAGACACCGGCACACCATGACGAGTCACAATTTCCTTGATGAACAGATCAGCCAACCTCTCAGATGAATATGTCTCGCGGATCGGTAGGAAGTGAGCACTCTTCGTCAAACGATCAACTATCACCCATATGGCATCATACCCTTTCGGGGTACGCGGCAGCTTTGTAATGAAATCCATGGTGATGTGCTCCCACTTCCATTCCGGTATATCCAAAGGTTGTATCTTCCCATACGGCTTTTGGTGCTCGGCCTTCACCTGTAAGCAAGTAAGGCACTTACTCACATACTCCACCACATCGCGCTTCATACCCGGCCACCAATAATCTTTCTTCATATCATGGTACATTTTCGTGGCACCAGGATGAATGGAGTACCGAGTCTTGTGAGCTTCATCCATTATCTTTCCCCGTAGATCCCCAAAACGAGGAATCCACACACGATCAAATCAGGTTCTAACACCGAGCGTGTTTTCACCCAATTCTCCAACCAGACCTTTCATTCTTTCAGAGTTAAGATGATCTTCCTTCAATGCCTCATCTTGAAACTCTTTAACCTGTTTCATCACATCTGAGGTCATGATCAACTGATAGGCCTTCACCCGAATCGGCTCGGGCCTCTCTTTTCGGCTAAGGGCATCAGCCACCACGTTGGCCTTGCCCGGATGGTAGTGGATCTCACAATCATAATCCTTTATAAGTTCCAACCACCGCCTCTACCTCATGTTCAAATCCTTCTGCTCAAAGAAGTACTTCAGACTCTTGTGGTCAGTGAATATGGTGCACTTCGTCCCGTAGAGGTAGTGCCTCCAAATTTTTAATGCAAAGACCACGGCTGCCAGCTCCAAGTCATGAGTAGGGTAATTGACCTCATGAACCTTCAACTGTCGGGATGCATAGGCTATAACCTTTCCTCTCTGCATTAACACACACCCTAACCCCGAGTAAGAAGCATCGGAGTAAACCACCATATCTTCGCTTCCATCGGGTAACGACAGAACAGGAGCTTGAGTCAATCTCGCCTTCAATTCTTCAAACGCCTTCTCTTGAGCTTGACCCCATACAAACTTCACATCTTTTCGGGTCAACTTAGTCAGTGGAGAAGCAATCTTAGAGAAGTCTTGGATGAATCTTCTATAGTAGCCCGCCAAACCCAAGAAACTGCGAATCTCGGATGGCGTCTTTGGTGACTTCCATTGCATAACCGCCTCCACTTTCGCCGGGTCCACCATAATCCCGTCGGGATTCACCACGTGACCCAAGAACTGAACTTCGCATAACCAGAACGCGCACTTGGAGAATTTTGCATACAACCTCTCCCTTCTCAACGTCTCTAGAACCTCCCGAATGTGTCCGGCATGCTCTGCTTCGCTCCTCGAGTAAATCAGGATATCATCAATAAACACAATCACTGATTTATCCAACATAGGCCGACACACACGGTTCATCAAATCCATAAAAGCGGCTGGCGCGTTGGTCAAGCCAAAGGACATGACAAGAAACTCGTAGTGACCATAGCGCGTACGGAAAGCTGTTTTAGAAATATCTTGCTCCTTCACCTTCAACTGATGGTAACCAGATCGAAGATCTATTCTAGAAAACCAACTGGCACCCTGAAGCTGATCGAACAAATCATCTATCCTCGGTAAGGGGTATCGGTTCTTCACTGTCAACTTGTTCAGCTCGCGGTAGTCGATGCACATCCTCATACTACCGTCCTTCTTCTTTACAAACAGGACCGGAGCACCCCAAGGAGAGATACTCGGTCTAATGAACCCCTTATCAAGCAACTCTTGCAACTGCTCCATCAACTCTTTCATCTCGGTCGGAGCCAACCGATACGGTGCCTTGGCAACAGGTTGGGCACCCGGTATCAGATCAATCTGAAACTCGATCTCTCTGTCAGGTGGCACTCCTGGTAAATCTTCTGGAAACACATCTGGAAAGTCACACACAACCGGTACATTGGCTAGTTGTGGTGTTGGCGTATCCACATCCTTTACATAGGCCAAGTAGGCACTACATCCACGTCTCATACACTTTCCCGCCACCGCCATCGAGATCACCTTCGGAATTGTAGTAACCCGATCACCATAAACCGTCACTGAACTACCGTCAGGCGCCAACAACCGAATCATCTTCTTGCGACACACAATGTTCGCCTCGAATTCCGCTAACCAATCCATCCCAAGAACCAAGTCAAAACCACCTAAGGTCATCACAAACGGTCTAACAGGAAACTTATGACCCTCAAGCTCCACATCACAATTCTCTATCATCTCAGAAATCCTGGTAGACTTACCTATGGCAGTTTCTACATCGAAGGGCGCATCAACACATCTACTACTAACAGGCAGCTTTGCACAGAAAGCAGCAGAAATAAAACTCTTACTCGCACCAGAATCAAATAACACAGAAGCTAAAGTTTGGTTCACCAAAAACGTACCGGACACGACGTCAGGGTCCGTTCTAGCTTCCTCCTGCGTCATGGTGAATGCCCTGGCGCTCGCCCTCGGTCCATCACCTCCCGTCCTCGTTGCCCCTGAACTCTCAGCCCTCGGCTTCTTACAATCTTTGAGCATGTGACCCTCTTCGCCACAGTTAAAGCATCGGACCGCACGACAGTCCTTTGCCATGTGCCCCGCCTTTCCACACCTGAAGCACAAGTTCGATCCAAACCTGCACTCCCCGCTGTGCTCCCGTCCACATTTGCCACACCTTCCCGACCCCGCACCTGACGTGACCACACGGCGATCATCCACCCGTGCCTTCTTATTACCCGTCGAGGCATCACCCCGACCAAACCTCTTCCCCTGCCAGTTTCGGTCACCACCGCTCTTCCTGCCACCATCAGTCACCACCACCGTCCTCTCATCATACAATCTTCCCGCCAAATCCACCACCGACCTAAACGTGCTCGGCCGGGCGGCGATCATGTGCCTGCGAATATCCGCCGGCAAACCCTGTATATACCTCTTGATCTTTCGGGACAGAGGCGTCACTTGATCTGGCACCAGACGTGCCATCTCGTTGAACTTCGTGGTGTACTGTTGGTGTGTCATGGTTCCCGCCTCCAGTTGCAGAAACTCCCTTTCAACCTTATCCATTTCCCGATGAGGACAAAACTCCTCGATCACCATCTTCTTCAGTTCGGGCCACCTCATTCTCCCGATCGCCCGATTACCCTCTGCTTGGACAATGTTGTCCCACCAGCATAGTGCCGAGTCCACGAAGGAGTGGGTGGCAAACTTGACTTTCTGATCCTCTCGGCACTCGCTGATGTCGAGAACAGCCTCCATTTCCCTCACCCATCGGTGAGCAGCAGCCGCATTACCATTTCCGTCAAAAGTAGGGGGCTTGCATCTCATAAACACCCCGTAGTTACAGCCTTGTGCCACCTCTCGCACAGGCTCCTCTTCCTCTTCCTCCTCATTATCAGAGAAAATCGTTTCAGGCTCCGGTTGCTCCCCCGAGGCCCGGTTTCTCTCCTTCCTTTCCCCTTCCTTCACAGCCTTGATGACTTCGGTCACCACAGACGGTAAGATTGTCTGCATGACCTGATGTACTTCCTCCACAACAGCCTCCTTTACCGAGGCCCTTAAGTTCGCACTCTCATCCCCAGCTTCTGGATGAGGGTCTCAGGTTCTGCAGGAACCTCTTTCTCAGCTCTAGGCCTTCCTCTTTTAGGGCGTGGTTCAGCAACAAGGCCATCACGGCCTCCACCCCTAGAAGCTCTAGAAGATCTACCACCAGCCATTCTCTATCACACTGAAAGATTCAAACACCAACACGGTCATTCAAGGAAACAACTCAGTTTATGTCAAGTATAGTAAGTCCCTAATTACAGTGGCCAGTTGTGATTAGCCACTTACTGTACTTTTCATACCCCAAGTATTACCTGTCCTGACTACATCAGTATTCAAATCTACATACAACACATAACATATACCATGCGCACATAAACCGGTTAACTTTAAGAAAATACCTGATGGCACGCAGCTACTCAGTTTGGCATCCCATTCCCCATTCGTCCCATTCTCAGTTTAAGTTAAGGTTTATTTTGAAAATTTACCCATTTCACTTAAACTTTGGCTCTGATACCAACTTGTAAGGCCCCGTTCCCGGGACGCTTACAGTTGGTCATTCATCGCACATAAAACATATAATTACATTACATTAAGAAATCATTGCAGCGGAAACATTCAAAAATGACATCACGTTTCATTATAATTACTTTTGCCAAATAATACATCATTATCAGGTTACAAAATTCATGTTTGCATTACATCACAAAAGCTATATAATTGGATGACATCCCAAAAGAGCCGAGTAGCCTCGCCGTGCCATCCTCAGCAATCGTTTACCTGCCAACTGGAAAAATGTAATAAAAGTCAGCGTTGCTGAGTGAGTTCTAGTTTATAAAATAAATATACTTTACTTTCATTGAAAACCGTTCCTTTTATCATGCGATCATGCAACATACGTTTACACAGATAATTTCATTATTATCTTTCATCTCATTCATTATCTTCCATTCTTTTCGTTCATTCTGTCTTCCGAGTCTTTTGCGACAACATGGTCGCTCACCTCAATGGCAATCTCAATGATTGCACGCTATCCGAGTCTTTTGCACCCCTAAGGTTGCTCACCCCAATTGCCCATCACGATAGCAAGCTATCCGAGTCTTTTGCAACAACAAGGTTGCTCACCCCAAGGCAACATCACGATAGCACTTACTCGAGTCTTTTGCAACGACAAGGTTGCTCACCTCATAGGCAATCTAAATGATTGCACTTCATCCGAGTCTTTTGCAACACAAAGTCGCTCACCCCAATAAATATGCTTGCAAGCCTTTCTTTCGTTCATTCATCTTTCATTAATGCATGCATTCTTACTTCATGTTCCTCTTTCATTATCTTTCGCTTTACATTATATAATACTTCATTCATTCATTAGCATGATATGTAAAGCCACAAGAAAGATAAGCATATATCATAATAAGGAACATATCATACACATTTATCATCATCATACAGGGCAACATCATACATTCATAATATGCATAAACATGCAACATCATCATCATCATGCCCTACATGCTCTCTAAGGCCATAACCATCCTCTTACATGCTCTTACGGGTTACTTTACGTCAAAACTTACATCTGCACCTTTCCCCGAAGGCCAGAAGTCAAACTACACATTCCTTCGAGTGCAACAGCCCTATTCGGGCGTATGGACACCCTTCAGTCGCATGGCCTCCATGCGACTGAATTTCATGCGACTGGACTCATGCGGTTGGTCATCCATGCGAATGAACATCTAATCGTGCGTATGGACCTTGTGCGAATGGGATTACTGCGAATGGGCACCTATGCGACTAACCTCATGCGAATGGACTCCCAGTCGTGCGACTGAAACCTTAGTCGTGCGATTGAACCCTCAATCGTGCGAATGAATCCCAATCGTGCGAATGACCCTCAATCGCCCTCATTCGGCCGTATGGCCTTCATTCGGTCGCCTAGCCCTAGCTGATGCAGAATGGAGTTCATCCCGAACCCAATCTGCCATTTTCGGCCTCCAAGCTCATCCAAACCCATTCTAAGCCTAAATCAACCCTCCTGGACCTTAGGAATGCATACCTTAACACCATACAAGCACACCCAAGCCCGAAAACATACTCTAAACACATCATACACATCACACCCAAATGGGTCAAACACACACACACATAAAAACGGGTTTTGCACATTTTCCAGCCCCAAAATCGGTTGAAAACAAGTAAAAGTGGGGTCCTAGAACTCACACAATCTAGCACAAAGACAAGAGCTTCGATTTGGCTTGCTACTCGACGGATTTGGACACCCGAATCACCCGAAACACCACTTTTCTCCCTTTTCTCCTCTTTCTCTCTTCTCTCTTCTTTGTGAGCTGAAATATGTGAAGTGTGGGGAGAGTGGGCTGCCCTCTCCCTACACATATCACCACATTACCCGACTTTTCTTCGTTGGCGAGTTTGGTCCCTCGACTTTGGACTTTATTTCTTTTCTTTCTTCGTCGGCTTCAAAATAATAAATTTCCGGGTGTTACAACCCACATAAGTGGTTAGGTGACCTTTATCCCACCAATGTGGTATCCCCACCTTGAGTCACAAGTTCCCTCTAAATGGTTAGGTGACCTTTATCCCATTAAGAGTTTCCAAATGACTCAAGTGTTGCGCAAAAGGACGGTGTTAAACTTGTTGCTAAATGTTTAGAGATTTCATAATACAAGTTAGAAAACTCTATGTACTTGTATTTGCATGTTTTCAAATACAAGGTACCTTATGGTCCTTTGATTAAAACCTATTTTAATCTTTAAAATCATTAAATCATTTTAATAACCTTTTATTACATTTTAATGATTAAAAACCATCATTTTTATAACTTGTTAAGTTTGTTAATTAGTTTGTAATGCATGTCAAAATTTCAACCATACAATCAAATAACAAACATTCAAACAAGCATAAGCATAAACAACCATAATGTGCATAACCTTAGCTACTATTGTGACCACACTTGTTTGACATCACAAGTGTGGTCATTTGGTCTTTCCTAAGGGTTGAAATCAACACAAAATTGAGGTCATCATAGACCCCCACTTGAACTTGCATCCATATGCTTCAAGTTCCATGTCTTTGATGTCCATCTTTGGGTCTTGATCTTGTGCATCTTCCTTTTACAAAAATTGTATCCTACTACATTTTTCTAATAAAAGAAATGCACCTAATCTATTAATTACATAACCAAATGAATAAATAATTACAACCCAAATAATAAAAATAAATATTACAACCCAATTGAATAAATAAAACAACCATTCCAATCATCCAAACAACACAAGGCCAAAAGCTAGGTTATGCACTATCAAGAGAACAATCATAAACATCATTCAACAAACTAAATAAACCCCATCAAACCCAAATTTTCAGCCAACATAAACTGAAAATTAGGGTTTGTTTGTCCAAACAAACAACATCCAAATATATCAACCAATTGACATTCCTATCTTTCAAAGTTTAATCATAAGCATGAAGATATAACTATGAAAGACTTGGGGTTTACTAAATCAGCCAAAATCAGCCTCTAATAGGTCGATTATAATCTTTTAAAACCGATTTTAAAGAACAAGAACAAGCAAGTTATCCACATAACCGGCTCTTGATGCCATTGATGGGTTTGTTAGAACACCAAAACCGTAGTTTAACCATTTAACTTACACAAAAACGCAGCGGAAGATTAGCATTATAACTTTGTTTATAAGCTGAAAATCATGTCCTTATGATGACATTTATATGTATAAAACAAACCCATAATCAAAGGATCATAATATGTGAATAAACAAGCTATGAACATATGTATATTTACATAAAATCACAGCCACAATGAGCTGTGATTACTACCTCTTTCAGCAGCAAGAAAACGACCAAGAAGGAGATGTTGGATGCTCCAAAAATGACCAAGGCTCCAAGGAGAGGATCCCTCAAGCTTGTATACCCAAAGCTTGTGAAGCAAACACCACTCTTGCTAGGGAGAGTACACCAAAAACCAAAAACAAAACTCCAAAATGCTGCTGCCTATGCCGAGAGACAAAGAGAGAGAGAGAAGTTTTGTTTTCTTTCTTGGTTGCATGTATTGAATGATGAGTATGTGGTGTGCAAGAGTAGTCAAGACTTGTGTGTTTTCAAGGACACAAAGGTCCAATGAGAATTAAGAGGGGGGTGGCCAAGGTTTAAAAAAAACAAGGTTTCCCTCTTAAATTTTATCACACATTATGTATGTTAACTAGTCCTCTTACTAGATATATACAACTAACCTTTTAATTGTATAATCTATACACTCCCATTATTAATTTGTAATGTTATCTAACTTATTTAAATAACATTACAAATAATATTAGTGAACAAAATATCCTAATAAATTGTTCCATCTCATATGCAACTTGTTTAGAAAACCCATTTTCTAAATTGGTGTAAATATTTAATTGCATGATCATATCATCAATTAAATATTAATTGGTGTTTGCTAAGCTTGTTATTGGGTATAACCCGACTTGGATCATAACGTACTAACCACATCAATATTCTAAGTGTCTTGGGCACACAGAATCCTACAGAATGTTTGTCAAATATGTTTAGTCTCAAAAATGCATCCTAGGGTCTCCACTAAGGCAGCACACCTAGATCTTCAATTAGCATTGTCACCTGAAAAGATTTGCTCAAAATGGTCAACAAAATTGTTGGTGAGCTCGCAGGTTTAAATAGTAAATAAGTAATTGATGTTGTATAGTAAATGTTGTGGAATACCGTGAATACAGTTGTAAGTAAGCAAAATCACATGACAATGAGCTTTACAACCAAACCTAATGACGTACACATAGAATCTTATCGGAATATATTCACCCAAGGGCCCGTTCCTGGCCACTGTTAGTACCAACTAGTATACCAACAAACAAGGGTGGGGGTGTCAACCCAGTAGTACTACCAATACCTATCCGTCGGTTCCCACACTGGAATTAAATGGTTGCAAAGAAAGTACCACACAGCGAACTCAAGCATGTATCAGATATGTACTCACAAATCAGTAACACGTTGATTCCAAGTATGTAAATTGTATGTAAGTTGTACAACATAGAAAATGGGTGAGCATACTTTTCCCCCATGTTTGTAAATGTTTGAAGTATTGTATAATCATAAAAAGGGGCCACGAAACTCACTTGTTAAGTGGTAAGTATGGATGATCAAAGTTTCCAAATGTTGTATGCAGTAAACGGTCAGACACCTATTGACAGTTAATATTAAGCATTAATGATATGTATAAAGTAAGTAGTAACGTTCGGTCGGTTCGGGTTGTATCGGTTCGGTCGCGTGTAACACACACAAGCAGACATACGCATTAGATCTTATGTAGATCCAAGTACCATAATTCGTCACCATTGCCGACGATATTTGTGTAAAAGTTCCATCGTTATTAGAGAAGTACTTGGTAAATATTAGTAGTTACGAATCGGTTGTTGATAATTGTAAAATGTTAAGTTGATTTGACTTGGAATAACATTAGTAAGTTTGTGATAGTGTTGACTTTAACATTGACATTAGCAATGGCAACCGTGTTGATGTCACCTTAACATCACACGACATACACACACCACACACAAGAAGGAATTCATACACAGCAACTTCAGTCGCATGACAGGACCAGACGCACGACTCAACACTCCATCCGCACGAATCAACCCTCATTCGTACGAATCAGCTTTATTCGTACGATTGAACCTTCATTCGTGCGACTCAACATTCAGTCGTACCACACAGCACCCAATCGTACAACTCAACATCCATACGCACGAATCAACCTTCATTCGTACGAATCAGCTTCATTCGTACGACTGAACCTCTATTCGTGCGACTGGCATTCAGTCGTGCGATGCACGCACAATCGCACACATACATTCTGTCGCATTAACTCAATCGCACGCATTCATTCATCCGCAGGACTCAATCGCACGCATACACACAGTCGCACGACTCAGTCGCACGACACACCCAATCGCACCACTCAGTCACATGATAGACACAGTCGCACGACTCAGTCGCGCGACTCAGTCGCACGACTCACCCAGTCGCACGGCTCAGTCGCCAGAACAGCAGAATCACAAGATTTACACCACAAGCACTTCCAGAAACACATTTTGCACACACCCAAATAAGAAGAACACGCAGAAAAACATCACACGCACCCACACGACCTCATGTGCTCGGGTTGGCCCCGAACACCCGAAACCCTAAATGGACAGCAGCAAACAAGCAAGAAAAGGGACGACCAAGGTCGTCTACCTGCAAGAATGGAGTAGACTCAGCTGTAACCGAGGTCTTGCCGGTGAAAACGCGAAGAAAATGGGCTGTTTTGGTGCAAGGAGGAGGAGAAAAGTGGAAAAGAAGAAGATGAAGAAGAAGAAGATGAAATGGAGGTTAGGGTTGGAATATGGGTATTTTTACCCAGCCCTAGTTTGGCAAATTGTCAGATTTGGTCCCTGTACTTAGCCCCCGAGTTTCCCAAATTTGTTTCGGTTGAAAACGACTTTAATAGGTTATTTATATTAATGATAAAAATGTAATTAATGGTATTGGTAACTTAAAAAAGGTTTCATTAATGTCAATAATATTATATAAAAATGGTATATTTAATTATAACGATGATGAAAATTGTAAAAGTTTTAAAGATAGCATACGTCTACGATGAGAGCACAAGCATAAAGATGATAAAGCAAGAATGATATCCACACGAATAGTTTATAAGGATGAGGAATGAACGAGTGAAGAAAAGTTAACGGAATCCATGAAAATTGATGGACCTTTTGGTGACGGATGTCATAATTTTGATTTATTTGGAGGAGTTTTGAGGTGAGAGTGTTTGAGGTTGGTTGTGGAGTGTTCTCGATGAGTTTTGAGAGGAGTTGATTGATTTTAAGGGTCTTTCGTATCGGTTCGTATTCAGTTTCGGTTTCCATTTAAATACTAGATACTATGTTACAATTGTGATTGATTAGTGTGATTTCAATGATGATTGTAATCGGATTAGATTTAATTCATTCACGAGTGTGTTTAGAAGGCTTGAGAATCAAAACTCTATAGAATTAGAGGTTGATAATAAAAGCCAAAAACTATCCACAGGAGAACTATTGTAGTTTGATGTTTTTGTGTAACTAATTTCTTTCCCATGTAAATAGTTAAGCTTTCATGAATACCATAATCCATTAATTTTATAGTTGCACAATTTTGATGAAAATACAATTAACCTTTATTTACTTTGGCGGTTACCTTGATTTCACTTATTTTTCATCGTTCATACATCACGTTTCATGTTTAATGATTGATTACATTCATTCCGCTATTCTAGATTGATCCTGGTACCTTTTGAGTGAATACGGGTAGTTTCTTTATACTTCTCACCATGTTTCCTTGCCTAGATGGTCAATAAACTATTCAGTTGATGCATTGCAGGACCGTTGAAGGGTATGCACTTACAACATAACAACACATTGAGGAGAGTTCTTTAGAACACATAACAGATCAAATAGGGAACTTTTAACTTTATATGAAAGATGCTAAGAACACAAGTAAATATGTGAGACAGAACAAGATAGCAAACAACACAAGTGTATGGTTTTCAAGAATGTTGTATATTGCTTATCAAGTTCTTTTACAATTGTTACTAAGCATAGATAGAAACTTACAAGTACTTGAGATACTTTATACTACATCCTACAGCCGGCCATACTTTGAAGGCCAACTGGATACATAAGACTAGACAACTACAAAAACAAATGTAGAGTCAAAAGGCAGATTTCCTTTTGACTAGTGACTATGACATGCCATAGCTCACATCCTAATATATTACAAAAAGGATAAAAGTACATAAAGTAGAAAGCTTAGACTCAAGACCTCAATGTACATTTATTAAAAGTATAGACCTTTTCACCAACTAATGTAAGTTGGTGACTGAGCAGAGTTGCAGCGGAAAGGTGGTGTAAGGCCCCGTTCCCGGGACGCCTACAATTGGTCATTCATCGCACATAAAACATATAATTTCATTTTTTTTATTAAGAAAACATTGCAGCGGAAACATTCAAAAAGGACATCACATTTCATTATAAATACTTTTGCCAAATAATACATCATTATCTGATTTCAAAATACATGTTTGCATTACATCACAAAAGTTATATAATTGGATGCCATCCCAAAAGAGCCGAGTAGCCTCGCCGTGCCATCCTCAGCAATCATTTACCTGCCAACTGGAAAATGCAATAAAAGTCAGCGTTGCTGAGTGAGTTCTAGTTTTAATAATAAAACATACTTTACTTTCATTAAAAACCATTCCTTTATCATGCGGTCATGCAACATACGTATACACAGATAATTTCATTATTATCTTTCATCTCATTCATTATCTTTCATTCTTTTCGTTCATTCTGTCTTCCGAGTCTTTTGCGACAACATGGTCGCTCACCTCAATGGCAATCTCAATGATTGCACGCTATCCGAGTCTTTTGCACCCCTAAGGTTGCTCACCCCAATTGCCCATCACGATAGTAAGCTATCCGAGTCTTTTGCAACAACAAGGTTGCTCACCCCAAGGCAACATTACGATAGAACTTTACTCGAGTCTTTTGCAACGACGAGGTTGCTCACCTCATAGGCAATCTAAATGATTGCACGCTATCCGAGTCTTTTGCACCCCTAAGGTTGCTCACCCCAATTGCCCATCACGATAGTAAGCTATCCGAGTCTTTTGCAACAACAAGGTTGCTCACCCCAAGGCAACATTACGATAGCACTTTACTCGAGTCTTTTGCAACGACGAGGTTGCTCACCTCATAGGCAATCTAAATGATTGCACTTCATCCGAGTCTTTTGCAACACAAAGTCGCTCACCCCAATATATATGCTTGCAAGCCTTTCATTCGTTCATTCATCGTTCATTAATGCATGCATTCTTACTTCATGTTCCTCTTTCATTATCTTTCGCTTTACATTACATAATACTTCATTCATTCATTCATTCATTCATTAACAGGACATGTAAAGCCACAAGAAAGATAAGCGTACATCATAATAAGGAACATATCATACACATTCATCATCATCATACAGGGCAATATCATACATTCATAATATGCATAAACATGCAACATCCTCATCATCATGCCCTACGTGCTCTCTAAGGCCATAACCATCCTCTTACATGCTCTTACGGGTTACCTTACATCAACACTTACATCTGCACCTTTCCCTGAAGGCCAGAAGTCAAACTACACATTTCTTCGAGTGCAACAGCCCTGTTCGGGCGTATGGACACTCTTCAGTCGCATGGCCTCCATGCGACTGAACATCATGCGACTGGACTCATGCGGATGAACATCTATGCGAACGAACACCCAATCGTGCGTATGAACCTTGTGCGAATGGGATTACTGCGACTGGGCACCTATGCGACTAACCTCATGCGAATGGAGTCATGCGACTAAGCATCTATGCGACTGAACCCTCAGTCGTACAACCCTCATGCGACTGGACTCCCAGTCGTGCGACTGAGTCCCAATCGTGCGAATGACCTTCAATCGCCCTCATTCGGCCGTTATGGCCTTCATTCGGTCGCCTAGCCCTAGCTGATGCAGAATGGAGTTCATCCTGAACCCAATCTGCCATTTTCGGCCTCCAAGCTCATCCAAACCCATTCTAAGCCTAAATCAACCCTCCTGGACCTTAGGAATGCATACCTTAACATCATACAAGCACACCCAAGCCCGAAAACATGCTCTAAACACATCATACACATCACACCCAAATGGGTCAAACACACACACACACACATAAAAACGGGTTTTGCACACTTTCCAGCCCCAAAATCAGTTGAAAACGAGTAAAAGTGGGGTCCTAGAACTCACACAATCGAGCACAAAGACAAGAGCTTCGATTTGGGCTGCTACTCGACGGATTTGGACACCCGAATCACCCGAAACACCACTTTTCTCCCTTCCTTTTTCTCCTCATGTTTCCTCTCCTGTGTGTCTTTTGGCTTGCCTCTGGCTGCTTCATCTGCCAACTTTTCTCCGTTGGCGAGTTTGGTCCCTCGACTTTGGACTTTATTTCTTTTCTTTCTTCGCCGGCTTCAAAATAATAAATTTCCGGGCGTTACAGGTGGTCCAGCTTTATGGTAACGTACATCAGATAAAAGCATGTTCATAAAAGTCTTCAAAGAAATCTGTCTTCACTCTTTGGCTTTGGAAGACTTTGTCTTTGAAGCTTCGGAAGACTTCATTTTTGCTTCGAAAGATGTTGGTCTTGGCTTCGGAAGATTTTACACTTAGAATACTTTCTAGTGCAAGGTGTAAAACTTTCGAAGCATTTCTACTTCTATGCTTCTGCAAGAGATATTTGATGTTTTTGGCTGCACCAGACTTATAGGAATCCTTACAAATTCCACCTAGGCTGATGCTACCAAAACATTTAAAGATCTTTAGCAGTTGACAGTCCTCATTATGATGATGACCATGCGTAGGAAAGCTTAGACTCACGACCTCAATGTACATTTATTATAGTATAGCCCTTTTCACCACCTAATGTAAGTTGGTGACTGAGCAGAAGTTGCCCAGCGGAAAGTGGTCCAGCTTTATGGTAACGTACATCAGATAAAAGCATGTTCATAAAAGTCTTCAAAGAAATTGTCTCTTCACTCTTTGGCTTTGGAAGACTTTGTCTTTGAAGCTTCAGAAGACTTCATTTTTGGCTTCGAAAGATGTTGGTCTTGGCTTCGGAAGATTTTACACTTAGAATACTTTCTAGTGCAAGGTGTAAAACTTTCGAAGCATTTCTACTTCTATGCTTCAGTGCATGCATGCAGAGAGATATTTTGATGTTTTGGCTGCATCAGACTTATAGGAATCCTTACAAATTCCACCTAGGCTGATGCTACCAAAACATTTAAAGATCTTTAGCAGTTGACAGTCCTCATTATGATGATGACCATGCCTTTCTTCATTAGATGGTCAGGATCACTCAAACTCTCATAGTATCTTCTCATCTCAAAGAGATCATGCAGAGGTAGGTTGAATAAGTCTTGCCATGTATAGACATCTTTACCACCTTGATCTCTGATCACATGCCATCTTTCTGGATTAGTTGTGAAGCTCCAGGATATGATGGGTTTCTCAGATGCAAGAGGAGCCACTTGAATTGGAGTTGATTAGGCTGCCTCATCATGCACTTTCTCAGTCACCCTGAGGTATAGAGGTGGATGATTCAGTCTTCTTCTTCTTCGTTGACTTTGGTTTAGAAGCCATACTCTTCCTCCTCTTTGAAGACTTTAATTGAGAAGACTGGTCTGCAGCACCTTGTTGATTAGTCTTGTCTTGCTCAGTTGGGTGTTCCTCCCTCACATGTTTAGAAGGAAAGGGAGTTTGACCCTGCTGTGGATCAGAAGATGAAGCTTGCTGAGACTCAGCAGGAGGTCTAGGTTGTGTTGTCTCAGGGTGTTCAACCTTAACCTCCACTTCAGGAGGAGCTTGACTTGGAGGGGAGTGTAAGTCAATTAGCTCTTCACTTTTGATCTTCTGCTTGATTACCCTGATGTGCTCATCCATTGTGGATAGAGACATAGGGTCAAGTCTCCTTCCAGAGAATCCATACAGCTTCAGGAAGCTCATCATCTTTTGTCTATCAGCAGACTTCTTCATACTCTTTTGGATAATGGCTCTTGACTTTACAGCCTCTTCCCTCATCTTTCTCTTTGTTGCCTTTTGTTCTTTGAGCACTTGAAGTTCAAGTTGTTTGAGATACTAAAACTCAATGTACTCAAAGGACAATGGGAGAAGTGCAGATGCCTGGTAGATACCTGTGGCACTCAGGTAGTTGATCATATTTTGCCTATTACCTGAGGTTCTTGTGTAGCTGCCACAGTCTCTTGCACAGGGCTTTCTTGAACTAGGGAGAGAGTAGGAACTGTTTTTACAATCATTTCTGTCTCTTCTCCTTTTTGATTTGGAGAAGCAGCCTTGCATCCTCTGCTTCTTTCATCTCTCTTGACACTTTCATATCAGCCAGTTCATTAAGTTCCTCTAAGGGGAGAGATATAATCTCATCAATGTCATTGTTCTTGGTCTGCAGGTAAGTAATCCTGACTGCCCTCAACTTATCATCTAGAGTGTTTGGTTTGGAGGCAACCCTGATTGCAGCTTCCATGAAGCCTGAAGATCTAGAGGAACTTTTTCCCCTTAGCTTCCTCTTCCTCTCTCTCTCCTCCTCGTCAATCTCCTTAGGAGTTAGAATCCTTTTCCCTTTGTCACCCACAGACTTTTGTGACACAGGGTGGAGAGAGACTTCGCAAGGAAAGTTGCTGAGTGTGCACAATTGCAAGTGTGGATGGTGAGTCCTCAAGTCCATTACTCCCTGAAAAACTCCCAGGTTCTATGATTGTAATGACTTTCTCCCTCTTTTTGGTAGCATCACCCTCTTGCATAGGTGAGCTAGGAGTTAGGTCAATCACATCCATAGGTTCTTGTGTTCCTAGTTGAGCTCTCCTTAAAGGTCTCCTACCTAGTTTTTCCCTGATATAAGATATCTCAAGTTGCTAATCATTGACCCTGTTTTGCAGGGTAGTCACCTGAGATTCAAGGTGACTAACCTTAAAGACTAAATAGGTGCATGTTTTTGATAGTTTTCGCACCTTTAGTCTCAAGTTCCCCCCATCTTTATCAAAAGAATCATTAGGGGATGAAAGAATTGGACCAAAGTCCTCACTCTCACCACCAGCTTCAAGTTCTTGGCTATTGGATTTCCTCTACTCACTGACAGCCTTAGTTGAAAGTCAATGGGCTGAGTTGCCATGGTTGAGGTCTTAATGATGTAATCACATGCAAAAGTGAGAGCCTCTTCCATATGGATCTCCTGTACAGGTTCAAAGAGGTCCACCTCAGTAATGGGTGACTGATGTGGGCTAGACATAGGAGACTCAGGAGCACTCATCTGTCTTTGAGTAGGGGAAGAGTAGAGAGACTCATGTTACTCACTGAAACCTAAGTCTTCATCAGTATAGAATTCAAGGTTAGGAATGGGTTGATTTAAGTCTAAACGCTAGGTAGGGATAGTAACTGTCCCCTGAAGGTTGTTCACTTGAGTATTGGGACTCAGAGTGAAGGCTTAAGGCAGTTGGGCTAGTGAGCTCATCAGGCTGAGCATGAGGAATCTCAGCATTGATCCTTGAAGAAATGGGAGTGGTTTGCTCCTCTGGGGAAGTGGGAGCTCTAGTATCTACTTCCTCCTGTATGGGTGAGTATATGGGAGCCTACACAAGCTCAATAGCTTCAGTAGGGGTTCGTTTGGATTTTCTTTGGTAGGTGAGGGTGATTGGTGGCCTTTTTGGTGGTCGAGAGGTAGAAGGTGTGGGTTCAACACTAGCTTGTGTTGCTAGGTTGTCACCTTGAGCAATGAGTTCTAACATTTTGGGGACAAGGGTTGTTTCTACCCCTAAGAAGCCTACAGTTGGCTTCTTCGTGATTTTAAAGATACTGAGCTTCATCTGTCCCAATTTAAGAATATTACTTGTTTCCCTCAACTGTGAGCCCAGTTTACAGTTGAGAATGTATTGAACATATCTAGGAAACATGTAATACTCTAAGGAGCCCAAGTTAGCAAGCAAATTTGTGTAAACAAACTGAGAGTACCTGAACTTTACCCCTTGAACCATTCCATGCACTATAAAGGAGAGATCCTCATGAATCTGGTCCCACCCTCCATGCTTGTTTGACAAGCTATGGATAACCACATGGAGCAGGTATTTCCACTGGGATGAGACCTTCCCTTTCCTGAAGGTCTTTACAGAGAAATCTCCCTCATAGCCCACCTGCACAAAGGTATGATTAATAGCTTCCTTTGGGAAAGACAACTCACCTTCTTCATCATCCAGCTAAAGATGAGTGTTGATGATGGCCGGAGTGATGAAGATTATCCTCCTCTACACTGTGGCAGATAGTGCCTTCTCCCCATCCATGATGACCTCTTGGTAGGTCTTCCAAAATTCAAGCAGATGATCATCGTAGAGAGTAGGATCAATGGTTAGGGAGGTGAAGTAGTTGGATAAAGCCAGAAAACAGCAAACCTCAGAGAAACTAGCATCTTTCGCAGACTTCAACAGAGCAATCTGGTTGTGTTGCATGTGAAGTTGCATGGAGAATCAGGTTGTTTCTGCAGTTTAGGTTGGCAATTTTGAGAAGCTTAAGGGTGAAGGAAGTTGAAGAATAAAGGCGGTTTGGGTGAATTTAGTTTTAAGGAATAGTGCAAATGAAGAAAATAGTGAAAGAAGGGGGAACCATTGGGTATTTATGTGAAAAGGATTTGAGACAAAGTTAATGAAAGAGGATAAACTTTGAAATATGGATGTCGGTCTCACCTCTGAAAAAGTAGTTTACTTTTGCCCAAAAAGTAGTTTTCTTAGAAGTCGAGAAATCTTCCGAAGGTTATTTTGCTTCGGAAGTTCTGAAAAAGAGCTTTCGAAGACAAATTGGTTTCAGAAGATATTTCAAAGGTTTTTGAGAATTTTGCTTCGGAAGAGATTTATTACTCAGAGTTTTTATCTAAGAAGAATAAAAACTTCCGAAGGTAAATTGCTTTCGGAAGAAAAATTGTTCTTTTGAAACCATAGAAGTACTAAAGTAAATTTTAAGCTTTAGAAGATATTTCAGAAATTTCTTTCGAAGGTAAAACTACTGAAGTAGTTATTTGTTTTCTAAGACATAAGTTTCTTCCGAAAGTAATTATAGATCTTCCGAAGGATAAAAAGATCAAAAAAATTTTCAAAAATCTAAGGAATGTCTTTTAAAATGATTTTTCTTCCAAAGAGAACAAGGGCTTATGAAGTTGATAAAAATAGACAACTTAAGACACAAAGGTTTTAGAAATAATATGAATGTTTTAAGAAAACTTATTCAAAGTTAATCATCCCAATAGCTGAACAAGATATTTAAATCTCAGTTCATCAAAAGCTTTGGTGAACAGATCAGCATATTGTTCATTTGTGTTGACTTTGACTTGTTTGATTAATCCATTTTCAAAGTTATCTCTAATCAAATGATACCTGATATTGATGTGCTTTGTCCTTGAGTGCTGCACAAGATTTTTTGTGATTGAGATAGCAATGTTGTCTATGTGGATGGGAGTTCCTTGAAGTTTAATCTATAGTCCAGCATCTGATTTTGAATCCAAAGCACTTGAGCACAGCAGCTTGCAGCAGCAATGTATTCAGCTTCAGCAGTTGATGCCGACACACATGATTGTTTCTTGCATTGCCAAGAGACTATCCTTCCACCAAGAAATTAACATACCTTGATGTAGACTTTGCAGTCATGTTGCAACCACCATAGTCACTATCTATATAAGCATACAGATTGAAGTCAGAATTCTTTGGATACCAAAGGCCAAGTGATGGAGCACCTTTGAGATATCTTAAAACTCTCTTGACAGTGATTATGTGTGACATCTTAAGGTTGGCTTGATATCTTGCGCAAATACATGTAGCAAACATGATATCAGGCCTTCTAGCTGTGAGGTACATAAGAGACCCAATCATTACCCTGTAGAGATGCTCATCAACACACCCCCCTTCAAGATCAGGTCCAAGAGAGTGGTTTCTAGCTATGGGTGTCTTAGCAACCTTACAATCAGTCATGTTGAATCTTTTAAGTATGTCTTGTACATACTTTAACTTACTTATGAAGATGCCATTGTCAACTTTCTTCACTAATTCCTAGAAAGAAGTTGAGTTCCCCCATGGCACTCATTTCAAACCTGTCCTTCATCAGCTTCTCAAAGTCTTTGCAGAGCTTTGGATTAGTTGACCCAAAGATAATGTCATCTATATATACTTGAACTAGCATTATGTCATTTCATGTTCCTTTGATGAAGAGAGTTCCATCAATAGTACCTCTTTTGTAGCCATGTTGACAGAGATATTGAGATAGAGTCTCATACCATTTCCTTGGTGCTTGGTGCAGCCCATAAAGAGATTTATCAAGCCTGCAGACATAATCAGGATGATCAGGATCCGCAAACCCAGGTGGTTGTCTGACATACACCTCTTCATCAATCACTCCATAGAGAAAAGTGTTGGGTTTTGTAACATGTAAACCAAGGGTAGTTTAACCTTTTAAACTATAAAAACACAACAGAAATATGATTTAAACATGTTGTTACATTCTGAAATTTTTCACCATTTAAAACATAAACAAAACCCAAGAATAAGGATCATATTAATATATGTGAAATAGTGTGCTATCAAACCAAAATCAACCATAGGATGTTCATAGATACAACCTTTCTTGCACAAGATGTTGTAGATGTATAAGAAGAAGAAGATGGTGTTCTTGAACGTTCAGCCCCCAAGAGAGAAAGCCTCAAGTAGTGATACCCACAAGCTCTTCCAAACACCTAGCTAGTTAGGGAGCTCAACACCAAAACCTCTACAAATGTATCTTCAAAAAAACGAATTTTCAGCCTTTGTTTTGAGCTTCAAATCCAAAAATTTCAGCCTTCTTTGGAGAGTTCTTGCTTGCGTGTGAAGAGGAGAGAGTGTGAAATGATGGAAGAGTGCAAAGAGGAGTAAAATCTTGCAAAGACCAAGACTAAAAAGGGAGTTCCCAATGCACCTTTTGGGTGGCCGAATTTCAACTTAAAATGGGTTCCCCCCATTTTATTTTTCTTATAAAATTTGCACTCTTTAAACCCTTATTTTATAAAATTAAAACCAATTTTACATTTATAACATTAACACACTTTTATTTGTTATTATTTAACCAACTTAAATAATGATACAAATAATTTCTCATGAACAAATTATCCACATAATGTTGTTCTTATACACAAGCAACGTTTTAGAAAAAAACCATTTTCTAAATTGGTGTCGGTATTTATTTGTTTGATCTTATCACCAAATAAATATTAATTGGTGTTTGTATAGCTTGTTGTAACTCCAGGATGATCAAACTTGAATCAAATCATGAAGAATTAGATCAAAATATGATGAACACAATGAAAACCCTTTGATCTTCAATTAGATTGCAAAATGTGTGTTTACAAATAATCCCTCAATCTATTGGTCATGCAACCATTAACCTAATTCTAATTACAATTAGGCTATTTATAGTCTAGTTTAAGCTTCCATATTTACACATAACCCCCTAGACTATATATTTAGACTAAAACATGACTCAAACAAAGTAAAATATATTTTGTTCACACAAAATATATTTATTACAATAAAACTCCTAGTCATCTAAATCTTCAACGTCTCGTCTCGGTTCCTCATCTCGAACGTGTCGGGTTTGACTTTTGTTGACTTTGACCGTGACGTTGACTTTGGTTGACTTTCACTGTGTTGATAATATAGACTATCTTTTACAGCTCCAACAATACTCCCCCTTAGTCTATCATTATCAACGTCTTTAAACAAAATCAGCATCGAGAAGTCAACAATAGAAAGATCTTCAATTTGAATCTTTCTGAATCTGATGAGAAAGATTTTTCATCTCATAAGCTCCCCCTATTTATATGCTCCCCCTTTTCGAGTGCAAGCTTTACAAGGATATTAGAACAGGTTTCCCAAATCTCTAATCTTGAGTGCTTCAGAAGATGTAGGAGGAGGATTCCTAGCTCGGTATCTTCTGCAAACTTGAGGACCAGGCTCTCTGATCAGGTACACTGCTTAACTGATGATCGGCCATCACTTAAAGCAAAAACCTGAAACACATTCTCAAACACAATCTCGACATTTCTAATTAGATCATTTCATTTTAACAAAATAAACTCGTGTTTATTTGTGTGTGAAAAACAAGCGAACCCGTGTTCGTTTGTGCGCAATTTCCGTGAAATGCATGAAAATGATAAAATTGTAACAGCATAATATGGAAGACCAAAAAAAAATTATTATATTTTTCTATTTTTTATTATATACATGTATTATAACATATTTTATATCTATTATATAATTTTTTGTGTTTTTTTTAAACCAAGAACTGAATCGATCATGAGATCATATCCTCAAGATATAGTTTAGCACAAAGATGAATTTAATCATCGACAAGCAATGAGATCACACTGATAACTAAATCTAATCACAGTCTTTAAATGATTTTGATATTCTCAAACCGATCAATAACGATTGCTGATATGTTTGTCCACTTAAACTCATGCCCTATCTTTTTCAACAAGCAGTAGATGATTCGTTAAGGTTCGATTAAATACTTTTGAATGCTAGGACCCCACAATCATTTGGCAAAAACCCTCACCCAACCTCAGGATTTCTTGAATTTTGTTACGATCTTTATAAAGCAAGGTGTGTGCATTAGTGTGCAAGTGATTATCAACAGAATATAGCATTCTGTGAATTAGATGATTTGACACTACTTAGACCAAAATGGTGAGAGCTCCAGGTCTATACTCACGTATAACAAAAGAGATGACCATTTAATCATGTGCCGATGAGAGCTCCAAGTCAGTACTATCGTACAGCAGAGGAGATCATCACTCCAGGTCAGTACTTTCGTACAGCAGAGGAGATTAGCACAAACACAAGACACATAAATACACCAATCACGGCTCAAAGATATGGCTTATGTGATTTGTATCATGGTGGGAGAAAGATCAATTCTCAATCCAATTTTTGTCGGGACTCAGTTTTTGTGCAGGCCAAAATGATTGCGTAAATCCAGACATTCTTAAGCATATATTTTAATTTAAATCATCATACTGCTGTCTACTTTATTCTTCAGGCTGAGTCTACCAAGCATATCATTAAAGAATCTGATTGTTTTTCTTTTATTTACATTTAAAAATAAGATGTCAATCAGATAACAGCATCAGTTACTATCATTTTTCATTTTAAAAACACAAGTCATGCAAAAACAAGCATTGCAAGAAGATATACAATCATTTCTCAATCATCTCAAATCAAGTTCTCAGTTCTCTTTTCATTTTTATTTACTTATACTCTCCCCCTAAATTTTTATTTTTTTAATTTTTTTTTATTATTTTGTATTTATTTTTTTTATTTTTTTTATTTTTTTTATTTTTTTATTATTATATTTTAATTATTTTTTTTTACTTTTAAAATTTTTTTTTTAAACTGTACAAAAATAAAAATTTATCAAAGAAGGTCTTCCAAACTACACTGATATGAAGATAAGAAATGAATTCTCAAGAAATATGCAGTAATTGTGAAGTGAGAACGGTGATTGTGCATATAAATATCCAGATTGTGGATAAAATACCATGACCTTAACCTGTTTGTTCCGCCTCAAATTTGAATCAAGAACAATCTCTATCAGTAAACCGGATTACTAACAGTCCTCCTGAATTGTTCCTGCACTCATTAACAAATTAGTTAGAAAGGGAAACCCAGGCCATCGTAGTCCTGGAAGTTCCTTTTTCATCAAGATAAGTAACAAGCTTCTGCACACAACCGTTTAAACAATCAGGGATTGTTGTATCCTTCTTTTTAATTTGCCAAATTTGTTTCGGTTCAATTAACTTGGATTTGAATGAATTAAATTTGAAAATCATTTTCTGTTTAAGACTGGAAGGAAAAGAATTTGGTTTTAAACCTTTGGTCATTTTCATCTTTGAATCATGTGAAACCGGCTTCACATGAAAAGGTTTGGATGGAGGGTTTTTCATCCAACCATTCAAAGATGTGTGCTTTTTACCTCTTGATCCAGAGAAGCAACCCGTGTTGCCTTTACCGTCTAGAACATTCTTTTTATACTTACATTCGGAGAAGAAATTTGTTTTGCCTTTACCATTCGTAGCAAGCCTTTGAGGACATTTCTCTACCACATGCCCTTCTTTTCCACACTCAAAACAAGCCTTGAATGGCTTTTGATGCTTCACTGAACCGTGTGATGTAGGTGGGGATGAGGATTGCTTTGAGCTTGTAGCAGATTCTTGCTTGTTTTGGTATTTGTTATGCTGAACAGGGAATGAGATCTTCACTGATTGACTGGGTTGCTTTGCAATTGGAGAAGAGATCCGTATTGGTCTTGATTCAGCTTTTGGAAGCTTTTGTGACTTGACAATGTTAGGAGACATCTTGATCTGTGAGGAACCAACACGCACCTCTGTGATTGATTCATCATCTGAGCTTGTCCAGTCTCGTATACACAGATCTGCTTCCAATGGATCTTGATTGACAGGAATAGGATGTGTTGTTGTTGGAACTTGTTGATTAGGTGATTTCGGATTTATCTCTTCTTTCACAACCCTGACAGGCTCAAAAGTAGGAATTTCACCTGCTTTAAACTTATCAAAGAAGTTAGAAGAAATAGTAGATATAGATTTACAAACAACCGGGACTGAACAATCGTTAGCTTGACTGTCCGAATTCGATTTATTGTATCCCATACCAGTTGTAGAATCATAATCATCTCGCACCTCTTTAAGATTCACACCGCTCAAACCTGCATGCAAACTACTATTAGATTGTTCAAACAAATCATTTTTAGGATGAGGTTTGGGAATTGGTGAATAACATAAAGTAGAAGGGGGTGGAACTGAATTAAATACAGTTTCACTATCAGATTTATATCCAATCCCATGTTTCACCCGCGCCCCTTGTTGTTTAGCAATAAGCTCATCCTTTTTCATGTGTGAAAGGGTCCATTTATCAAGCTTTGTTTGAAGCTTTGTCGTTTCAAATTGAGCTAAAACAACCCTTTCTCTCAGAATATTAATTTCAACGTTACGCTCCAAAATAGTTCTTCTTAAAAGATCATTTTCAGCCAATGCTTCATTAAGTTTTCTTGAAAAAGCAATTTCATATTTCTTTAATTCTTGATTGATTGTTTTTAATTCTTTTTCATTTTCCAATAACAATCTGTTTGCCTTATAAATCCCAAATAACCGGATTTTGCATGACGAAGAACACATATCCTGAATAGTCTCATAAGGAAGACCCATGATAGTTCGTTCTGCAGCTAAGCTCTTTTCACAGTTGCAAACCCATGTGATTTCTTGTTTTTCCTCTTCTTTGACCTTCAACATCTTGTCAGCCTCAGACTCTTTCTCTCTTTTATCAGCTTTTCCAGCCTTATCATCATCGGGGTCATTGTCGACTCTTAAAGCTTCACGATCCTCTTCAACAGTTTCTTTGAATTTAGAGTTTAAATCCGAATCAGTTCTCAATAACTTCAACTTTTCAATCATCTCTGTTTTGTAATCAAGTATGCTTGTAACAGAAGAAACAAGATCAGTATTGAGCGCGTGGGTTTGATGTGGGAACACGGCTTGCTGAAATTCGTTTCTTTGGATATCCAGCTCGAAAGATTTTAGTATGTTGATCATATCCATAAGTTTTGTGTTGACATAACCTCTTTCTTGCTTTAGCATTTTAACTTGATGATTCCATGCAGACGGAAGAGAGTCAAGAAGCTTTTGAATTTGTTCATGATTACTGAGATCTGGAACATGCTTCTTTAGATTATTTGCCACTTTTAAAAATCGATCAATTAAATCAGACAATTTTTCTTTCTTTGTACCTGCAAAAGAGTCAAACCGGCTTTGTGCCATTGTGAGATTATCTGAGTTAAAATCTTCCGAAGATGACATTTTATTAAAATTGTGAACAATTAAACGCCCCAAAAATATATTTCCCAAAATTTTTGAATGATTCTCCCCCGGGAATAATATCTTCTTTTTAAATGTCACGCTAGACAATCTTAGCAACTGGGGTCAAGCTGCCAGGTCAGCTTGTTGTTTTTTTTTTTATAAATCTTGCAAAATCTTAGAAAATTTCTTTATCGGGATGAACTCAATTAATCTCAACTGAAGGGAAAAAGTCATCTTTAACATTCAAATTTCGCTGAAACAAAATGATAATTTCGCTGAAATTATAGTTTCGCAGAGCTAGTTTCGCTGTGAACTCTAGTTTCGCTGAACCGACAGTAGTTTTGCTGGCAATTTCGGCAGCAGTTTCGCTAGCCAAATGCTTTAGACTGCTTAGTTTCGCCGACAATTTCGCACAAAACAAGCTTGAACTTTCGTTCAGTGATACTTTCGGCAACAATTTCGCTTGTAAATCAACCACAATCACTGTTGAACTTTCGTTCAATGAAACTAGTTTCGCAGGACAGCAGAAAACAACTTTAATGAGGATAACCGATGTAGTTTCGCTGGAAGAACTCGTAGTTTCGCTGGATGAACCGGTAATTTCGCTGAACGAAGCTGAAAAACTTTTTCAACACGAAATCAATCTAAAAACGCCCAAATCTCATTGGATTTGATACCTGATGATTAAGAGAGCTTTCCCAACCAATAACAAGCAAACTTCAATCAATTTCCATATCAATAACACTCAAATTTGATCCGAAATTGATGAATACATGATATTAAACCAAAACAACCAAAACCTCAACTTCTCTCTCTAAAAATCTTCAAATCTTCAGTGAATTTGATCCAAAATGGCTCTGATACCAAATTGTAACTCCAGGATGATCAAACTTGAATCAAATCATGAAGAATTAGATCAAAATATGATGAACACAATGAAAACCCTTTGATCTTCAATTAGATTGCAAAATGTGTGTTTACAAATAATCCCTCAATCTATTGGTCATGCAACCATTAACCTAATTCTAATTACAATTAGGCTATTTATAGTCTAGTTTAAGCTTCCATATTTACACATAACCCCCTAGACTATATATTTAGACTAAAACATGACTCAAACAAAGTAAAATATATTTTGTTCACACAAAATATATTTATTACAATAAAACTCCTAGTCATCTAAATCTTCAACGTCTCGTCTCGGTTCCTCATCTCGAACGTGTCGGGTTTGACTTTTGTTGACTTTGACCGTGACGTTGACTTTGGTTGACTTTCACTGTGTTGATAATATAGACTATCTTTTACAGCTCCAACACTTGTTATTGGGTATGACCCGACTTGGATCATAACATACTAACCACATCAATCTTGTATGTGTCTTGGGCATATAAGGTCCAACAAAAAGCACACTTGACATCAAGTTGGTAGACCTTGAAGTTCTTGGATGCAGCAAAAGCTATGAATATCCTGACAGCTTCAAGTCTTGCTACAAGAGCAAAAATGTCAATTCCTTCTTCTTGAGTATACCCTTGAACAAGTAGTCTTGCCTTGTTCTCAATGACAAGTCCTCTATCATCTTTCTTATTCCTGAACACCCATTTGGTTCCTATGGTAGTCTTCCCTTGAGGAAGAGGACACAGGTTCCAAACATTTTGCCTTTTGAATTGAAGCAGCTCCTCTTGCATAGCTTCAACCCAACTTCCATCCTTTAGAGCCTCATCAATCTTCTTTGGCTCTATCAGGGACAAGAAACAAGAGTGAAGACAAACATTTGCATCATGGGTTGTCCTCTTGTTCTTACCCCAGAATCAACATCTCCAATGATGTTTGTGGTAGGGTGAGACTTGTGGATTCTTAGCTGAGGGATCACAAGCAAGTTGCTTAGACTGATCTAAATTAGAAAAATTCTGATTTGGCAATGAGGATTCACCCTCCACATTAGCACACTTATCAAGATTGACTTGATCCAATGAGTGTGTGACATCATTGATGTTGTCTTCAATGGAGTGGTTATTAGCATAAAGAAATTCCTGATCACTTTCACCACCACCATTTTCTCCAACATGTGAAGCTCCTTCATCGGAGTTTTGTGCCTCTAAGCTGGAATTTGAAGGCACCCCAGAAGTATCAGCAAGATTTGTTATTGATATGCTGGTAGAAACTTCATTTGCAGGATTAGTTACCACTAGAGCTGAAGATATGTAGCTTGAAGGTCTTCTTAGCTCAAATCTTGGGTCATGATCACCTATAGGTACTATATCTGTGGACCCTAAAACATGCTCACAAGATTTGTTAAAATAGTTGGTCATTAAATCAAGATCAAATAGCCAATCCGGACCAGAACCTTTCGCACTGGGAGTGTGCTCATTGAAAGTCACATTGGCTGACTCCTCTACTACTCTAGTTCTGAGATTGTATACTCTATAAGCTTTAGGTTGATAAGAGTATCCAATGAAGTGTCCATCATCTGATTTCACAGCAAACTTGGCAATTTGATCTTTGGTATTCAAGATGGTGCAAGGACTTCCAAATGACCTGATAAAACCAATGAAAGGTTTTCTCTTGTGCCAAAGTTCATAAGGAGTCTTACCATGTGTCTTAACTACTAAAACTCTGTTTTGCACATAGCAAGCAGTGTTCACTGCCTCTACCTAGAAGGTGATGGGCAGTTTATAGTCAGACAACATAGTTCTTGCAGCTTCAATTAGTGTCCTCTCTCTCCTCTCAGCAACACCATTTTGCTGAGGAGTCCTGGGAGCACTATATTGTCTTGTAATACCTTTTTCATCACAAAATGTATCAAAGATTTGGTTCTTGAATTCAGTTCCTTGATCACATCTTATGGTTTTGACCTTGTGATCACATTGATTCTCAATCTTTAAGAAGGAATTCTTCAAATTCTCAGGGGTCTCATCCTTAGTTTTAAGAAAGAAGACCCAAGTGAATTTTGTAAAGTCATCTGTGATCACCAAACAATAAGAGGTCCTTCCTAGACTCATTACACTGGTGGGGCCAAAGAGATCCATATGTAATAACTGTAGGGGATTAGTGATGGAGTTTCTTTCCTTTGGCTTGTGAGATACCTTGTGTTGCTTTCCTTTCAGGCATGCAACACAGTGGTCATCACTTGTAAACTCTTTCTTTGGTATTCCAGTTACCAAATCATTTTTAATTAATTTATTCATATTTTTAAAGTTTACATGGCATATTCTTTTATGCCCGAGGAAAGACTCATCACTATTTGCTTTAGATAGAAAGCATGAAACTTCTCCTAAGGGAGATGTTTCTGCAAATCCATCTTGTACATGTTCCCTTTCCTAGGGGCTCTAAGCAGGATGTGCTCATGAGGAATGACCACCCCGGGCCTGAGAACAATACACTCATGCTTAGTAAAGAACATGTTATGACTCTGATCACAATTGGGATACACTCAGAAGATTGTACCCAAGCTCCTTGACAAAGTTTACCTTCTCAATGTTGACCTTACCATTTGTGACCTTACCCCTTCCTGTAATGTAACCTCCTGCATCTCCTCCAAAAGCAACTTGTCCTCCATCAATTATTTCAAACTTTTGGATTAGTGACCTATTGCCTATCATGTGCTTGAAACAGCCACTATCAATGATCCATACATTTTTGTTTGTCTTTAGTTGTTCCTGCACAAAAGAGATGATTAGTTACATTTGGAAACCCAAGCCTCATTGGTCTTGGGCTCATCAAAAGAAGTTGAAGACAATACAACAGTAATTGATCCTATAGTCATGTTTTGAGGATCATTTGCTGATGTTGATGAAGAACTTTTAGCCACTTGGTCTTTCTTTGTCTTCCACACCACCTTTGAAAGCTTAGACTTGACCTTTAATACTTTGGAAGTTTTGATGACTGGACCTTCGGAAGATCTTGCTTTCACTGCAGCAGGCTTTAGTGCTTCAGAAGTATTCCTTTCTTCCGAGACCAAATTTTCTTCCAAAGGCAAGTTTTCACTTTTCTTCTTCTTTATTTTGGAGCTTCCGAAGGGAAAAAAAGATTTTCCTTCTAAAGCTTGCTTCTTCTTCTCCAAACTCTTAGAAGTTTCTTTCTTGGTCATGTGGAGAGTACTCTTTGGATTGTAAACACAATCCTTAGCAAGATGAGAGGTACTCCCATACATAACACAGTCCATTTTATTCCTTCTAGGAGTCTTCTTTTGTGAACAAGGCTGAACTTGATCATTTTCCTTCTCCATCATCATCTTTGCAGATGTTGTGGCAATTCTTGTGGGGATAGAACTACCTTTGGAGCTAGATGGTTCAGGTGGTACAGCAGTGGTGCACAACTGATCAGCCTTCTTTTTGATGATGGGTTGATTTGGACAAGAACTAGAACTCTTGTTGTTAGAGTTCAAGTTTGTGTCTTCAGCCTTAACCACTTCTAATCCTGCAGAAATGAAGACTTGTTTCTGTGCAAAGTTGAAGGTGGCCTTGATCTCTTGACCCTTTTTGGACTTTCTTTTGGCCTTCCTGATCAAGTTCTTTATCTTGGACTTGGTCATCCCTGTTGGTCTTGTATGCTCAAGACATATACAAAGATTGATGTGGTTAGTACGTTATGATCCAAGTTGGGTCATACCCAATAACAAGCTAAACAAACACCAATAAATATTTATTTGTTGATGTGATCATACAAATAAATATTGGCACCAATTTGGAAAATGGGCTTTCCCAATTATTGCTTTTGAAATAGAACAATATTATATGGATAATTTGTTCATGAGAAGTTATTTGTGTTATTATATGAGTGGGTTAAATAATAACAAATAAAAGTGTGTTCAAGTTATAAAATTAAAAGGGGTTTTAATTTTATAAACATATGGGTTAAAGAGTGTGATATTTTATAAAATTAAAATGGGGGGAAACCCATTTTGAAGGTAATTTTCGGCCACCCCTTGGAGTTCCCTCTCCTTGGGATTCCTTTTCTTGTTTTATGCAAGACTTAAACCAAAAACACACTCCACTCCATACACACACTCTCTCTCTCACACACATAGCAATTCTCTCTTCTTGTTTCTAGCTGAAATATTTCGGATTTGAAGTGGTTTCTAGCTGAAATTTTTGGTTTTGATAAGAGGTGCAAGAAGAAGACTTTGGTGTTGCACTTCCTAACAAGTTGGGTGCTTGCAAAGGCTTGTGGGTATACTAGCTTGAGGTCTTCTCCTTTGGAGGCTTGGATTCAAGAACATCATCATCTTCCTCATCTAACATCCACCTCTAATCTCTTTGTTCTTAGAAAGGTAGCATTCTATGAACTCCCTATGGTTGGTGTTGTTTGATAGCATTTCATTTCACATACATGATCCTCATTCTTGGGTTTGTTTTGTTGGTAAATAAATGGCTTATTTTCTGCTACTAAAAGAAGTATAATGTCACATTATATCCGCTGCGTTTTTGTTTAAATGGTTAAACAATCTTTGATAAACATGTTACAAACCCAACAATGGCATCTAGAGCCGGTTATGTGGAAAACTTGCTTCAAAAGTCCAAGAAAAGTTAGTTTTGTTGGACTTTTTCAACCCATTAGGGGCTGATTTATTTTGGATTTATGAATCCCTTGTCTTTCAAGTTTTAGTTTACATGCTTTAGAATAAACCTTGAAAGATTGATGTCAAATGGTTGATTGTTTTGTTTGGACAAAAACCCTAAACTTTTAATTTATGTTGGCTGAAATTTTAAGAGTTAAAAAGGGAGTTCATTTTGTTCTTGAATATTGTATTTGGATACATGTTTTGGTGCATAACATAGCCTTGACCAAGTGTGCTTTGGATTTGGTTGAATGTTTGTCATGTTTGGTTTTATTCTTCCAAAGGGATGTAATAATATTTTGTGTTTGTATCTTTGGGTTGTAATTTATTTATTCTTTGGTTATGTAATAAATAGATTAGGTGCATTTCTTTTAATAGAAAAATTGTATTAGGATATAATTTTGTAAAAGAAGATGCACAAGTGGAAGACCCAAAGGAAGACACAAAGGAAACACACAAAAAAAGACATGGACACTTGAAGCATTTGGATGTGGATTCAAGTGGGAGTTCATGGACACCTTTTGATATGTCATTGTTAATCCTTAGGAAAGACCTAATAACAACACTTGTGATGGCAAACAAGTGTTTTCAACTTAGTGGCTATTGTTATGCACTTGTGATTGTAATGGTTGTGCTTGTTTGGTTGTTTGTTTTATGGTTGATTGTTTGATATTTGGATATGCATAACAAACTTATTAACAAACATAACAAGCTGAAAAAAATTATGGTTCCTTATCATTAAGTGGTTAATAAAAGGTTATTAAAAGGATTTATTATTTTAATAAAAGGGGTTTTATTAAAAAGAGAACCATAGGGTACCATGTGTTTGAAAGCATGCAAATACAAGGTACATTGAGTTTTTTAAACTAGAATTATGAAAACTTAAAATTTCTTTTGGAAACAAGTTTAACACCATCCTTTTGCACAACACTTGAGTCACTTGGAAACTCTTAATGGGATAAAGGTCACCTAACCATTTTGAGGAAACTTGTGATTTAAGATGGGAATACCATATTTGTTGGATAAATGTCACCTAACCACTTGTGTTGGTAAACCCACATGTGTGTGTAAGTAGGGTGACTTGATTTGCAAACCATGTTAAATGGATCACCTACAATGTGGTTTTCAAAGGGTGTTGATGGGATAAACATGTCGACTATACATATGATGTTTAAAGTCGATCCCATACCTCTAGAAGTTACAAAGGGTTGCAATTGTCAAACGTTGACTACCTTGTTAATTTAAATAATGGGATAAAGGTCACCTAACCACTATTTAAATGTAACGTTGGATTCTAGAATTTTAAATTATGTAAGACACATAAAAGGGTATTAATAATTAAAATATGATAAAATCAAAATACTAAAATTGAACTTTGTTAAATTTTGTAGATGGCCACCAACAACAATGAAAATAATGGTATCCCGTCCGCTCACTCACTATCACTAAGGATCATTCTCCAAAAGGAGCATCTAAACCATAACAATTTTATTGATTGGTTTCGAATTTTGAGAATTGTTCTCAAGCAAGAGAAACGGTCGTATATTTTAGACGATCCGATTCCCGATCAACCCAATGAGGAAGATGAGGAGGCCTATAATAATTGGGTAAAATACAATGAAGACTCGATCCAAGTGTCTTGCTTCATGTTGGCAAGTATGACTCCGGATCTCCAAAAGGAGTACGAACATCACAAAGCGTACGACATGATTACCCAGTTGAAGGAAACGTTCCAACAACAAGCAAGGGTAGAGCGCTTCGAAACGGTTCGAGCACTCCATGCATGTCGTATGGATGACACCCAATCAGTTTCATCTTATGTACTTAAGATTAAAAGCCACATTGACCGCCTCGAAAGGCTGAATTGTCCCGTCTCGAAAGAGTTGGCCATAGATTTGATCCTCAACTCTTTTTCAAAAAGGTTTGACAGCTTTGTTATGAATTATAACTTGAACGGGTGGGACAAGAACACAAGTGAGCACTCCATGCATGTCGTATGGATGACACCCAATCAGTTTCATCTTATATACTTAAGATGAAAAGCCACATTGACCGCCTCGAAAGGCTGAATTGTCCCGTCTCGAAAGAGTTGGCCATAGATTTGATCCTCAACTCTTTTTCAAAAAGGTTTGACAGCTTTGTTATGAATTATAACTTGAACGGGTGGGACAAGAACACAAGTGAGCTTCACTCTATGCTCAAAACTGCCGAGGTCGCCATGGGTAAAAAGGTTTTACCCGTTCTCACCATCAATGAAGGTGGGAACAAGAAGAGGCCTCACCCCGCACCCAAGGCAAGTGTTGCCAAGGGTAAAGGCTACGTTAGGGGAAACGGAAAGGGAGTGGTAAAAGCGCCACCACCAAAATCTGCGGAGAAGAAGCAAAAGGTTTTCGAATGACCCATCTTCTTTAAGTGTGGGGAGATAGGACATTGGGCAAGAAATTGTCCTGTCTATCTCAAAGAGTTGCAAGCTAAGAGGGATGCCAGGCAACCTCAGGTACAATTTTCATGATTCATATTGATCTCAATTTAATATCCTCTAACACATGGGTATTGGATACCGGATGTGGAACTCATATATGCAATTTGTTGCAGGGGTTCAAAAGAAGTAAGGACTTCAAAAAAGGGGATGTAAGCCTCTACATGGTTTAAAGGGCAAAAGTTCAAGTTGAAGACCGAGGGGACTACATCTTGAAGCTTCCAAATGGTTTGGAAGCAATTTTGAACAATGTTTTGTATGCTCCTAGTTTGACTAGGAACATTATTTCAGTTGCCCAATTAAGACAATATGGTTATGTTTTCACATTTATTGAAAATGAAATTCTTTTGGATCTTGTATGCCCAAGACGCATACAAGATTTATGTGGTTAGTACGTTATGATCCAAGTCGACGGGTCATACCCAATAACAAGCTAAACAACACACCAATAAATATTTATTTGTTGATGTGATCATACATATAAATGTTGACACCAATTTAGAAAATGGCTTTCTAAATTATTGCTTTTGAAATAGAACAATATTATATGGATAATTTGTTCATGAGAAATTATTTGTATTATTATTTAAGTAGGTTAAAAAATAACAAATAAAAGTGTGTTCAAGTTATAAAATTATAAGGGTTTTAATTTTATAAACTTATGGGTTAAAGAGTGTGATATATTTTATAAAATTAAAATGGGTAGGAACCCAATTTTAGACATGATTTTCGGCAGCCCCTTGGTTGCCCTCCATACAAGACTTGAACTAATTTCACACTCCACTCAATGCACACTCTCTCTCACACACATAGCAAACTCTCTCTTCTTGTTTCTTGCTGAAAATTTTCGGATTTGAAGGAGGTTCTAGCAAGTTGGGTGTTTTGAAAGGGATTGTGGGTATACTAACTTGAGGTCTTCTCTTTTGGAGGCTTGCATTCAAGAAAATCATCATCTTGTTCATCCAACATCCATCTCTAATCTCTTTGTTCTTAGAAAGGTAGCATTCTATGAACACCCTATGGTTGGTGTTGTTTGATAGCATTTCTTTTCACATACATGATCCTCATTCTTGGGTTTGAATTGTTGGTAAATAAATGGCTTATTGTCAGCAACTAAAAAACGGTTTTTAGCTCTATATATCCATTGCACTTTTTTGTTTAAATGGTTAAACAATATTTGATAAACATGTTACAAACCCAACAATGGCATCTAGAGCCGGTTATGTGGAAAACTTGCTTCAAAAGTCCAAGAAAAGTTAGTTTTGTTGGACTTTTTCAACCCATTAGGGGCTATTTTATTTTGGATGTATGAATCCCTTGTCTTTCAAGTTCTATGTTACATGATTTAGAATAAATCTTAAAAGATTGATGTCAAATGGTTGATTGTTTTGTTTGGACAAAAACCCTAAAATTTTGGTTTATGTTGGCTGAAATTTTGAGAGTTAAAAAAGGGGTTCATTTTGTTCTTGGATATTGTATTTGGATACATGTTTTGGTGCATAACATAGCCTTGACCAAGTGTGTTTTGGATTTGGTTGAATGTTTGTCATGTTTGGTTTTATTCATTAAAGGGTTGTAATAATAATTTTGTGTTTGTATCTTTGGGTTGTAATTTATTAATTCTTTGGTTATGTAATAAATAGATTAGGTGCATTTCTTTTATTAGAAAAATTGTATTAGGATATAATTTTTTTAAAAGAAGATGCACAAGTTGGAGACTCAAAAGAAGATACAAAGGAAGGACACAAAGACATGGACACTTGAAGCATTTGGATGTGGAAGTGGGAGTTCATGGACACATTTATATGTGTTATTATTAACCCTTGGGAAGACCAAATGACAACACTTGTGATGGCAAACAAGTGTAGTCAACTTAGTGCTTATGGTTATGCACTTGTGATTGTATGGTTGTGCTTGTTTGGTTGTTTGTTTTATGGTTGTTGTTTGATATAAGGACATGCATAACAAACTTATTAACAAACATAACAAGCTGAAAAATTATGGTTCCTTATCATTAAGTGGTTAATAAAAGGTTATTAAAAGATTATTAATTTTAATAAAAGAGGTTTTATTAAAAAGAGAACCATAGGGTACCATGTGTTTGAAAGCACGCAAATACAAGGTACATAGAGTTTTCTAAACAAGAATTATGAAAACTTAAAATTTCTTTTGAAAACAAGTTTAACACCATCCTTTTGCACAACGCTTGAGTCACTTGGAAACTCTTAATGGGATAAAGGTCACCTAACCATTTTGAGGAAACTTGTGATGTAAGGTGGGAATACCATATTTGTGGGATAAAGGTCAACTAACCACTTGTGTTGGTAAACCCACATGTGTGTGTAAGTAGGGTGACTTGATTTGCAAACCATGTTAAATGGATCACCTACAATGTGGTTTTCAAAGGGTGTTGATGGGATAAACATGCCGACTATACATATCATGTTTAAAGTCGATCCCATACCTCTAGAAGTTGCAAAGAATTGCAATTGTCAAACGTTGACTACCTTGTTCATTTATATAGTGGGATAAAGGTCACCTAACCACTATTTAAATGTAACTTTGGATTTTAGAATTTTAAATTGTGTAAGACACATAAAAGGGTATTAATAATTAAAATATGATAATATCGAAAATACTAAAATTGAACTTTGTTAAATTTTGTAGATGGCCACCAACAACAATAAAAATAATGATATCCCGTCCGCTCACTCACTATCACTAAGGAAGATTCTCCAAAAGGAGCGTTTAAACCATAACAATTTTATTGATTGGTTTCAAAACTTGAGAATTGTTCTCAAGCAAGAGAAACGGTCGTATATTTTAGATGATCCAATTCCCGATCAACCCAATGAGGAAGATGAGGAGGCCTATAATAATTGGGTGAAATACACTAAGGACCCTGTCCAAGTGTCTTGCCTCATCTTGGCAAGTATGACTCCATATCTCCAAAAGGAGTACGAACATCACGGAGCGTACGACATGATTACCTAATTAAAGGAAACGTTCCAACAACAACAAGCAAGGGTAGAGCGCTTCGAAACGGTTCGAGCACTCCATGCATGTCGTATGGATGACCCCCAATCGGTCTCATCTTATGTACTTAAGATGAAGAGCCATATTGAGCGCCTCGAAAAGCTGAATTGTCTTGTCTCGAAAGAGTTGGCTATGGATTTGATCCTCACCTCTTTGTCAAAAAGGTTTGACAACTTTGTTATGAATTATAACATGAACGAGTGGGACAAAAACATAAGTGAGCTTCACTCTATGCTCAAAACTGCCAAGGCCACTATGCGTAAAAAGTTTTTACCCGTTCTCACCATCAATGAAGGTGGGAACAAAAAGAGGCCTCACCCCGCACACAAAGCAAGTGTTGCCAAGGGTAAAGGGTACGTTAGGGGAAAGGGAAAGGGAGTGGTAAAAGCGCCACCACCAAAACCTGCGGAGAAGAAGCAAAAGGTTGCTTCGAATGACCCATGCTTTAAGTGTGGCGAGATAGGACATTGGGAAAGAAATTTTCCTGTCCATCTCAAAGAGTTGAAAGCTAAGAGAGATGCCAGGCAAACCTCAGGTAGAATTTTCATGATTCATATTGATCTCAATTTAATATCCTCTAACACATGGGTATTGGATACCGGATGTGGAACTCATATTTGCAATTTGTTGTAGGGGTTCAAAAGAAGTAAGGACTTCAAGAAAGGGGATGCAAGCCTCTAAATGGGGAATGGGGCAAAAGTTCAAGTTGAAGACCGAGGGGACTACATCTTAAAGCTTCCAAATGGTTTGGAAGCAATTTTGAACAATGTTTTGTATGCTCCTAGTTTGACTAGTCACATATTTCATTTGCCCAATTAAGACAATATGGTTATGTTTTGACATTTAATGAAAATGAAATTCATGTTTCTTTAATGACATATTTTATTTTAAAGATATTCGTATTAATGGTATTTATGAATTGGTTCGTGAAAACACATTATATGATAGCTCATTGTACCAAACCACCACCAAGAAGCTCAAATTTGATTTGAGTGACAACTATCTTTGGCATTGCCGTCTTGGTCATATAAACAAGAAGCACATACAAACACTTCAAAAGAATGGTCTTTTAAAAGCAAGTAAATATGATTCATTTGATGTATGTGAATCTTGTTTACAAGGCAAAATGACTAAGGCACCTTTTAGTGGCAAAACCAAAAGGGCAAAAGAGTTATTAGGTATCATACATTCGGATGTATGTGGTCCTTTTAAGCCAATGACTAGGTACAATGAAAGATACTTCATTACCTTTACTGACGACTATAGTCGATATGGGTGTACTTGTTAAGACACAAGGATGAAGCTTTTGAAATGTTCAAAACCTTCCTGAATGAAGTAGAAAATCAACTCAACAAGTCAATAAAAATTCTCCGCACCGATAGAGGAGGTGAATATCTAAGTGACGCTTTTAGAGATCATCTTAGAAGTTGTGGGATTGTCTCACAACTATCTCCACCTATAACACCACAACACAATGGTGTGTCCAAGAGGAGGAATCAAACTCTATTGGATATGGTTCGATCTATGATGGCTAGAAGCTCATTGCCTCTATCATTTTGGGGTTTCACTTTCCTCTCTACGGCCCGTATTTTGAATATGGCCCCAACCAAAAAAGTGAAAAGACACCTTTTGAAATATGACATGGAAGGGTTCCATCTCTATCATATTTAAAGGTGTGGGGTTGTGAGGCTTATGTTAAGACTCCCACCTTAAACAAGTTAGAAGATCGTTCCAGTAAGTGTATCTATATTGGATATCCTAGAGATTCTATGGGATATTATTTCTATGATCCATTGGATAAAAAGGAGTTTGTTGCCAAGAAGGCTGAGGTCATAGAAGCTAAGTTCCTTATGGAAGGAGCTAGTAGTAGAACAGTGGATCTTGAGGAGGATCAAGAACCAAAACCCGATACACGTTTGGTTAACACTAGCACTCAACATGAGGATGTTAAGGATGATCAAATGGTTGATCAATACACACAAAACGTTCGCAGATCTGGCAAAACTAGTAATCCACCTGAAAGATATGGATTTTTCATGGATAGATGCTATGTGGTAGATTCGGATGAACCAACCACATACCGTGATGCAATGTCCAATTTGGATTGTGATAAATGGCTTGAAGTCATGAACGTTAAGATGCAATCCATGTATGATAACCAAGTGTGAGACTTGGTTGAGCCACCTCTTAACTCCAAGGTAGTTGTAAGTAAGTGGGTTTTTCAAGAAGAAAACCAATATGCATGGAAACTTGGATACTTATAAAGCTAGACTTGTAGCAAAATGTTTCACTCAAACTCAAGGGGTTGATTATGATGAGACCTTCTCGCCAGTTGCAATGCTAAAGTCTATAAGGATATTATTTGCCATAGCTACTCATTATGATTATGAGTGCAAATGGATGTCAAAACCGCTTCTCTAAATGGATATCTTGAGGAAGATGTCTATATGGTTCAGCCTGAAGGTTTTGTCGATCCAAAACATCCTGACAAAGTATGAAAGTTAAAGAAATCAATCTATGGATTGAAGCAAGCATCAAGAAGTTGGAATCACCGTTTTGATGAAGTGGTAATCAAATTTGGGTTCATTAGAAACACTGATGAAGCATGTGTGTATAAGAAAGCTAGTGGGAGCATTATAACTTTCCTAGTATTATATGTCGATGACATCCTACTATTTGGAAATGACATTCCAACCTTGGAAGGTGTAAAATCCTGGCTTGGAAGCTGTTTTTCCATTAAGGATCTTGGTGAAGCCGCCTATATTTTTGTAAGACCCGTTCCTGGGACGCTTACAGCTGGTAAATCATCGCACATAAAACATATAATTACATTCGTATTTCATAAAACATCGTAGCGGAACATTAAAATAACCTTTCATTTCCATGTAAATGCTTTTGCAAGTTAATACAATCGTTCATTTCAACATATCGTTTGTTCGAATTACAATGCAAAAACATTTAAACAAAAGAACGCCATCCAAAAGAGCTGAGTAGCCGCCTCGTGCCATCCTCAGCAACATTACCTGCCAACTGGAAACACATAAAAGTCAGCGTTGCTGAGTGAGTTCTAGTTTTATAATAAAATATACTTTATCTTTTGTTAAAACCATTCATTACTTTCTTTCAAATCATATAAGGCTTTAGAACGTGATCACACATCGTACGTACACATAGATAATATTTATTATCTTCATTATCGTTCATTTCGTACATTTCGCACGTTTCGTACTTATCGCACTTTTCGTACATTTATTATCTTTCACTTCTATCTAGGTCCTGTCATGTACTTAACCCCCCTCTAGAGCACCAAGTAATTTCATCTAGGGTTAAGTGACAAGGACCCCATATCGCACGTATGGAGTGGTCACTAGGACAGACTCCCCCTGTGTGTGTGAACTCTTATGGGTTCGCCAAGATCGCACGCTTTATAACACACAGTAAATAGGAAATCGCATGTGTTGGAGCAGTCACCGAGACTGAACTCTTACTGTGTGTATGAACCCTTATGAGTTAGCCAAAATTGCACGTTATAAGTACACATAGTTGAGCTAACAACTCTCAATGAGTTGTGAACCTCCTTTCATTTGCTTGCAAGCCTTTCATACTTTCATTCGTTCATCAATGCATGCATTCATTGTTTCGTTCCTCTTTTCATTATCTTCCACTTTACGTTACATCATACTTAATCATTTCATTCATTATCATTCAACGCAAAGCCACGGGAAGATAAACATACATAAACAGGAACATCAACAAGATTATGCAAATCATCATACATATCAGCATGCATACATAACATATCACATATACCATCATGCATAACATCATACATAACATCATCATCATACATCATCATCATGCCCATCATTACGGCTATGACCCCAAAAGTCAACTTACATAAACCCCCGGGAAACTCCCAAGTCAAAACCTACATCTACACTTTCCCTCGAAAGTCAGAAAATAAACCATTGTTCTTTCGTGCGTATGAGCCCTTCTTGGGCGTATGGACACCCTCCAATCGCATGGCCTCCTAGGCGACTGAACACTTAGGCAAATGGACATCAGGCGAATGAACCCTATGCGGATGGACTTATGCGGATGAATACTATGGGCGAATGGACACCTATGCGTATGGACTCTCAGTCGCATAGCTTTCATGCGTATGGCCTTCAGTTGCATGACTTCAGGCGCATGGGCTTCAGTCGCATACCCTTCGTGTGTATGAACCTCAGTCGCATGGCCTCCAGGCGCATGGACCTCAGTCGCATAACCTTCAATCGCATACCTTACAGGCGCATGAACTTTAGTCGTATGACTTCCATGCGTATGGACCTCAGTCGCATGGCATCCGTGCGCATGGACCTCAGTCGCATGCCTTTCGGCCGTATGGCCTCCAGTCGCATGCCATTCGGTCGCCTACCCCTAGCTGATGCAGAATGCAGTTCATCCCGAACCCAAACTGCCATTTTCGGCCTCCAAGCTCTCCCAAATCTGTTCTAGGCTCAAATCAACCATCCTAAACCTTAGAAACACCTACCACAACATTATTCAAGCACACACAAGCCCAAAATCAAACCCCACTTGAATCACACACAACACATACACACGGGTTCAACACACACATTTCCAAAAATAGGTTTTTAGATGTGTTCCAGCCCCAAATCAGTAGAAAACGTGTAAACGAGGGGTCTTAGAACTCACATTAACGACCTCTACGAGTAAAGCTTCACACAAACTCGCTAAACCTCAACTTTGGCACCTTGAATCCTTCAAAACCCTAGCTTTGCTCTTCTCTCTTCTCCTTCTCGCTTTGGAACCGAATGAAAGGGGGAGAATGAGGGGAGAATGGGCTGCCCTCCCCCTTTTATACCCCCACTCATTCAACCTTCTCCCGCTTTGGCAAGTTTGGTCCTCGACTTTGGACTTTATTTCTTTTCTTTCTTTTGTCGGCTTCAAAGAAAATACCCGGGTGTTACAAGTCCACCCCCCTTATATAGGTTTCGTCCCCGAAACCTGTTATTCCTCGAACAAACGTGGGTAATGCTGTCTCATCTCTTCTTCCGTCTCCCATGTAGACTCAGACCCCTTTCTGTGCTTCCACTATACGTGCACAAGTGGGACCACTTTATTTCTCACCCTTTTCTCTTTACGATCATTGATGGCCACTGATTGCTCCACAGAATTGAGCCGTTCATCTACCTCGATATCTTCCAGTGGTACAATCATATCTTCTTCTACCAAACATTTCCTGAGATGAGATACATGGAACGTCGGATGAGTTCCACTTAACTCATCTGGTAACTCCAATCTATAGGCCACCTCCCCTACTTGAGCAATGATTCGGAAAGGCCCTACGTACCTTGGGCTCAACTTGCCCCGCTTTCTGAACCGAATGATACCCTTCCAAGGTGAGACTTTCAACATAACTCTATCACCCACCTGGAACTCAATCGGTCTATGTCGTTTATCAGCATACGACTTCTATCTATCTTTGGCTGCCTTCATGAAGGCTTTAATTCTTTCTAGTTTCTCAGTCGTAGCCTCGACCACTTCGACGCTCCCTAACTCTTTATGGCCGATATCACCCCAACACACGGGTGTTTTGCATCTCCTACCGTATAGCATCTCATAAGGAGGCATACCAATGCTGGCATGGTAACTGTTGTTATATGAGAACTCCGCTAACGGTAAGTGGTCATCCCAACTTCCTCCAAAATCAATAACACATGCCCGAAGCATATCCTCCAACGTCTGAATGGTCCTTTCTGACTGACCATCAGTCTGAGGATGATAAGCCGAGCTAATGTGTAACATCGTCCCCATCACATCGTGGAACTTCTTCCAAAATTTAGATGTAAACCGGGTGTCACGATCAGACACAATAGACACCGGCACACCATCACGAGTTACAATCTCCTTAATGAAAAGGTCCGCCAACCTCTCGGATGAATATGTCTCGCGGATCGATAGGAAGTGAGCACTCTTTGTCAAACGATCAACAACCACCTATATAGCATCATACCCTCGCACGGTACGCAGCAGCTTCGTAATAAAATCCATGGTGATGTGCTCCCACTTCCACTCCGGTATATCCAAAGGTTGGATCTTTCCATACGGCTTTTGGTGCTCGACCTTCACTTGTAAGCAAGTAAGGCATTTACTCACATACTCCACCACATCACGCTTCATACCCGGCCACCAATAGTCTTTCTTCATGTCTTGATACATCTTTGTAGTACCGGGATGAATAGAGTACCGAGTCTTGTGAGCTTCATCCATAATCTTCACCCGTAGATCCCCAAAACGAGGAATCCACATCCGCCCGAATCGGGTTTTAACACCGAGTGTGTTTTCACCCAATTCTGCAACCAGACCTCTCATTCTTTCAGAGTTAAGGTGATCTTCTTTCAATGCCTCATCTTGAAACTCCTTAACTTGCCTCATCACATCCGAGGTTATGATCAACTGATAGGTTTTCACCCGAATCGGCTCGGGTCTCTCCTTTCGGCTAAGGGCATCCGCCACCATGTTGGCTTTGCCAGGATGGTAATGGATCTCGCAATCGTAGTCCTTTATGATCTCCAACCATCTCCTTTGCCTTATGTTTAAATCCTTCTGCTCGAAGAAGTACTTCAAGGTCTTGTGGTCAGTGAATATGGTGCACTTAGTCCCGTACAGATAGTGCCTCCAAATCTTTAGCGCAAAGACCACGGCTGCTAGCTCCAAATCATGAGTAGGATAGTTAACCTCATGAACCTTCAACTGTCGGGATGCATACGCTATAAGCTTTCCTCTCTGCATTAACACACACCCCAACCCCGAGTAGGAAGCATCTGAATAAACCACCAAATCTTTACTTCCATCGGGTAACGACAAAACAGGAGCTTGAGTCAACCTCGCCTTTAACTCATCAAACGCCTTCTCTTAAGCTTGACCCCATATAAACTTTACATCCTTCTAGGTCAACTTAGTCAACGGATAAGCTATCTTAGAGAAGTCTTGAATGAATCTTCGGTAATAACCCGCCAAACCCAAGAAACTACGAATCTCGGATGGTGTCTTTAGAGACTTCCATTGCATCAGCGCTTCCACCTTTGCCGGGTCCACCATAATACCTTCAGGGTTCACCATGTGACCCAAAAACTGAACCTCGCGCAACCAGAACACGCACTTGGAGAATTTAGCATACAACATCTCCGTTCTCAACGTCTCCAACACCTCTCGAATGTGACCGGCATGCTCATTCTCGCTCCTCGAATAGATCAGGATATCATCAATAAACACGATCACTGATTTATCCAGCATCGGCCGACACACTCGATTCATCAAGTCCATAAAAGCAGCTGGCGCGTTGGTCAACCCAAAAGACATAACGAGAAACCCATAGTAACCATAACGAGTGCGAAAAGCTGTTTTAGGATTATATCCTGCTCCTTCACCTTCAGCTGATGGTAGCCCGATCAAAGATCTATCCTTGAGAACCAACTGGCACCTTGAAGCTGATCAAACAAATCAATCCTCGGTACCGGATATCGGTTCTTCACTGTCAGCTTGTTCAACTCACGGTAGTCTATACACATTTTCATACTACCATCCTTCTTCTTCACAAATAAGATCGGAGCACCCCAAGGAGAAATACTCGGTCTAATAAATCCCTTATCAAGCAGCTCTTGTAGTTGCTCCATCAACTCTTTCATCTCCGTCGGAGCTAGCTGATACGGTGCCTTGGCAACAGGTTAGGCACCTGGTATCAAATCAATCTGAAACTCGATCTCATGGTCAGGTGGCACTCCTGGTAAGTCTTCTGGAAATACATCTGGAAAGTCACACACAACCGGTACATCGGATAGTTGTGGTGTTGGCGTATCCACATCCTTTACATAGGCCAAGTAGGCACTACATCCATGCCTCATACACTTTCCCGCCACCGCCATTGAAATCACTTTCGGAATCGTTGTGACCTGATCTCCATAAACCGTCAACGAACTCCCGTCAAGCGTTGTCAAACAAATCATCTTCTTGCGACACACAATGTTCGCCTCGTAGTCCGCTAACCAATCCATCCCAAGAACTACATCGAAACCACCTCAGTGTTGGATTCTTTATGCCCAAGACACATAGAATATTGATGTAGTTAGTACATAATGATCCAAGTCGGGTCATACCAATAACAACTTAGCAAACACCAATATAAATATTTAATTGATGATATGATCATGCAATTAAATAAATACACCAATTTAGAAAATGGGTTTTCTAAATAAGTTGCATATGAAATAGAACAACTTATAGGGATATTTTGTTCAAGGGTATTATTTGTAATGTTATTTAAATTTATTAATTAACATCAAGTAATAAAGTGTGTAAGAGTTATAAAATTAAAAGGTTAATTTTATAACTTAACTAGTGACAAGTTAAATAAAATAATTAATGAATTTTAAGGGGGAAAACCCCTTTTGAAAGAAAATTTTCGGCAGCCCCTTTATGGGTGGGGTTTTTTGGTCTTGAAACTTGTTACTCTTGAATACACACACACACTCAACCTCTCTCTCTCTCATACATGCAAAGGACTACCAAGAACAAGTTTTCTCTTTACTTTATTGAAGAAAATCAAAGCTGAAAATTGGATTTCAGCCCTTCTTGGTCGTTTTGGTGTCAAAAATCCTAGCAAAAGGGTGCTTGCTTGAGGCTTGTGGGTATGGAAGCTTGAGGACACCTATCCTTGGTGTTTTGGTCGCTCAAGGACATCTCCATCTTCAACAAATCTCACGTTTTTGACAGCTCTACAAAGGTTGTAACTTTTGTGTGTTTTGGTTGTTTTATTCTTCTTGATAGCTTGTTCATACACATATAAATGATCCTATGTTCTTGGGTTTGTTAAAATTAAGTTATATGCTTTAATTTTCAGATTATAAACATGATATTAATCCGCTGCGTTTTCAAGTTTAAATGGTTAAACTTCTTTGATAATGTGTCAAACGAACCCAACATTGGCATCTAGAGCCGGATATGTGGATGACTAGCTTCTATTATCCTTGTAAAATTGGTTTTATGGGGTTTTAACAACCTAATAGGGGCTGTTTTGTTATGTTATGATGAATCCCCAACCTTTCAAGGTTATATCTTACATGTTTATGATTAAACCTTGAAAGAAAAGATATCAAAATGGTTGATTGTGTTTTGTTTGGACAAAAACACCCTAAATTCTTGGTTTATGTTGGCTGAAAATTTAGGGTCAAAAGGGGGATTTTGGTTCTTGGATGTTGTTTCATGTTGGTGCATAACCTAGCCTTGACCTTGTGATGGTTTGGTTTTGAATGAATGATTTATTTTGGTTGAATTCATTCTTTATGGGTTGTAATATTTATTCATTTGTGCTTGTATTTGGGTGTAATTTATTTATTCATTCATTTGTGATGTAATAGATAGATTAAGTTTGTTTTCTTTATTAGAAAATTTGTATTAGGATATAAATTTTGTAAATGAAGATGCACAAGATGGAAGCACAAAAGGAAGACACAAAGAGAAGGGCTTGAAGCATTTGGATGCAACTTCAAGTGGGGGTCTTTGGAGATCTCATCTTTTGTGTTGTGTTTAACCCTTAGAAAAGACCTTATGACCACACTTGTGACGGCAAACAAGTTTGGTCACCTAAGTGGCTATGGTTATGCACATATGGTTGTTTTATATATGCTTGTTTGATTATCCATTTTATGTTGATTGTTTGATATGTGGATATGCTTAACAATCTAAAAAATAATCTTAACAAGCTGAATTTTTTGGTTTCTTATCATTAAGTGACTAATAAAAGGTTATTAAAAGGATTAATGATTTCAAATAAAAGAGGTTATATTAAAAAGAAACCGTAGGGTACCATGTATTTGAAAGCATGCGAATACAAGGTACATAGAGTTTTCATAACTAGAATTAATGAAGACTAAAATCCCTTTGGGAACAAGTTTAACACCATCCTTTTACACGACACTCGGATCACTTGTGAACTATTTGTGGGATAAAGGTCACCTAACCACTTTTAGGGAACTTGTGTGTTTGAGGTGGGCTTAACATATTTGTGGGATAAAGGTCCTAACCACTTGTATGTGTAAACTCACACGTGTGTGTAAGTAGGACGACTTGAATTGGAAACCATGTGCATAGGGTCATCGAAGAATGGCGTACAATGGTGTTGATGGTATTTTACATGCCGACTAAACATAAGATGTTTAACCGATCCCATAAAACTAGAAGTTGCAATAGGTTGCAATTGTCAAATGTTGACTACCTTGTTGATTTAAATAATGAGATAAAGGTCACCTAACCATTATTTAAATATAACGTTGGATTCTAGATTTTAATTATTATATGTCTATGAGACATGTAAAGGGTATTAATAATTAAAATGTAATTTTTCAGAAATACTAATATGAACTTTGTAATTTTGTAGAAATGGCCGCTAACAACAATGCTACCACCCCGACCGTCCCTACCCTATCACTGAGAACCATCTTAGAGAGGGATCGTCTTAACCATAATAACTTTATGGACTGGTTTCGAAACTTGAGAATTTTTCTCAAGCAAGAGAAAAAGGCCTATGTCCTTGACGATCCCATTCCTGACCAACCCGACCCCGAGGATGTTGAGGCCTATAATGATTGGCTTAAATACACTAATGATTCCATGCAGGTTTCTTGCCTCATGTTGGGAACCATGATTCCTGAACTCCAAAAGGACTTTGAGAATCATGGGGCATATGACATGATTACCCAATTGAAGGAAATATTCCTTCAACAAGCTAGGGTAGAGCGCTTCGAAACGGTTCGAGCGCTTCATGCATGTCGCATGGAAGAAACCCAATCGGTATCATCTTATGTTCTTAAGATGAAAAGCCACGTTGATCGCCTCAAGAGGCTTAATTGTCCCGTCTCAAAGGAGCTGGCCACGGATTTGATCCTTAATGGCCTAACCAAAAGGTTTGAGACGTTCATAATGAATTACAATATGAACGGGTGGGACAAGAGCATTGGTGAGCTTCACGCAATGCTCAAAACAGTCGAGGCAGGGATGGGTAAAAAGGTTCTACCTGTTCTCTCGATCAATGAGGGATGCAATAAGAAAAAGCCATTCCCCGAACCCAAGCAAATGCTGCCAAAGGAAAGGGGTACATCAAAGGTAAAGGGAAAGGGAAGGCTAAAGCGGAACCTCCAAAGCCTAAGCTTAAGAGCCTAAGGTAACAGAGAACGATCCATGCTTTGAGTTTGGCGAGATAGGGCACTGGAAAAGGAATTGTCCCACCTATCTCAAAGAGTTGAGAAACAAGAGGGATGCTGGGCAAACCTCAGGTACAACTTTCATGATTCACATTGGTTTAAATGTTATTTCTTCAAACACATTGGTATTGGATACCGGATGTGGAACTCATATGCAATTTGTTGCAGGGGTTCAAAGGAAATAAGCACTTCAAGAAGGGAGACACAAGTCTCTACATGGGCAACGGAGCAAAAGTTGATGTCGAAGCCCAAGGAGACTATATTTTGAAATTTCAAATGGTTTGGAAGTTGTTCTTAAGAACATTTTGTATGATCCTATTTGACTAGGAACATAATTTCTGTTTCCTTTTTAAAACAATGTGGTTATAAATTAAAGTTTGTTAACAATGGTATTCATGTTTATATGGATGATGTGTTTAATTTTAAGGCTGTGCCTTTTAATGGTATCTATGAATTGGTTCATGATGATTCATCCTATAATAACTCATTATACCAATCAAGTACCAAGAAACTTAAAATGGGTTTAAGTGATTCATATCTTTGGCATTGTCATCTTGGTCACATAAACAAGAATCAAATTCAAACACTTCAAAAGAATGGTCTTTTGAAAACAAATGAAAATGTTTCACTTGATAAGTGTGAATCTTGTTTACAAGGGAAGATGACCAAGTCGCTCTTTAGTGGTACTAACGAGAGGGCAAAAGACTTATTGGGAATCATATATTCGGATGTATGTGGCCCTTTTAAGACGATGATAAGAAATGGTGAAAGATACTTCATTACCTTTACCGACGATTATAGTCGCTATGGTTATGTGTACATGATGACACACAAACATGAAGCTTTTGAAATGTTCAAAATCTTCAAGAATGAAGTAGAAAATCAACTCAATAAAACTATCAAAGTTCTTCGTTCAGATAGAGGAGGTGAATACCTCAGTGAGGCTTTTCAGTACCATCTAAGAAGTTGTGGGATCGTCTCACAACTTACTCCACCTGGAACACCACAACATAATGGTGTGTCTGAAAGGAGAAATCAAACCCTATTGGATATGGTTCGATCTATGATGGCTATAAGCTCACTACCTCTATCATTTTGGGGTTTCGCATTGCTCTCCGCGGCTCGTATTTTGAATAAGGCCCCGACCAAGAAAGTGAATTCGACATCTTTTGAAATATGGCATGGAAGAGTTCCATCACTATCATATTTAAAGGTATGGGGTTGTGAAGCTTATGTTAAGCTAAACACCCAAAACAAGTTGGAAAGTCGATCCACTAAGTGTATATTCATTGGATATCCCAAAGACTGTATAGGATACTACTTCTTTGATCCAACAGTGCAAAAGGTATTTATTGCTCGAAAGGCAGAGTTCTTGGAAGCTAAGTTCCTTATGGAAGGAATAACGTATAGAATAGTGGAATTTGATGGGATCAAGATCCACAAGCCGATACATGTTTGGTTAACACTAGCAATCAATAGGAGGAAGTTGATGATGATCAAGAGGTTGATCAATATACACAAAACGTTCGCAGATCTAGTAGAGTTAGCATTCCACCTGAAAGATATGGATTTTTCATGAATGGATGCTATGTGGTTGACTCCGATGAGCCAACTACATACCATGATGCAATGTCCAATTCGGATTGTGACAAATGGCTGGAAGCCATGAACGTAGAGATGCAATCCATGTATGACAACCAAGTTTGGGAATTGGTTGACCCTCCACTTAACTCCAAACCGGTTGGATGCAAGTGGGTTTTCAAGAAGAAAACCGATATGCATGGAAACTTGGATACTTACAAAGCAAGACTTGTAGCAAAAGGTTTCACTCAAACTCAAGGGGTTGATTATGATGAAACCTTCTCGCCTGTGGCAATGCTAAAGTCAATTAGGATATTGTTTGCCATAGCCACATATTATGACTATAAGATTTGGCAAATGGATGTCAAAACCGCTTTTCATAATGGACATCTCGAAGAGACTGTCCATATGGTTCAGCCTGATGGTTTTGTCGATCCACAACATCCTAATAAAGTATGCAAGTTAAAGAGATCAATCTATGGATTGAAACAAGCATCAAGAAGTTGGAATCAACGTTTCGATGAAGAGATCAAGAAATTTGGTTTCATCAAGAACGCTGACGAGGCTTGTGTATATAAGAAGGCTAGTGGGAGCATAATTACATTCTTAGTATTGTATGTTGATGACATACTACTTTTTGGAAATGATATTCCAACCATGGAAGGTGTTAAAACCTGGCTTGGAAGTTGTTTTTCCATATAAGATCTCGATGAAGCCGCCTATATTTTGGGAATAAAGATCTATAGGGATAGATTGAGGCGGTTGATAGGTTTAAACCAAAGTGCATACATTGATAAAGTCTTGAAAAGGTTCAAGATGGAAAACTCTAAGAAAGGTATGGTACCTATTCAAAGAGGGACAATATTGAGTACATCTCAATGTCCAAGCTCAAAGGATGAACAAGATCGAATGAAGGACATCCCATATGCTTCTGTTATAGGATCCATCATGTATACGATGATATGCACTAGACCGGACGTGTCATGCGCGTTAAGCATGACGAGCAGATATCAGCAGAATCCAGGTAATAGCCATTGGATGGCTGTTAAAAGTATATTGAAATACCTTAGGAGGACTAAGGATATGTTTCTAATATACGGGTCTGGTGAAGAGGAACTCGTGTAAAGGGTTACACGGATGCGAGCTTCCAAACTGATCGAGATGATTCTCGATTACAATCGGGGTATGTCTTCATTATAAATGGAGGGGCAGTGTCCTAGAAGAGTTCAAAACAAGACGTGGTAGCATTGTCCACTACAGAATCCGAATACATAGCCGCCTCATTAGCAGCTCAGGAAGCTGCATGGATAAATAAATTTATCGCTGATCTAGAGGTTGTCCCTACCATTCAAGACCCCCTAGAAATCTTTTGTGATAACAAGGTTGCGATTGCACAAATCAAGGAACCCCGTGCACATCAAAAGACTAGACACATTGAGCGGAGATTCAACTACATAAGGGATGAAGTTGAAAAAGGAAAGATATGTATTCGTAAAGTTCACACCGATCAAAACATTGCGGATCCACTCACGAAGCTCCTTGAAAGGGCAAAGCATGAAAGTCATACTTATGCCTTAGGACTTTGATTTTCTAGTGATTGGAATTGATCTGTTTAGTATTTAAATGTTTGGAACAATGTAATGTTTAACTCTTTGTATATTTGTGATATTTTGAGTTGTGTTCCCTTTTAGCATGTATATATCCATGAATATGTTTATTATTCTAAATGTCCGTAGTCGGTCATATTTGTGGGAACAAACATGAACGTAAGACTATTATAAACATGGATTGGTGGATATTCATAAGGTATGAATATAGACGAATTGGTTGCTGCCAAAGTTCATAGATATTTGTGGGATACAAATATTGGACTGACCCGCGTCTCAAATTTTACTACATGGAATCTTCTAGATTGATCATGAGTAAATTTGAGTAAAGGCGAATATCATTTGGTATCCTTCGACCTGAGATACATATTGGGTTTTGATATTCACCAAATGTTATACCTTGAGCTAGTTCTTCACTGCTCTAAAATAATGGACAATACATAAGGCTATGTTCAGGTATGACACGAGGTGATTATGAGAAACGTATGTAGTCAACATGGAATTTGTTCCTCTTATTCGTTGAGAGCAAGATGTCTAAGGCCTGATTAAGTTAAATCAACAAGAAATGATCATTCTGTGTCCTTTTTTTAACATGACATCTGTAACAAAAGGATAAATGATTGATTCACCTAAATCATTTCAAGTTGGATACTTGAAGGGGATGATGTTATTGTATGGCTTTTAGTCATGCGTATTAAAGGTAGTAAACCGTTGTTAGGCGGTATTTACTGCTTGCATCAATCTTCTATGAATCTTGTGCAAGTGGGAGATTGTTGGATTCTTTATGCCCAAGACACATAGAATATTGATGTGGTTAGTACGTAATGATCCAAGTCGGGTCATACCCAATAACAAGCTTAGCAAACACCAATATAAATATTTAATTGATGATATGATCATGCATTTAAATAAATACACCAATTTAGAAAATGAGTTCTCTAAATAAGTTGCATATGAGATAGAACAACTTTTAGGGATATTTTGTTCAAGGGTATTATTTGTAATGTTATTTAAATTGGTTAAGTAACATCAAGTAATAAAGTGTGTAAGAGTTATAAAATTAAAAGGTTAATTTTATAACTTAACTAGTGACAAGTTAAATAAAATGTTTAATGAATTTTAAGGGGGAAAACCCCTTTTGAAAGAAAATTTTCGGCAGCCCCTTTATGGGTGGGGTTTTTTTGGGCTTGAAACTTGTTACTCTTGAATACACACACACACTCAACCTCCCTCTCTCTCATACATGCAAAGGACTACCAAGAAAAAGTTTTCTCCTTACTTTATTAAAGAAAATCAAAGCTGAAAATCGGATTTCAGCCCTTCTTGGTCGTTTTGGTGTCAAAAATCCTAGCAAAAGGGTGCTTGCTTGAGGCTTGTGGGTATGGAAGCTTGAGGACACCTATCCTTGGTCTTTTGGCCGCTCAAGGACATCTCCATCTTCAACAAATCTCACGTTTTTGACAGCTCTACAAAGGTTGTAACTTTTGTGTGTTTTGGTTGTTTTATTCTTCTTGATAGCTTGTTCATACACATATAAATGATCCTATGTTCTTGGGTTTGTTAAAATTAAGTTATGTGCTTTAATTTTCAGATTATAAACATGATATTAAGATTTTATTCCGCTGCGTTTTCAAGTTTTTGTTAAACTTCTTTGATAATGTGTCAAGCAAACCCAACACTAAGGTCATCACGAATGGTCTAACAGAAAACTTGTGACCTTTTAATTCCACGTCACAACCTTTGATCATTTCAGAAATTCTGGTAGACTTACCTATGGTAGTTTCTACATCAAAGGGCACATCAACACTCCTACTACTAATAGGCAGTTTAGCATAGAAAGCAGCAGAAATAAAACTTTTACTGGCACCAGAATCAAACAACACAGAGGCTAAAGTTTGGTTTACTAGAAACGTACCAGACACAACATCTGGGTCCGTCCTAGCCTCCTCCTGCGTCATCGTAAATGCTCTGGCACTCGCCCTCTATCCTTCTCCTCCAGTCTTCTTCACCCCCGAACCCTCAGCCCTCGGCTTTTTACAGTCTCTACTCATGTGACCACTTTACCCACAGTTGTAGCACCTTACGACCCCACAATCTCTAGCCATATGACCAGGCTTTCCACACTTGAAGCAGATGTTTGACCCCCATTTGCATTCTCCCGAATGCTCCTTCCCGCATTTACCACACCTCTTCGACTCCACACCAGGTGTGACCACACGACGGTCATCCACCCTTGCCTTCTTGTTACCCGTCGGGGCACCACCCCGACCAAACCTCTTCCCGTTCCAGTTCCGGTCTCCACCACTCTTCTTACTACCTTCAGCCACCACCACCGTTTTTTCATCATACAACCTCCCTGCCAAGTCAACCGCCGACCTAAACGTGCTCAGTCGGGCGGCGATCATGTGCCTGCGAATATCCACTGGCAAACCCTGAATATACCTCTTGATCTTTCGCGATAGAGGCGTCACCTGATCCGGCACCAGCCGTGCCATCTCATTGAACTTGGTGGTGTATTGTTGATGTGTCATCGTTCCCGCCTCCAGTTGCAGGAACTCCCTTTCAACTTTGTCCATCTCTCGGTGAGGAAAAACCTCCTCAATCACCAATTTCTTCAGCTCAGACCACCTCATTCTTCCAATTGCCCGACTACCCTCGGCTTGGACAATGTTGTCCCACCAGCACAGAGCCGAGTCCAAGAATGAGTGGGCAGCGAACTTCACCTTCTAATCCTCTCGACACTCACTGATATCAAGAACGGCTTCCATCTCACTCACCAAACGGTGAGCAGCAGCAGCAGTGTCGTTACCATCAAAAGTTGGGGGCTTGCATCTGATAAATGCCCCATAATTACAGCCTCGTGCCGTCTCTGGCGCAGTGTAACACCCCGAAAAGTCAAAACGAGTCATTAAGGATAATGGGCTTAATTAATGGGTATTTAGTAAAAGAAGGAAATGGGTTACGGGCTAAATTGGGTTTATGGGCAAGAGCCTAAGTGATTAAGGCCCATAATCAGCCCCTTAACCCACCCAAAGCAGCCTCCATCTCCATCATTTGCAACGCTAGCCACCAAATTCATAGAGAGAGAAAGTAGAGAGAGAAAGTGAAGAAAACTCAAGATTTGGAGCTTCAAAGGTCAAGGGATTGAAGATCTGGGTGTTGGAGCATCAAACCACTAGAAGGGAGAAACAAATCCAGGTAAGAATCAACCTCTAAACCCTTCTGTAGATCAAACCCGGATTCTAGGGTTTTGGGTTTTGAAAAGTTGCAAAGAATCGCATAAAGGTCATATTTTTACGTATGAAAACATGTATAAAGCTTACATTTAGCCTCATGGATGATAAACTAAGGGTTTGAACGTAAAAAGTTGCGATTTTAGGTTAAAAATGGGTTGGTTCGTCATTTCAGCTCGATCTGCGAAACTGTGTATGCATCCAGCGAAATTGCATGTTCAAGCTGCGAAACTGTGGGTGTTCTACGAAACTATAGTTTCGCAGGTAATTTCGCAGCCATGAAAATTCCAACGAAAGTTGGGCGAAACTGGTAGTGAAACTGTCAGCGAAACTGGCAGCGAAATTGTCAGCGAAACTGCTTTTCTAGCAGCGAATTTAGGCAGATATTAACCCCTTAGAGTGTTAACTTGTTTGCAGGCTGTGTAGTGTGATCCTAGCCTAGAAAGCTTAGTCTAGAAGTTATTCGCGGTATCCAGGTGAGTTCTAGATCCCCTATTTATAAGTTTTTCCATGTTTTGGGGCTATTATGCATACTAAATTTATATTTTTAAATGACCAAGATTTTAAGAGGTTTTAACAGGAAGAACGATTTTTCTATAAGTAAATGTGCTATATAAATGTTTAAATATAAAAATTTTTCGCGCTGACCTGGCAGCCCGGCCCCAGCCAGGGGCGTTGCCCCTTGGACCCTACTAAAGGCTGCTGCCCCTAGGACCCCGCTGTTAGGGGCTGCCGCCCCCGAACCCTCGTTGTCCCGCGGTGGGTTGGTTATGTTTTATGATGACTAGTACTTGGTATTTTGTGTACTTATTAATTAAGTATTATATATTAAAGTGGAAGATGATATTAATGAAAAGTGAAACTTAATGAATGTTACCCCCGGGCCTATTTGATGATGAAAAGTCTTGCAAGCACTATGATATACTTCACTTATGTGAGTCTGATATATGATGATGGATCCGTATTCATGAGCAGGCTATATGCCTTTCAGTGTGGATCAACTGTGGGGGGTTAGCTACCGTTTTCATGTGTACCGACAGGGATTGGCATTTGTTGTCGATCAACATGGAGCTCTTGCTTTGTGCAATCTCGTTTATGATGAAAGTGAAAGATAATGCAAGATAATGAAAGAATGAAAGATAATGAACATGCTTATTATGATGCAAGTAATGTTATGTACTATGTTGTATGCATGGTCATTATATGAAGGATAAAGTTTATATTTTCTTATATTATTTAAAAATAGAACTCACTCAGCGAAGCTGACTTTTATGCATAATAGTTGGCAGGTAAACGCTGATGCTAGGGATGGCACCATGGAGCTACTTGGAGAGCAATGGATGGCATTCCTGTTTATGAGATCTTTATTGTATTTTCAAACAATGCACTATGTTTTTATTCTCTTTAAAGATAAATGTATGAGTACAATATGATTTCCAAGTTTTAAATGAATGTCTATTTAATTCTGCTGCAATGTTTTGATTATTAAAAATGATTTTATGCGATGATTAACCAACTTGAGGTTTTCCGGGAACGGGGCCTTACAAGTTGGTATCAGAGCCAAAGTTTAAGAGAATTGGGTAAACTGTTTTCAAAACCTAAACTTAAACTGAAGTTGGGACCGAATGAAGGATGCCTATCCAAGTAGCTACGTGCCATCAGGTAAAAGTTTCAAGTAAAACCAGATTTATGTGCGTGTGCTATTTGTTTTATGTGCTTGTAGATTGAATACTGATATGTGTTAGGATAGTGATTGCTTGGGACAGGAGGGTAAGGTAAGTGGTTAATCACACTTGGCCACTGTAATTAAGGACTTACCGTACTTATAATGATCTGAGCAATTATCTTGAATAACCATTTTGGTGTTTGAACTTATAGGAATTAGTTATGGCTGGTGAAAATCAGGGAAGGCAACCCGAGGAGGTGCTCGCGGTGGGCGTACTACTGAGCCACGTGTCACCCGGAGTAAAGCTAAGGCTCCCGAGACTGTTCATGTGGAGTCAGACCTCTATAGTCACCCAGAGGGGGAGGGATCAACCACCCTCAAATCCACTGTGAAGGAGGCTATCGCTGACGAAGTCTACAATGTCTTGCAAAATGTCTTACCCTCGGTGGTGACCGAGGTGATCAAAGCAACCAATGATGGAGAGAAAGCTGAGAAGAAGGGGAAGGAAAGTGAGAAGAATTCAGGAAAGTCCACTGGGAGGACTGAGGAATCTGAAGAGGAGCCATCAAACCCTAAGGTGGTAGTCCATGATGATGATAGTGATGAGGAGTCCGAGAGAGAGACTACTAGAGGGTGCAACTATGGGGAATTTCAAAGGTGCAAGCCCCCAACCTTTGACGCTAACGGCAATGCTACTGCCGCTCATCGCTGGCTTAGAGAGATGGAAGTGGTACTGGAAATTAGTGAGTGCCGGGAAGATCGGAAAGTTAAGTTTGCCACTCATTATTTCGTTGACTCAGCGTTGTGCTGGTGGGACAATGTTATCCAGGCTGAAGGAAGGCGATCGATAGCCAGAATGAAGTGGTCCGAGTTGAAGGGAGTTGGTGCTGGAGGAGTATTGTCCCCATCGGGAATTAGACAAGATTGAGAAGGAGTTCTTGCATTTGGAGGCTGGGGACATGACTCATCAAGAGTACACCTCCAATTTCAATGAACTTGCAAGACTTGTGCCAGACATGGTGACACCTGCATCCAAGAAGATCAAGAGATACATGCAGGGTTTGCCCGTGGATATCAGGAGGCATATGATCGCGGCCAAACCAGGCACGTTTAGGTCTGTGGTGGATCTAGCTGGGAGACTGTACGATGAAAAAGATCTGATGCCTATACAAAAGAAGGTGGAGAGATGGAGTGGGAATAAGAATGGAAATGGGAAGAGGTTCGGAGGTGATAACTTCAGGATTGGGGAGAAGAGGATGAGAGTTGAGGATCAATCAGGGAGGAGAGGAAATACAGGGGAAGGAGGTGCGTGTAGGAAGTGTGGAAGGGGTCATTCAGGGGAGTGCAGAGTTGGGATGGGCAAATGTTTCAAATGTGGAGGCGAGGGCCACTATGCTAGGGACTGCAAGGCGGTGAAGTGTTACCAGTGCGGGGAGATGGGACACTTGGGAAGAGATTGTAAGAGAGGAAAATCAGGAGGATCAGAGACGGTTAAAGCTGGAGATAAGGGAAAGGGTGACGGTTCGAAGGCGAAGGCGAGGGATAACTCGTGAGGAGGCCAGGGCAGATCCAGAAGTAGTTTCAGGTATGTTTCTAGTAGACCATGAATATGCTTCTGTGCTCTTTGATTCTGATGCTAGTAGGCGTTTTGTGTCTGCTACCTTTTGCCGTTTGTTGCATGATAAGAGTAGAAAGTTAGACGAGCCTTTCTATGTAGAAACAACCATTGGTAAGTCCACTAAGGTAACTGAGGTGGTTGAGGATTGCCTGATTGAGTTAGAAGATTGTAAGTTCCCTGCTAGGTTGCATGTTATGGCCTTAGGAGGTTTCGATGTGGTGTTAGGCATGGATTGGTTAGCTAGCTATGAAGCCAATATAGTATGTAGTAAGAAGATAATTCGTCTAACAGCGCCCGACGGTAGTTCTGTTACGATTCGTGGAGATAAGGTGTGCTGTGTACCGAAGGTCGTGTCGATGATCACAGCTGAAAAGTACTTGAGACGTGGGTGTAGCGCTTACTTGGCCTATGTAAAAGATGTGGATACACCAGAGCCACAATTATTAGACGTGTCGGTAGTGCGTGAGTTTCCTGACGTCTTTCCTGAAGATCTGACTAGTGTGCCGCCTGACCGCGAAATCGAATTCCAGATTGATTTGCTACCGGGAGCACAACCCGTCGCTAAAGCACTGTATCCATTAGCTCCTTCAAAGATGGAAGAACTGAGGGACCAGTTGCAAGATTTATTGGATAAAGGCTTCATCCGACCGAGTATCTCTCCATGGGGTGCTCTGGTTTTATTCATTAAGAAGAAAGATGGTAGCATGCGGATGTGCATTGACTATCGCGAGCTCAATAAGCTGACGTAAAGAATCGGTATCCGTTACCAAGGATCGACGACCTGTTCGATCAACTTCAGAGTGCCAGCTGGTGATAGACCTGCGGTCTGGTTACCACCAACTGAAGGTGAAAGAACAAGACATTCCTAAGACAGCATTCCGTACGCGTTATGGACACTACGAATTTCTCGTCATGTCCTTTGGTTTAAACAACGCCCCAGCTGCATTCATGGATCTCATGAACCGGGTATGTCGACCGATGTTGGATAAATCGGTGATAGTATTCATCGACGACATCTTGATTTATTCAAAAAGTGAAGAGGAACATGCCGATCATATTCGAGAAGTATTGGAGATGCTCAGAAATAAGAAGTTATATGCTAAGTTCTCTAAATGCGCATTTTGGCTTCGAGAAGTTCAATTTCTGGGTCATGTGGTTAATCCCGAGGGGATAAGGGTGGACCCTGCGAAGGTTGAAGCGGTGATGCAATGGGAACCTCCAAAGACGCCATCCGAGATTTGTAGTTTCTTAGGCCTGGCAGGCTACTATAGGAGGTTTATCCAGGATTTCTCCAATATAGCTTCTCCTTACAAAGTTGACCCGGAAGGACGTGAAGTATGAATGGGGTACTGATTAGGAGAACGCCTTCCTAGAACTGAAGATGAGGTTAACTCAAGCCCCTGTCTAGACGTTACCTGAAGGGAACAAGGATCTGGTAGTCTACTCGGATGCCTCGTATGCAGGATTGGGTTGCGTGTTGATGCAACAAGGGATGGTGATAGCCTATGCTTCTAGAAAATTAAAGGTCCACGAGGCCAATTATCCTACCCATGATTTAGAGTTGGCTGCGCTAGTGTTTGCATTGAAGATTTGGAGGCACTACCTGTATGGGGTGAAGTGCACCATCTTCACTGATCATAAAAGTCTGAAGTATTTCTTCAAACAAAAGGAACTCAACATGAGGCAGAGGAGGTGGTTGGAATTGATCAAGGATTATGACTACGAAATTCATTATCATCCAGACAAAGCCAATGTGGTTGCTGACGCCTTTAGCCGGAAGGGACAACCTGAACCAATTCGGGTGAGGGCTTACCAGATAATCATGACGCCTGATGTTATGAAACAAGTGAGGGAGTTTCAAGATGAGGCATTGAGAGATGATAGGGTCAACTCTAAAAGGATGAAAGGACAAGTTTCAGATTTGGGGGAAAACACCCTGGGTGTTAGGACCCGATCTGGGCGAATGTGGATCCCTCTCTATGGGGATCTGAGGGGGAAGATCATGGATGAGGCTCACAAAACTCGATATTCCATTCATCCCGGTGCCACGAAAATGTATCAGGATTTGAAGAAAAATTACTGGTGGCTAAGTACGTGAGCAAGTACGTGAGCAAGTGCCTGACTTGTCTGCAAGTGAAGGCAAAGCACCAAAAGCCATATGGAAAGATCCAGCCCTTGGATATTCCTGAATGGAAATGGGAACACATCACCATGGACTTCATCACGAAGCTAGCTCGCACGACGAGAGGAAGCGACACGATCTGGGTGATTGTTGACCGTTTAACAAAGAGCGCCTATTTCCTACCAATTCGTGAAACGTTTTCCTCTGAGAGGTTAGCAGAGCTATTTATCAAGGAGATCGTGGCTCGTCACGGCGTGCCAGTGTCTATCGTTTCAGATAGGGACACACGGTTTACATCCAAGTTCTGGAAGAGGTTTCACGACTCAATGGGGACTAGACTGCATATTAGTACGGCTTACCACCCCCAGACGGATGGTCAGTCGGAAAGAACGATTCAGACGTTAGAAGACATGCTACAAGCGTGTGTAATCGACTTTGGAGGAAGTTGGGATGAGCACTTACCGTTGGTGGAATTCTCATATAATAATAGTTACAATGCCAGCATTGGTATGCCACCTTATGAGATGTTGTATCGTAGGAAGTGCAGGACGCCTGTGTGTTGGGGTGACATCAGGCAAAAGGAATTGGGAAGTCTTGAAGTGATTGAGGTCACAACCGAGAAGTTAGATAAGATTAAGGAATTCATAAAAGCCGCAAAGGATCAACAGAAGTCTTATGCTGATAAGAGGCGTAGACCGATGGAGTTTGAGGTTGGTGACAAGGTTATGCTCAAGGTATCTCCCTGGAAAGGGATCATCAGGTTTCGAAAACAGGGAAAGTTAAGCCCAAGGTTCATAGGGCCATTCCGTATTGTCGCGAGGGTAGGGGAAGTGGCCTACAGATTAGAACTACCAGATGAGTTGAGTGGAATTCATCCTACGTTCCATGTGTCTCATCTCAGGAAATGTGTCACACCCCCGCTAAAAGCGGAAACACGGGGATGTAACGAGATCGGGATCGTCATAACACATGGTAAGCGATAGAGATGCAATATAAATAAATGATGACATGCGTGTCATGACGACACCCGACAACAAGGGGACTTGTGTCGTGTTTAGTCAGTGTTCACGACAACATAGCCATAAGCATAACATGATGATGATACACATAATCACATAAAGATGAAATTGTAATGTTAATTCCCACAACCCGGGAACAAGTTTCAAAAGATTGTAATTGTTTACATAACATCATTGTTCAAAAGATGATAATTGTTTACAAATGTTAACATTGTTCAAAAAGATTGTTGCCAAAATATGATAAGTCCCAAAAATGCATCCTAGGGTCTCCACTAAGGCAGCACACCTAGATTCCTGGACTTGCATGATTTCCTGAAAAGATATGCTTAAAACGGTCAACATAATTGTTGGTGAGCTCGCAGGTTTATGTAATAAAATGTAAGTGATGCTGTATAATGTAAGCGTAATGGAATACCGTGAATACAGTTATATACACAAGTAAAATCACATGACATGAGCTTTGCAACCAAACCTAGCGACGTACACAAAGAAATTGTCGGCATATATTCACCCAAGGGCCCGTTCCTGGCCACTGATGGTACCAACTAGTATACCATCAAACGAGGGTGGGGGTGTCAACCCAGTAGTACTACCAATACCTAACCGTCGGTTCCCACACTGGAATTAAATAGTTGCAAAGATAGAACCACACAGCAGACCCAAGCATGTATCAAATAGTACTTGCAACACAGTATCACGTTGATTCCTTGTATGTAAAATGTATGTAAGTTGTACAACATTGAAAATGAGTAAGCATACTTTTCCCCCAACTTGTAAATGACTGAAATATTGTATAAGCGTAAAAAGGGGCCACGAAACTCACTTGTTAAGTGGTAAGTATGTATGATCGATGTAATCCCAAATGTAGAATGCAGATAAACAGTCAAACACCTATTGACAGTTATTGTAAGCATTAATGATATGATATATAAGCGCGTAATAATGATTGGTCGGTTCGGGTCGTATCGGCTGGGTCGCGTGTAGCACACATAAACAGACACACGTACTAGACCCTATGTAGATCCAAGTACAAGTCATTGTTGCCATTGATGATGATGTTTGAGTAAAAGTCTCATTGTTCTTGAAGAAATATCAAATAAGTGTCCATAGTTATAAGTCGGTTAATCGTTGTAAAACGTTAGTTTAATTTGCTTAAAATAGTATTTGTGCCCTTTTTCGCGTTGACTTTAATATTTGTGGCCGAACAATGGCTACTGTGTTAATGTTACCTCAACATCGTACGTCATACTCACACCACGCACAAAGGAAATCAAACACAACAATTACAGTCGCACGACAAGACCAGACGCACGACTCAACCTCCATTCGTACGAATCAACCCTCAATCGTGCGAATCAGCTTCATTCGTACGATTGAACCTTCATTCATATGACTGGCCTTCAGTCGTACCACACAACACACAATCGCACGACTCAACCTCCATACCCACGAATCAACCTTCAATCGTGCGAATTAGCTACTTTCGTACGATTGAACCTTCATTCATGCGATTGGACTCCAGTCGTGCGAACCACGCACAATCGCACACATTCAGTCGGTCACCTGACTCAATCGCACACAATCACTCATACGCATGACTCAATCGCATACACTTATTCGCACGCATGACTCAATCGCATACAAACACTCAGTCGCACAACTCAGTCGCACAACATGCCTAGTCGCACACCTCAGTCGCACGATTGACTCAGATGCATGATTCAGTCGCACGACCCACTCAGTCGCACGGCTCAATCGCATGGTAGACCCAGTCGCTTGAACTGCAGAATCGCGACTGTGGTCGGGCTGAGCAGGCCCCGAGCTGCTCTAAACACGGGTTTTACACCACAAGGACTTCCAGAAACACTCAACAAACATACACAAACATGAAACACAAGCAAAAAGACCTCACACGCACCCATACGACCTTGTGTGTTCGGGTTGAACCCGAACACCCGAAACCCTAGTTTTGGACAGCCGTGATAAGGCAAGAAAATGGACAACCAAAGTCGACTACCTGCTAGAAACGAGTAGTCTAAGTTGTAGGTGGAGTCTAGACGAAGAAAACAAGACCACTCGGGTTGGATTTGGTGCTAGAATGAAGATTTTGTGTGTGTAGAGAGGATGAAGATGAAGAGGATGGTGAAAATGAAGACTTAGGGCTGGTATGGGGTATTTATACCCAGCCGAAGTTTGCAAAATTACAAGTTTAGTCCCTGCACTTAACCCCCGAGTTTTCCCAAATTTGGTTCGGTTGAAAAACGACTTTATTAGATGTTTTATATTAATTGTAAAAGTACATTTAATGTTATTATGACTTAAGAAATGGTTATGTTAAAAACATTTAATATATATATATAAAATGATATATTTGACGGCTTCGAAAATGAAAGTTTTAAAAGTCTTTTAAGGTTGACATCGGATCATAACGAATGCACACACAACGATAATAATGCACACATGATATCCACATAAAGAGTCAAATAAGGATGAGGAATGATCGATCAAAGAATAGATAACGGACAATCACGTTAATTGACGGACATTGAAGTGACGGATGTCACAGTATCCCCCAGTTGAGAGAATTTCGTCTCGAAATTCAGCTGGGTTAGGTCCAAGAGTGTCATCCTCAAAAAGATGTGGATATTTGAGTTTCATCTGATCTTCTCGTTCCCATGTAAACTCTGGCCCTCGTTTTGAATTCCACCTTACGCGAACAATAGGTATCCTACTGCGCTTCAGTTGCTTGACCTTTCGATCCATGATCTCAATGGGTTCCTCAACAAAATGAAGCTTTTTATCAATCTTGATTTCCTCAATTGGCACGTGAAGGGATTCATCAGCCAAACACTTCTTGAGGTTGGACACGTGAAAAGTATCATGCACACCGCTGAGTTCTTGTGGCAACCTCGATCGGTAAGCCACTGGACCGATCCTTTCAGTGATCTTAAATGGTCCAACGTATCTTGGGGCTAATTTCCCTTTCTTTCCAAATCGAACGACTCCTTTCCAAGGGGAGACTTTGAGTAATACACGATCCCCAACGTTGAATTCTAAAGGCTTCCCACGATTGTCGGCATAGCTCTTTTGGCGATCTGGTGCGGCTTTAAGTCGGTCTTTGATCTGAAAAATCTTGTCAGTTGTTTCTTGGATGATCTCGGGGCCTGTTAGTTGACTTTCACCAATCTCAGCCCAACAAACGGCAGATCTGCATTTCCTTCCATACAATGCTTCAAATGGAGCACATCCAATGCTTGTATGGTAGATGTTGTTGTAAGAGAACTCAATCAATGGTAGATGAGCATCCCAACTACCTCCAAAATCGATTACACACGCTCTCAACATGTCTTCTAGCGTCTGTATAGTTCGTTCACTTTGGCCATCTGTCTGAGGGTGATAGGCTGTACTCATGTCTAACCGAGTGCCCATCGCTTTCTGTAATGTCTGCCAAAAACGTGAAGTAAATCTGCTATCACGGTCGGATATGATTGATACCGGCACCCCATGCCGTGTCACGACCTCTTTGATGTACAATCTCGCCAACTTATCCATCTTGTAATCTTCTCGGATAGGCAAGAAATGTGCTGACTTCGTCATTCGATCCACAATGACCCATATCGAGTCATGACAGCTGCTTGTTCTAGGGAGTTTGGTAATGAAATCCATAGCTATGTTCTCCCATTTCCACTCGGGAATTTCAGGTTGCTGTAATAATCCCGATGGTTTCTGATGTTCAGCTTTAACTTTGGAACACATCAAGCATCTGCTGACGTATAAGGCAATGTCTTTCTTCATGCCTAGCCACTAGTACAGATCCTTGAGATCATGATACATCTTGTCTGCACCAGGACGAATAGAATATCGCATCTTGTGGGCTTCATCCATGACTAAGGTTCGAACACCTCCCCATTTGGGTACCCATATGCGATCCATGAAGTACTGTACACCATCATCCTTGCGAATCATCTGTTTATCCAACCCTCGGAATTCTTCTCCCGCAAGGTTTTCTTCCTTCAACGCCTCACTTTGTGCAATTTGGATCTGGGCTTTCAAGTTGGTTTGAATGGTCAATCCCAACGCTCGTGCACGCAGTGGTTTTACGCATTCTTTACGGCTTAAGGCATCAGCCACCACGTTAGCTTTCCCCGGATGGTACCGGATTTCACAATCATAGTCGCTAAGAAGCTCTACCCAACGTCGTTGCCGCATATTAAGTTCTTTCTGGTCCAGAAATGTTGGAGGCTCTTATGATCAGTGAAGATGATGCATTTGGTTCCATACAGGTAATGCCTCCAAATCTTGAGTGCAAATACTACAGCGCCCAACTCAAGATCATGAGTGGTGTAGTTCTTTTCGTGCACTTTAAGTTGTCGCGAAGCGTAGGCAATCACCTTATCCTTCTGCATTAGTACACATCCCAATCCTTGATGTGACGCATCGCAGTAAACCACAAAATCATCAGTTCCGTCTGGGAGAGACAATATAGGCGCGTTGCACAACTTCTCTTTCAACGTTTGGAACGCCTATTCTTGTGCATATCCCCAATCAAACTTCTTGTCTTTCTGAGTAAGCAGGGTTAATGGCTGCGCGATCTTCGAAAAGTTCGCGATGAAGCGACGATAATAACCGGCCAATCCTAAAAATTGCCGTATCTCTGATGGCGTCTGGGCGTATCCCATTTCTTCACCGCTTCGATCTTGCCGGGATCTACATGAATCCCGTCCTCGTTAACCACATGACCCAAAAACTTCACTTCCCGTAACTAAAACTCACACTTCGAGAACTTGGCGAAAAGTTTCTCTTCTCGCAGCAGCTCTAGAATTGCCCGAAGATGTTCTACATGATCCTCTTTTGATCGGGAGTAGATAAGTATATCGTCAATGAACACGATCACGAACTTATCCAAGTAAGGTTTGCACACCCGATTCATTAGATCCATGAACACAGCTGGTGCGTTAGTCAATCCAAACGGCATGACCAAGAACTCATAGTGCCCATAACGAGTTCTGAACGCAGTCTTCGGTATGTCGTCCTCGAAAACCCTTAGCTGATGATAACCAGAATGAAGATCAATCTTTGAAAAATACGAAGCTCCTTGCAGCTGATCAAATAAATCATCGATCCTGGGGAGAGGATATCGGTTCTTCACCGTCAACTTGTTCAGTTCACGGTAATCGATGCACATGCGGAACGATCCATCCTTCTTCTTGACAAATAGTACCGGCGCTCCCCGCGGTGAATGACTCGGTCAAATAAAACCCTTCTCCAGTAGTTCCTGTAACGGACTAGACAACTCTTGCATCTCGGATGGCGCTAGTCGGTATGGCGTTTTTGCTACCGGTGTAGCTCCAGGAACCAACTCTATACGGAATTCCACCTGTCGTGGAGGAGGCAAACCAGACAAGTCATCTGGAAATACTTCTGGGTAATCCCGTACCACTGGAATATCCACCAGTTTCCTTTCTTCGTCTTTCTTTTCAACCACATGGGCCAGAAAAGCATAGCACTGTTTTCGTAAAATCTGGCGTGCTTTCATGCAGGAAATAAGCTTTAAGTTCTTACCCAGTCGTTCTCCCTGAACCTTGAGTACTTCCCCGTTTGGCATAGGGATACGTACTACTTTGTCCCGGCAGACAATCTCTGCTCCATTTTGCGACAACCAATCCATGCCCACAATCACATCAAAGCTTCCTAACTCGAAGGGTATCAAATCTATATCGAAAGCATGATCCTCCAATGTCAACGAGCACTTCCTAATAATCTCATCGGCCTGAACAACCCTACCATTGGCCATTTCTACAGAGTAGCTAGTTTCTAGCCTACTAGGACTCAAATCAAGCAATTGCCCAAACTCGGAAGATATAAAACTATTGTCTGCTCCAGTATCAAATAATATAGATGCGAAGTGATGATTGAGTAAGTGCGTACCTGTGACAATATTCGGGTCCTGACGAGCATCATTGGCTCCAATGACGAATGCACGTCCCCGAGCTGCATTCCCCTGAGTAGTCGGGCCTTGATTCCCAGCTATAGCCATCACCTACTGCTGGTTGTTTCCCTGTTGACCCGGTGCCCGATTCAGCCTGGGGCACATATTCCTGTAGTGATCAGGGCTTCGACACTCAAAACAAGCCCTTGGATTCCCGGCGGGGTTAACCGCGTTGACGGGTGCTACAAGATTCGGCGCAGTTCTACAATCTCTCGCCAAATGTCCCGGGCGCCTACAGTTAGCGCACACCCGGCACTGCGTCCCTGGGGGATGATGATAGTTGCACCTGTCACATTTGGGGTGCGGCCCCACATACTCTCTCCTGGCCTGAGACACGGCCACAAAATTCCTGGTTGGTTTAGCCCTCTTCTCAAATTTCCCGGCACTCGACCGGCTCGATTCCCCAACATCCTTCCGCTTCTCGGCTCCTCTGCCCAAAACCCCAGTTCTTACCATCTCATCAGTCAAAGCGCCAGCTTTCAGAATTGCGCTCTGAATAGTAGGAGGAGCGGTTGCTGTGACCATTGCTCTAATTTGAGGCGCGAGTCCCCAAATGTACCTCTCGATCCTCTTTGATTCCGGCGTGACCAGGTGCGGAACCAACCTTGCCAACTCATGAAAACGGTCGGTATAAGTTGCATGCCCTGCCCCCACCATGGCATGATTCCAGAACTCATGCTCCAACTTCTGCATCTCGTTGAGAGGGCAGTATTCCTCGGTGATCAAGGCTTTGAACTCATCCCATGACATCTGCATCGCAGATTCTCTTCCTCTAGCTTGAACCTGGGTGTTCCACCAGGTTAGAGCCTTACCCTGTAGTGAACATGTGGCATACTTGATTCTCTGGCTGTCGAGGCACTCGCTGATATCAATCACTGCCTCCATCTTTTCCAGCCACCTGGTCAGGGATATCGCCCCACCTTTCCCATCGAATTCCCTCGGTTTGCAAGCCACAAACTCCTTGTATGAACATCCCCGACGTGCGTTAACAACCCCAGTCTCAATACCGGCTGTACCACCATTCCCAGTCTCCTGGTTGCTTTCGTTTCCGGTCGGGTTTCCGTTTCCCGTCTCAGTTTCGATCCCACCATGGGCTCTTTCTCCGTTGTCTCCGTCATCGTTGCCACCATCCCCGTGAGGGTGGTGTTGTTGGAGTGCGTCGCTCACTTGGGCCACGATAGTAGGAATCAGCGCGGCCAACTGTTGAGCAATCAGGGCTGCAATGTCGGCGTTCCCTGTTCCTTGACTGTTACTGGCAGGAGCATTGTTTGTTCTTGGTGCTCTGCCTCTGCCTCAGCCTCTGCCCCTTGGGGCTTCACTCCCGCCACTATTGCTGCGGGTAACTCTTCGAGGCGGCATTGTCTAATCATAGAAAAGTAAACACATAAGCTTAAATCAATTGAAAGTGTATATCCATAACACTCATCATGTCCAGTATTTCATGTTAATATCACACTTATTGTCATCACACATCGCATGCAATTCGTGCAGTTCTCACACCATGAATTGATAATGTTGCAATGATAATCCATCACAACTGTTGTAAGTCCATGTATACAATCACGTTTAGTCTAGCGGAGGTTGTCTACTTCCTCCTCTTTCGAGGTTTCAGACATAACCATCCTCAGGGTTAATCTCAATGTCCAAGGTCAAGCGCAATAGCATGATCTGTGAAGATCTCTTCGGGTTTAATACCCGGATCTGATAAACTAACTCGGCGCGCAGTGGGAACGGAAGATTCAATAGAAGCGTCCCCATAAAAGAGTGAGCACAAGGGCTCTCTCATAGGGTGGAAAGATCACATAACAAATAGATGAACAAATCAAGCAGCGAGGAACACATACACGAGATATAATATGCATACAGAGTCCTAGCATGCAAATCTACATGAAGGTTCCTAGGTTATAGTCTAGGTCAAGCGTATTGCCTAATTCTCTATAACCAATGGCTCTGATACCAATCTGTCACACCCCCGCTAAAAGCGGAAACACGGGGATGTATCGAGATCGGGATCGTCATAACACATGGTAAGCGATAGAGATGCAATATAAATAAATGATGACATGCGTGTCATGACGACACCCGACAACAAGGGGACTTGTGTCGTGTTTAGTCAGTGTTCACGACAACATAGCCATAAGCATAACATAATGATGATACACATAATCACATAAAGATGAAATTGTAATGTTAATTCCCACAACCCGGGAACAAGTTTCAAAAGATTGTAATTGTTTACATAACATCATTGTTCAAAAGATGATAATTGTTTACAAATGTTAACATTGTTCAAAAAGATTGTTGCCAAAATATGATAAGTCCCAAAAATGCATCCTAGGGTCTCCACTAAGGCAGCACACCTAGATTCCTGGACTTGCATGATTACCTAAAAAGATATGCTTAAAACGGTCAACATAATTGTTGGTGAGCTCGCAGGTTTATTTAATAAAATGTAAGTGATGCTGTATAATGTAAGCGTAATGGAATACCGTGAATACAATTATATACACAAGTAAAATCACATGACATGAGCTTTGCAACCAAACCTAGCGACGTACACAAAGAAATTGTCGGCATATATTCACCCAAGGGCCCGTTCCTGGCCACTGATGGTACCAACTAGTATACCATCGAACGAGGGTGGGGGTGTCAACCCAGTAGTACTACCAATACCTAACCGTCGGTTCCCACACTGGAATTAAATAGTTGCAAAGATAGAACCACACAACAGACCCAAGCATGTATCAAATAGTACTTGCAACACAGTATCACTTTGATTCCTTGTATGTAAAATGTATGTAAGTTGTACAGCATTGAAAATGAGTAAGCATACTTTTCCCCCAAGTTGTAAATGATTGAAATATTGTATAAGCGTAAAAGGGGGCCACGAAACTCACTTGTTAAGTGGTAAGTATGTATGATCGATGTAATCCCAAATGTAGAATGCAGATAAACAGTCAAACACCTATTGACAATTATTGTAAGCATTAATGATATGATATATAAGCGCGTAATAATGATTGGTCGGTTCGGGTCGTATCGGCTGGGTCGCGTGTAGCACACATAAACAGACACACGTACTAGACCTTATGTAGATCCAAGTACAAGTCATTGTTGCCATTGATGATGATGTTTGAGTAAAAGTCTCATTGTTATTGAAGAAATATCAAATAAGTGTCCATAGTTATAAGTCGGTTAATCGTTGTAAAACGTTAGTTTAATTTGCTTAAAATAGTATTTGTGCCCTTTTTCGCGTAGACTTTAATATTTGTGGCCGAACAATGGCTACTGTGTTAATGTTACCTCAACATCGTACGTCATACTCACACCATGCACAAAGGAAATCAAACACAACAATTACAGTCGCACAACAAGACAAGACGCACGACTCAACCTCCATTCGTACGAATCAACCCTCAATTGTGCGAATCAGCTTCATTCGTATGATTGAACCTTCATTCGTATGACTGGCCTTCAGTCATACCACACAACACGCAATCGCACGACTCAACCTCCATACGCACGAATCAACCTTCAATCGTGCGAATTAGCTACTTTCGTATGATTGAACCTTCATTCGTGTGATTGGACTCCAGTCGTGCGAACCACGCACAATCGCACACATTCAGACGGTCACCTGACTCAATCGCACACAATCACTCATACGCATGACTCAATCGCATACACTCATTCGCACGCATGACTCAATCGCATACAAACACTCAGTCGCACAACTCAGTCGCACAACATGCCTAGTCGCACAACTCAGTCGCACGATTGACTCAGACGCATGATTCAGTCGCACGACCCACTCAGTCGCACGGCTCAATCGCATGGTAGACCCAGTCGCCTGAACTGCAGAATCGTGACTGTGGTCAGGCTGAGCAGCCCCCGAGCTGCTCTAAACACGGGTTTTACACCACAAGGACTTCCAGAAACACTCAACAAACATACACAAACATGAAACACAAGCAAAAAGACCTCACACGCACCCATACAACCTTGTGTGTTCGGGTTGAACCCGAACACCCGAAACCCTAGTTTTGGACAGCCGTGATAAGGCAAGAAAATGGACAACCAAAGTCGACTACCTGCTAGAAACGAGTAGTCTAAGCTGTAGGTGGAGTCTAGACGAAGAAAACAAGACCACTCGGGTTGGATTTGGTGCTAGAATGAAGATTTTGTGTGTGTAGAGAGGATGAAGATGAAGAAGATGGTGAAAATGAAGACTTAGGGCTGGTATGGGGTATTTATACCCAGCCCAAGTTTGCAAAATTACAAGTTTAGTCCCTGCACTTAACCCCCGAGTTTTCCCAAATTTGGTTCGATTGAAAAACGACTTTATTAGATGTGTTATATTAATTGTAAAAGTACATTTAATGTTATTATGACTTAAGAAATGGTTATGTTAAAAACATTTTATATATATATAAAATGATATATTTGACGGTTTCGAAAATGAAAGTTTTAAAAGTCTTTTAAGGTTGACATCGGATCATAACGAATGCACACACAACGATAATAATGCACACATGATATCCATATAAAGAGTCAAATAAGGATGAGGAATGATCGATCAAAGAATAGATAACGAACAATCACGTTAATTGACGGACCTTGAAGTGACGGATGTCACAAAATGTCTGGCAGATAATGATGCAGTTGTACTATTAGAAGACATTGAAGTTGATGAACGACTTAATTATGTAGAGCAGCCGGTGGCCATCCTTGATTGGAAAGAGAAACTCTTACGGAATAAAGTGGTTCCACTAGTACGAGTACAGTGGAGACACAGAAAAGGATAAGAATCTACATGGGAGACCAAGGAGGAGATGGGGAAATTTTATCCTCAATTGTTTGATGACTGACAGGCTTCAAGGACGAAACTTAAATAAGTGGGGGAGACTTGTAACACCCCAAAAAGTGAAAACGAGTCATTAAGGATAATGGGCTTAATTAATGGGTATTTAATAAAAGAAGGAAATGGGTTATGGGCTAAATTGGGTTTATGGGCAAGAGCCTAAGTGATTAAGGCCCATAATCAGCCCCTTAACCCACCCAAAGCAGCCTCCATCTCCATCATTTGCAACCCTAGCCACCAAATTTGTAGAGAGAGAAAGTAGAGAGAGAAAGTGAAGGAAACTCAAGATTTGGAGCTTCAAAGGTCTAGGGATTGAAGATCTGGGTGTTGGAGCATCAAACCACAAGAAAGGAGCAACAAATCCAGGTAAGAACCGACCTCTAAACCCTTCTGTAGATCAAACCCGAATTCTAGGGTTTTGGGTTTTGAAAAGTTGTAAAGAATCGCATAAAGGTCATATTTTTACGTATAAAAACATGTATAAAGCTTAGATTTAGCCTCATGGATGATAAACTAAGGGTTTGGACCTAAAAAGTTGCGATTTTGGGTTAAAAATGAGTTGTTCGTCATTTCAGCTCGATCTGCAAAACTGTGTATGCATCCAGCAAAATTGTGTTGGATTCTGTGTGCCCAAGACACTTAGAATATTGATGTGGTTAGTACGTTATGATCCAAGTCGGGTTATACCCAATAACAAGTTTGGCAAACACCAATTAAATATTTAATTGATGATGTGATCATGCAATTAAATATTTACACCGATTTAGAAAATGGGTTTTCTAAATAAGTTGCATGTGAGTGGGAACAACTTATTAGGATAATTTGTTCAAACAATATTATTTGAAGTGTTGTTTAAATTAGTTAGATGACATCAAATAATAGTGGGAATTACAACTTATAAATTAAATGGTTAATTGTATAAGTATGTAAATACATATATATATATATTGTACATACAATTTATTATATGTCTAGTTCACAAGACATATTAATGTGTGATAAACAAATTGAAGGGGAAAGGGTTTTGAAACCCAAATTTCGGCCGCCCTCCCCTTTAATCCCCATTGGACCAAACTTGCTTTGGGTACCAACACACATTTAACTCTTGTCTTGAACACTCCACAAAAAAAGAACCACACAAATTACATGCAAAAGGCTCCAATCTCTCTCTCTCTCAACCTCACGGTTCAAGCAAGAAAAAGAAGAGTTTTTGAAGCTTATTTTGGGTGATTCTACCTAACAAGAAAGGGTGTTGCCATCAAGCTTGGGGTATACTAGCTTGAGGAGTCCTCCATTGGAGTCTTGGCCAAAAGAACAAGCATCAAAACCCCCATTTTGGTCGACATTTGCTGCTGGAACAAGGTAGTTGTCACAGCTTGTTCTAGCTGTGATTTTATGTACGATTTTGTATGTTCATAGCTTGTTTAATCCACATAAATGATCCTTATTGTTATGGGTTTGTTTATTTGTATATTAATCATCATAAAACATGGATTTTCAGATCTAAAATCATGTTTTAAATACAAATTTATCCGCTGCGTTTTTCTGAAATACCAAGAGGATAAAACGGTTTTATCTTCAAATAAACCCAACAATGGCATCAAGAGCCGGTTATGTGGATGACTTGCTTGATTTATCTTTTAAAATTGGTTTTAAAAGATGATATTAGACATGTTATAGGCTGATTTTGGGCTGTTATAGTTTATATGAATGATTCCCCAAACTTTCAAGGTCATATCACACATGCTAGTGATTAGACCTTGAAAGAAACATATTATGAATGTTGGTTGTTTGGACAATGATTAAAACCCAAAATTTCAGTTTATGTTGGCTGAAATTTGGGGTTTTAAATGGGGTTTTCATTATATGAATTGATGATATGATCATTGGTTGTTAAAGTGCATAACCTAGCTTGTGGCCTTGTGTTGTTTGGAAGATTCTAGTGGTTGTTTTATTCATTCAATTTGGTTGTAATTTTTGTGTTTATTCATTTGGGTTGTAATTATTCATTCATTTGGTTATGTAATAATAGATTAGGTTCATTTCCTTTACTAGAAAAAATGTATTAAGATACAATTTTGTAAAAGGAAGATGTACAAGATCAAGACCCAAAGATGGACACAAAGACACAAGAAACATGGAGCATTTGGATGCGGTTTCTAGTGGGAGGTTCTTGGAACCTTTATGTTTTTTTTTGACCCTTAGAAAGACCAAAGACAACACTTGTGATGGCAAACAAGTGTTGTCAACATAAGGGCTATGGTTATGCACATATGATTGTTTATGTTTTATGCTTGGTTGATTGTTTGTTGTTTGATTGTTTGGTTTGTATTTGAATATTCATCACAAACTCATTAACAAACTTAACAAGCTGAAAATGTTGGTTCTTTAAGTTAATAAAAGTTATTAAAATGGTTTAATGATTTTAAAGATTAAAATTGGTTTTAATCTAAGAACCATAGGGTACCTTGTATTTGAAAGCATACAAATACAAGTACAAAGAGTTTTCTAAACTAGAATTAAGAAATCTCTATAATTTTAAAAACGAGATCAACACCGTCCTTTTACACAACACTTGAGTCACTTGGGAACTCTTAGTGGGATAAAGGTCACCTAACCATTTTGAGGGAACTTGTGATTTGAGGTGAGAATGCCTTACTTATGGGATAAAGGTCACCTAACCATTTGTTTTGGCAAACTCACACGTGGGTGTAAGTAGGATGTCTTGATTTGCAAACCATGTTAAATGGATCACCTACAATGTGGTTTCCAAATGGTGTTGATGGGATTTACATGCCGACTTTACATATGATGTTCAAGAGTCGATCCCATACCTCTAGAAGTTGCAAATGGTTGCAACCGTCAATCGTTGACCACCTTATTAATTTAAATCGTGGGATAAAGGTCACCTAACCACAATTTAAATGTAATGTTGGGTTCTAGATTTTAATATATAATTGACCTTAATAGGCATTAATTATTAAAATTGATAATATCGAAAATACTAAATAAAACTTTGTTAAATTTTGTAGATGGCCTCTAATAATGATAATTCCGATAACTCATCCGCGTCCAACCAATCTTTACGAGCGATCCTCCAAAAGGAACGTCTAAATCACAATAACTTCATCGATTGGTATCGAAACTTGAGAATCGTTCTCAAGCAAGAGAGAAGATCGTACGTTTTAGACGACCCTATCCCCGATCAACCTAGCGAGGATGATCAGGAGGCCTTTAACGATTGGTTGAAGTACACTGAGGACTCCGTCCAAGTGTCTTGTCTCATGCTAGCGAGCATGACTCCGGATCTCCAAAAGGAGTATGAACATCACGGAGCATATGACATGATAACCCAGCTGAAGGAAACGTTCCAACAGCAAGCGAGGGTTGAGCGCTTCGAAACGGTTCGAACACTCCATGCATGTCGTATGGACGACAACCAATCTGTTTCATCTTATGTTCTTAAGATGAAAAGTCATATTGACCGCCTCGAGAGGCTTAACTGTCCCGTCTCGAAGGAATTGGCCACGGATTTGATCCTTAATGGCCTTACCAAGAAGTTCGAGACATTCGTGTTGAACTACAACATGAATGCATGGGACAAAAGCATTGGTGAACTTCACTCAATGCTCAAAACGGCCGAGGCGGCCATGGGTAAAAGGGTTTTACCCGTTCTCACCATCAATGAAGGTGGGAACAACAAAAGGCCTCATCCCGCACCCAAGGCAAAGGTTGCCAAGGGTAAGGGACATGCGTGGGGAAAGGGGAAAGGGGTGGTAAGGGTACCACCCAAACCACAAGAGAAGAAGCAAAAGGTTGCTACAAATGACCCATGCTTCAAGTGTGGGGAGATAGGACATTGGGCAAGGAATTGTCCTGTCCATCTCCAAGAGTTGAAAGCCAAGAGGGATGCCGGGCAGACCTCAGGTACAATATACATGATTCATATTGATCTTAATGTTACATCTTCTAACACATGGGTATTGGATACCGGATGTGGAACTCACATTTGCAATGTGTTGCAGGGGTTCACAAGAAGTAGGGACTTCAAACAAGGGGATGTTAGCCTCTTCATGGGAAATGGAACTAAAGTCTTAGTTGAAGCTCGTGGAGACTACATCCTAAGACTTCCAAGTGGTTTGGAAGTTATTTTGAAGAATGTTTTGTATGCTCCTAGTTTGACTAGGAACATTATTTCTGTATCCCAGTTAAGACATTATGATTATGTATTATCTTTTATTGAAAATGATATTCTTGTTTCTTTAAATGGTATGTTCTATTTTAAAGCTATTCCAATTAATGGTATTTATGAATTGGTTCATGAAAATACTTTAAATAGTTCATTGTACCAAACTAACACCAAGAAACTCAAGTTGGACTTGAGTGATACCTATCTTTGGCATTGTCGTCTTGGTCATATAAACAAGAAACGTTTACAAACACTTCAAAAGAATGGTCTTTTAAAAACAAATGAATGTGATTCATTTGATGTTTGTGAATCTTGTTTACAAGGTAAGATGACTAAGGCACCCTTTAGTGGAACTACCGAAAGGGCAAAAGATTTATTAGGAATCATACATTCGGATGTATGTGGTCCTTTTAAGCCAATGACTAGGAATGGTGAAAGATACTTCATTACCTTTACCGACGATTATAGTCGCTATGGGTATGTGTACTTATTAAGGCACAAAGATGAAGCTTTTGAAATGTTCAAAATCTTCAAGAATGAAGTTGAAAATCAACTCAATAAGTCAATTAAAGTTCTCCGTACCGATAGAGGAGGTGAATACCTAAGTGATGTTTTTCAAGATCATCTTAGGAGTTGTGGGATTGTCTCACAACTCACTCCACCTGGAACACCACAACATAATGGTGTGTCTGAGAGGAGGAATCGAACCTTATTGGATATGGTCCGATCTATGATGGCTAGAAGCACATTACCTCTATCATTTTGGGGTTTCGCTCTGCTCTCCGCGGCCCGTATTCTAAATATGGCCCCAACCAAAAAGGTGGAAAGGACACCTTTTGAGATATGGCATGGAAGGGTTCCATCCCTATCATACTTAAGGGTTTAGGGTTGTGAGGCTTATGTTAAAACTCCCACCCCAAACAAATTGGAAGTCCGATCCACCAAGTGTATCTTTATTGGATATCCTAGAGATTCTATGGGATATTATTTCTATGATCCACTGGAACAAAAGGTATTTGTTGCCAGAAAGGGTGAGTTCTTAGAAGCAAAGTTCCTTATGGAAGTAACTAGCAGTAGAACAGTGGATCTTGAGGAGGATCAAGAACCACAACCCGATGCACGTTTGGTTGAAACTAGCACTCAACATGAGGATGCTGAGGATGATCAAATGGTTGATCAATACACGCAAAACGTTCGCAGAAGTGGTAGAACTAGTAATCCACCTGAAAGATACGAATTTTTCATGGATGGATGCTATGTGGTAGATTCTGATGAACCAACCACATACCATAATGCAATGTCCAATTCGGATTGTGACAAATGGCTTGAAGCCATGAACGTTGAGATGCAATCCATGTATGACAATCAAGTTTGGGAACTTGTTGAACCACCTCTTAACTCCAAGATAGTTGGAAGTAAGTGGGTTTTCAAGAAGAAAACCGATATGCATGGAAACTTGGATACTTATAAAGCTAGACTTGTAGCAAAGGGTTTCACTCAAACTCAAGGGGTTGATTATGATGAAACTTTCTCACCTGTTGCGATGCTAAAGTCTATAAGGATATTGTTTGCCATAGCTGCTCATTATGATTATGAGATTTGGCAAATGGATGTCAAAACCGCTTTCCTAAATGGATATCTTGAGGAAGATGTCTATATGGTTCAGCCTGAAGGTTTTGTCGATCCAAAACATCCTAATAAAGTATGCAAGTTAAAGAAATCAATCTATGGATTAAAACAAGCATCGAGAAGCTGGAATCACCGTTTTGATGAGGAAGTAAAGAAATTTGGTTTCATCAAAAACGCTGATGAGGCTTGTGTGTATAAGAAGGCTAGTGGGAGCACAATAACTTTCCTAGTATTGTATGTTGATGACATACTACTATTTGGAAATGACATTCCAACCTTGGAAAGTGTAAAAACCTGGCTTGGAAGTTGTTTTTCCATTAAGGATCTTGGTGAAGCCGCCTATATTCTGGGAATAAAGATCTATAGGGATAGATCAAGGCGGTTGATTGGTTTGAATCAAAGTGCATATATTGATAAAATCTTGAAAAGGTTCAAGATGGAGAATTCTAAGAAAGGTACCGTACCTATTCAAAGAGGAACGATATTGAGTACGGCTCAATGTCCAAGCTCAAAGGAAGAGCAAGATAAAATGAAGGCAATCCCATACGCATCTGCTATAGGATCCATCATGTATGCAATGATATGCACTCGACCGGACGTGTCATGCGCCTTAAGCATATTGGATGGCTGTTAAGAACATACTTAAGTACCTAAGGAGGACAAGAGATATGTTCCTGATCTATGGATCTGGTGACGAGGAGCTCGTTGTAAAAGGTTACACGGATGCGAGTTTCCAAACCGATCGTGACGATTCACGGTCACAATCGGGATACATTTTCATTCTGAATGGAGGGGCTGTCTCTTAGAAGAGCTCCAAGCAGGATGTGGTGGCTCTATCAACTACAGAATCAGAATACGTCGCCGCCTCATTGGCAGCTCAAGAAGCTGCATGGTTGAAGAAATTCATTGCCGATCTAGGGGTTGTCCCTTCCATTCAGGAACCCCTAGAGATCTTTTGTGACAACGAGGGTGCGATTGCTCAAATCAAGGAACCCCGTGCTCATCAAAAGACTAGGCACATTGAGCGGAGATTCAACTACATACGGGATGAAGTTGAAAAGGGAAAGATATGTATTCGCAAAGTTCACACGGATCAAAACGTTGCAGATCCCCTCACGAAGCTCCTTGAAAAGGCAAAGCATGAAGGTCATACTTGTGCCATGGGACTTCGATATTCTAGTGAGTGGATTTGATCTGTAAATTTTGTATTTGGATATATGGAACTTTCTATTATTTGAATAAAATTATTTGGTTATAATGTTTCAAATACTATTCCAATTTAGCATGTTTAATCCATGAGTAAAATGTTTACTCTGAATGTCCGTAGTCGTTCATACTTGTGGGAACAAGTTTGAAGGTAAGACTATTATGAACTTGGATTGGTTGATATTCATAAGGATGAATATAGAGCAATGGGTTGCTACCAAGGTTCATAGATATTTGTGGGATACAAATATTGGACTAACCCGCATCTCAAATTTTACTACATGGAATCTTATTGATTGATCATAAGTAATTTTGAGTAAAGGCGAATATCATTTGGTATCCTCCGACCTGAGATACATATTGGGTTTTGATATTCACCAAGTGTTACACCTTGAGCTTCTTCTTCACTGTCCTGAAATAGTGGACAGTACATAAGGGTATATTCAGGTATGACACGAGGTGTCTGTGAGAAACATTTGTAGTCAAGATGGAATTTGTTCCTCTTATTCGTTGAGAGTTAGATGTCTAAGGCCTGATAAGTTAAATCAACAAGAAATGATCATTCTGTGTTCTTGGATTTAACATGACATCTGAAACAAAAGGATAGATGATTGATTCACCTAAATCATTTCAAGTAGGGTACTTGAAAGGGATGATGTTATTGAATGGCTACAAGTCATGCGTATTAAGGGTAGTGAACCGTTGTTAGGCGGTATTTACTGCTTACATCAATCTTCTATGAATCTTGGGCAAGTGGGAGATTGTTGGATTCTGTGTGCCCAAGACACTTAGAATATTGATGTGGTTAGTACGTTATGATCCAAGTCGGGTTATACCCAATAACAAGTTTGGCAAACACCAATTAAATATTTAATTGATGATGTGATCATGCAATTAAATATTTACACCGATTTAGAAAATGGGTTTTCTAAATAAGTTGCATGTGAGTGGGAACAACTTATTAGGATAATTTGTTCAAACAATATTATTTGAAGTGTTGTTTAAATTAGTTAGATGACATCAAATAATAGTGGGAATTACAACTTATAAATTAAATGGTTAATTGTATAAGTATGTAAATACATATATATATATATTGTACATACAATTTATTATATGTCTAGTTCACAAGACATATTAATGTGTGATAAACAAATTGAAGGGGAAAGGGTTTTGAAACCCAAATTTCGGCCGCCCTCCCCTTTAATCCCCATTGGACCAAACTTGCTTTGGGTACCAACACACATTTAACTCTTGTCTTGAACACTCCACAAAAAAAGAACCACACAAATTACATGCAAAAGGCTCCAATCTCTCTCTCTCTCAACCTCACGGTTCAAGCAAGAAAAAGAAGAGTTTTTGAAGCTTATTTTGGGTGATTCTACCTAACAAGAAAGGGTGTTGCCATCAAGCTTGGGGTATACTAGCTTGAGGAGTCCTCCATTGGAGTCTTGGCCAAAAGAACAAGCATCAAAACCCCCATTTTGGTCGACATTTGCTGCTGGAACAAGGTAGTTGTCACAGCTTGTTCTAGCTGTGATTTTATGTACGATTTTGTATGTTCATAGCTTGTTTAATCCACATAAATGATCCTTATTGTTATGGGTTTGTTTATTTGTATATTAATCATCATAAAACATGGATTTTCAGATCTAAAATCATGTTTTAAATACAAATTTATCCGCTGCGTTTTTCTGAAATACCAAGAGGATAAAACGGTTTTATCTTCAAATAAACCCAACAAATTGCATGTTCAAGCTGCGGAACTGTGGGTGTTCTGCGAAACTATAGTTTCGCAGGTAATTTTGCAGCCATGAAAATTCCAACGAAAGTTGGGCGAAAGTGCCATGCGAAACTGGCAGTGAAACTGTCAGCGAAAATGGCAGCGAAACTGTCAGCGAAACTGGCAGCAAAACTGCCAGCAAAACTGGCAGCGAAATTAGCAGCGAATTTAGGCAAAAATTAACCCCTTAGAGTGTTAACTTGTCTACAGGCTGTGTAGTGTGATCCTAGCCTAGAAAACTTAGTCTAGAAGTTATTCCCGGCATCTAGGTGAGTTCTAGATCCCCTATTTATAAGTTTTTCCATGTTTTGGGGCTATTATGCATACTAAATTTACGTTTTTTAATGACCAAGATTTTAAGAGGTGTTAACAGGAAGAACAATTTTTCTATAAGTAAATGTGCTATATAAATGTTTAAATATAAAAATTTTTCGCGCTGACCTGGCAGCCCGGCCCCAGCCAGGGGCGTTGCCCCTTGGACCCTACTAAAGGCTGTTGCCCCTAGGACCCTGCTGTCAGGGGCTGCCGCCCCCGAACCCCCGTTGTCCCGCGGTGGGTCGGTTATGTTTTATAATGACTAGTACTTGGTATGTTGTGTACTTATTAAGTTAAGTATTATATATTAAAGTGGAAGATGATATTAATGAAAAGTGAAACTTAATGAATGTTACCCCCGGGCCCATTTGATGATGAAAAGTCTTGCAAGCACTATGATAGACTTCACTTATGTGAGTCTGATGTATGATGATGGATCCGTATTCATGAGCAGGTTATGTGCCTTTTAGTATGGATCAACTGTCGGGGGTTAGCTACCGTTTTCATGTGTACCGACAGGGATTGGCATTTGTTGTCGATCAACATGGAGCTCTTGCTTTGTGCAATCTCGTTTATGATGAAAGTGAAAGATAATGAAAGATAATGAAAAAATAAAAGATAATGAACATGCTTATTATGATGCAAGTAATGTTATGTACTATGTTGTATGCATGGTCATTATATGAAGGATAAAGTTTATATTTTCTTATATTATTTAAACTAGAACTCACTCAGCGAAGCTGACTTTTATGCATAATAGTTGGCAGGTAAACGTTGATGCTGGGGATGGCACCATGGAGCTACTTGGAGAGCAATGGATGGCATTCCTGTTTATGAGATCTTTATTGTATTTTCAAACAATGCACTATGTTTTTATTCTATTTAAAGATAAATGTATGAGTACAATATGATTTCCAAGTTTTAAATGAATGTCTATTTAATTCCACTGCAATGTTTTGATTATTAAAAATGATTTTATGCTATGATTAACCAACTGTGAGGTTTTCCAGGAACGGGGCCTTACACGCAAGCTCTTCTTCTTCTTCTTCATCATTAGAAAGAACCATTTCGGTCTCCGGCCCCTCTTGTCCTCCCGCGGACCTGTTCCTTTCCTTTCTTCCCCTTCTCGTACAGCCCTTATCACTTCGGTCACCACAGACGGTAGGATCGTCTGCATGACCTGATGAACCTCCTCTACCACTGCCTCTTTCACTAAGGCCCTCAGATCCGCACTCTCGTCTCCACTCTCCGGATGAGGGGTCTCGGGTTCTTCAGAAACCACCTTTTCGACTCTAGGTCTTCCTCTTTTGGGTTGCGGTTCATCACCACTTCCCCCACGACCTCCACCACGTGAAGCTTTAGACGATCTACCACCGGCCATTCTCTAACACACTGAAAGATTCAAACACCAACACGGTCATTCAAGGGAACAACTCAGTTCATGTCAAGTATAGTAAGTCCCTAATTACAGTGGCCAGTTGTGATTAGCCACTTACTTTACTCTTCATACCCCGAGCATTACCTATCCTGACTACATCAGTATCTAAATCTACATACAGCACATAAACCACATAACATGCGCACGTAATACCGATTATCATTAAGAAAATACCTGATGGCACGCAGCTACTCAGATTGGCATCCCATTCCCTTTCCGTCCCATTTTCAGTTTAAGTTAAGGTTTATTTGGAAAATTTACCCATTTCACTTAAACTTTGGCTCTGATACCAACTTGTAAGGCCCCGTTCCCGGGATGTTTACAGCTGGTAAATCATCGCACATAAAACATATAATTACATTCGTACTTCATAAAACATCGCAGCGGAACATTAAAATAACCTTTCATTTCCATGTAAATGCTTTTGCAAGTTAATACAATCGTTCATTTCAAAATATCGTTCGTTCGCATTACAATGCAAAAACATTTAAACAAAAGAATGCCATCCAAAAGATCTGAGTAGCCGCCCCGTGCCATCCTCAGCAACATTACCTGCCAACTGGAAACACATAAAAGTCAGCGTTGCTGAGTGAGTTCTAGTTTTATAATAAAACATACTTTATCTTTCGTTAAAACCATTCATTACTTTCTTTCAAATCATATCAGGCTTTAGAGCGTGATCACACATCGTACGTACACATAGATAATATTTATTATCTTCATCATTGTTCATTTCGTACATTTCACACGTTTTGTACTTATCGCACTTTTCGTACATTTATTATCTTTCACTTCTATCTAGGTCCTGTCATGTACTTAACCCCCCTCTAGAGCACCAAGCAATTTCATCTAGGGTTAAGTGACAAGGACCCCATATCGCACATATGGAGTGGTCACTAGGACAGACTCCCCCTGTGTGTGTGTACTCTTATGGTTTCACCAAGATCGCACGCTTTATAACACACATTAAATAGGAAATCGCACGTGTTGGAGCAGTCACCGAGACTGAACTCTTACTGTGTGTATGAACCCTTATGAGTTAGCCAAAATCGCACGCTGTAAGTACACACACAGTTGGGCTAACAACTCTCAATGAGTTGTGAACCTCCTTTCATTTGCTTGCAAGCCTTTCATACTTTCATTCGTTCATCAATGCATGCATTCATTATTTCATTCCACTTTTTATTATCTTCCACTTTACTAACACTTAATCATTTCATTCATTATCATTCAACGCAAAGCCACGGGAAGATAAACATACGTAAACAGGAACATCAACAAGATTATGCAAATCATCATACATATCAGCATGCATACATAACATATATCACATATTTTATCATGCATAACATCATACATAACATCATCATCAAACATTATCATCATGCCCATCATAACGTCTATGACTCCAAAAGTCAACTTACATAAACCCCCGGGAAACTCCCAAGTCAAAACCTACATCTGCACTTTCCCTCGAAAGTCAGAAAATAAACTTTTGTTCTTTCGGGCGTATGAGCCCTACTTGGGCGTATAGACACCCTCCAGTCGCATGGCCTCCCAAGCGACTGAACACTTAGGCGAATGGACATCAGGCGAATGAACCCTATGCGGATGAATACTATGGGCGAATGGACACCTATGCGTATGGACTCTCAGTCGCATAGCTTTCATGCGTATGGCCTTCAGTCGCATGACTTCAGGCGCATGGGCTTCAGTCGCATACCCTTCATGCGTATGAACCTCAGTCGCATGGCCTCCAGGCGAATAGACCTCAGTCGCATAACCTTTAATCGCATACCTTACAGGCGCACGAACTTCAGTCGAATGACTTCCATGCGTATTGACCTCAGTCGCATGGCATCCGAGCGCATGGACCTCAGTCGCATGCCTTTCGGTCGTATGGCCTCCACTCGCATGCCATTCGGTCGCCTAGCCCTAGCTGATGCAGAATGCAATTCATCCCGAACCCAAACTGCCATTTTCGGCCTCCAAGCTCTCCCAAACCTGTTCTAGGCTCAAATCAACCATCCTAAACCTTAGAAGCACCTACCACAATATCATTCAAGAACACACAAGCTCGAAGTCAAACCCCACTCGAATCACACAACACATACACACGGGTTCAACACACACATTTCCAAAAACAGGATTTTAGATGTGTTCCAGCCCCAAATCAGTAGAAAACGTGTAAAAGAGGGGTCTTAGAACTCACATTAACGACCTCTATGAGTAAAGCTTCACACAAACTCGCTAAACCTCGACTTTGGCACCTTGAATCCTTCAAAACCCTAGCTTTGCTCTTCTCTCTTCTCCTCCTCTCTCTATAACCGAATGAAAGGGGGAGAATGAGGGGAGAATGGGCTACCCTCCCACTTTTATACCTCCACTCATTCAACCTTCTCCCGCTTTGGCAAGTTTGGTCCCTCGACTTTGGACTTTATTTATTTTCTTTCTTTTGTCGGCTTCAAAGAAAATACCCGGGTGCTACAATTTTAGGAATAAAGATCTATAGGGATAGATCAAGGCAGTTAACAGGTTTAAATCAAAGTGCATACATTGATAAGATCTTGAAAAGGTTCAAGATAGAAAACTCTAAGAAAGGAACGGTACCTATTCAAAGAGGAACGATATTGAGTACGACTCAATGTCCAAGCTCAAAGGATGAGCAAGACAAAATGAAGGGAATCATGTATGCGTCTGCTATAGGATCCATCATGTATGCAATGATATGCACTAGGCCGGACATGTCATGCGCTTTGAGCATGACAAGCCGATAGCAGCAAAATTCTTGAAATAGTCATTGGATGGCTGTTAAGAACATACTTAAGTACCTAAGGAGGACTAAAGACATGTTCCTAATCTATGGATCTGGTGAGGTGGAACTCGTGCTAAAAGGTTACACGGATGCGAGTTTCCAAACTGATCGGGATGATTTACGATCACAATCTGGATACATTTTCATCTTGAATGGAGGAGCAGTCTATTGGAAGAGCTCTAAGCAAGATGTGGTGGCATTATCAACTACAGAGTCAGAATACATCGCCGCTTCATTAGTAGCTCAAGAAGCTGCATGGTTGAAGAAATTCATTGCCGATCTAGGGGTGGTCCCTTCCATTAAGGACCCCCTAGAAATTGTTTGTGATAACGAGGGTGTGATTGCTCAAATCAAGGAACCCTGTGCACATCAAAAGACTAGGCACATTGAGCGGATATTTAACTACATAAGGGATGAAGTTGAAAAAGGAAAGATATGTATTCGCAAAGTTCACACGGATCAAAACATTACGGATCCACTCACGAAGCTCTTTGAAAAGGCAAAGCATGAAGGTCATATTTGTGCCATGAGACTTTGATATTCTAGTGACTGGATTTGATCTTTAATTTTGTATTTGGATATTGGAACCTTTTATTACTTGAATAAATTATTTGTTTATAATGTTTCAACTAATGTTCCTATTTTGCATGTTTAAAAATCATTGAGTAAATAATTTACTTAAAACATCCGTAGTCATTCATTCTTGTGGGAACAAGTATGAGGGTAAGAGTATTATGAACTTGGATTGGTGGATATTCATATGGATGAATATAGAGCAAAGGGTTGCTGCCAAGTGTTGGATTCTTTATGCCCAAGACACATAGAACATTGATGTGGTTAGTACGTTATGATCCAAGTCGGGTCATACCCAATAACAAGATTTACAAACACCAAATAATATTTAATTGATGATATGATCATGCAATTAAATAAATACACCAATTTAGAAAATGGGTTTTCTAAATATGTTACATATGAGATTGAACAATTTAAAGGGATATTTTGTTCATAGGTATTGTTTGTAATGTTATTTAAGTTAGTTAAATAACATCAAACAATAATAGGAGTGTGTGTATAAGTTATATAATTAAAGGGGTAATTACATAACTTATTCTAATTACTAGTTAAAACTTTTGGTAGATTAAATTGGGGGAAAACACCAAATTTTAAAGCAATTTGGCCGCCCCTAAGAGGGGTTGTATCCTTTTGTTTTCATTAGATGTCTTGGAACTAAACACACACTCCATCTAGCTCTCTCTCTCTCACATGCAAGATCATCAAGAGCTTTTCTCCTTCTCCAATATTGAAGAAATAGAAGCTGAAAATCGTTTTCAGTAGCTCTAAGAAAATAGAAGCTGAAAATCGTTTTCAGCAGCTCTCTTTGTGCGATTTTGGTGTCAAAACCTAGCAAGATAGGTGCTTGCTTGATGCTTGTGGGTATGGATGCTTGAGGACACCTCTCCTTGGTGTTTTGGTCATTCAAGAACCTCATTCTTCTTCACCCAAATTCGTTTTTCTGCCGCTCTACAAAAGGTAGTTTGTATGACTTGTTTTGGTTGTATATTATTCTTGATAGCTAGTTCATACACATATATATGATCCTTATGTTCTTGGGTTTGTTGTTATTATGATATGAGCCTTGATTTTCAGATTACAAATGACAATATTAAGGTTTTAATCCGCTGCGTTTTCAAGTTTAAATGGTTAAACTACTTTGATAAAGGTCCAACAAACCCAACATTGGTATCAGAGCCGGATATGTGGATGACTAGTTTCATTTGTCCTTGTAAAATTGGTTTTATGGGGCTTTAACAACCTTATAGGGGCTGTTTTGTGGTGATGTTTTAAATCCCCAACCTTTCAAGGTTATATCTAACATGCTTGTGATTAAACCTTGAAAGAAAAATATCAAATGGCTGATTGTGTTTTGTTTGGACAAAAACACCCTAAATTCTTGGTTTATGTTGGCTGAAAATTTAGGGTCATATAGGATTTATTTGGTTCTTGAATGTTGTATATGATGTTTCATATTGGTGCATAACCTAGCCTTGACCTTATGTTGATTTGGTTTTGAATGGATGTTTGTTTTGGTTGATTTCATTCATAATGGGTTGTAATATTATTCTTTTGTGTTTGTATTTGGATGTAATTTATTTATTCATTCAACGGCAATGTAATAGATAGATTAAGTGTGCTTTCTTTTATTAGAAAATTTGTATTAGGATATAAATTTTGTAAAAGAAGATGCACAGATGGAAGCACAAAAGGAGGACACAAAGAGAAGGACTTGAAGCATTTGGATGCAAGTTCAAGTGGGGGTCTTTGGAGATCTCATCTTTTGTGTTGTGTTCAACCCTTAGGTAAGACCAAATGACAACACTTGTGATGGCAAACAAGTGTTGTCAACATAGTGGCTATGGTTATGCACATGTGGTTGTTTTATATATGCTTGTTTGATTATTCATTTTGTGTTGATTGTTTGATATATGGATATGCTTAACAATCTAAATAAATTATCATAACAAGGTGAAATTTTTTGATTCCTAATCATTAAGTGATTAATAAAAGGTTATTAAAAGAATTAATGATTTCAAAATAAAAGAGGTTTTATTAAAAATGGAACCATAGGGTACCATGTATTTGAAAGCATGCGAATACAAGGTACATAGAGTTTTCATAACTAGAATTAATGAAAACTTAAATCCCTTTGGAAACAAGTTTAACACCATCCTTTTACACGACACTCGAATCACTTGAGAACTACTTGTGGGATAAAAGTCACCTAACCACTTTTAGGGAACTTGTGTGTTTGAGGTGGGCTTAACATACTTGTGGGATAAAGGTCACCGAACCACTTGTATGTGTAAACTCACACGTGTGTGTAAGTAGGACGACTTGAATTGGAAACCATGTGTATAGGGTCACCGAAGAATGGCATACAATGGTGTTGATGGGATTTTACATGTCGACTAAACATAAGATGTTTAACCGATCCCATAAAGCTAGAAGTTGCAATAGGTTGCAATTGTCAAATGTTGACTACCTTGTTATTTTAAATAATGGGATAAAGGTCACCTAACCATCATTTAAATGTAACATTGGATTCTAGATTTTAATTATTAATTGTCTATGAGACGTGTAAAGGGTATTAATAATTAAAATGCAATTTTTCAAAAATACTAAAATGAACTTTGTAATTTTGTAGAAATGGCCGTAAACAATAATGCTACCACCCCGACCGTCCCTACCCTATCACTGAGAACCATCTTAGAAAGGGATCGTCTTAACCATAATAACTTTATGGACTGGTATCGAAACTTGAGTATTGTTCTCAAGCAAGAGAAAAGGGCCTATGTCCTAGACGATCCTATTCCTAACCAACCCGACCCCGAGGATGTTGAGGCCTATAACGATTGGCTTCAATACACTGAGGATTCCATGCAGGTTTCTTGCCTCATGTTGGGAACTATGATTCCCGAACTCCAAAAGGATTTAGAGCATCTTGGGGCATATGACATAATTACCCAGTTGAAGGAAATGTTCCTTCAACAAGCTAGGGTAGAGCGCTTTGAAACGGTTCGAGTGCTTCATGCATGTCGCATGGAAGAAACCCAATCGGTATCATCTTATGTTCTTAAGATGAAAAGCCACGTTGATTGCCTCGAGAGGCTTAATTGTCCCGTCTCAAAGGAGCTGGCCACGGATTTGATCCTTAATGGCCTAACCAAAAGGTTTGAGACGTTCATAATGAATTACAATATGAACGGATGGGACAAGAGTATTGGTGAGCTTCACGCAATGCTCAAAACAGCCGAGGCAGGAATGGGTAGAAAGGTTCTACTTGTTCTCTCGATCAATGAGGGAGGCAATAAGAAAAGGCCATTCCCCGATCCCAAGGCATATGTTGTCAAAGGAAAGGGGTACATCAAAGGAAAGGGGAAAGGAAAGGCTAAAGCGGAACCTCCAAAGCCTAAGCTTAAGAAGCCTAAGGTAACGGAGAACGATCCATGCTTTGAGTGTGGAGAGATAGGACATTGGAAAAGGAATTGTCCAACCTATCTCAAAGAGTTGAGAAACAAGAGGGATGCTGGGCAAACCTCATGTACAACTTTCATGATTCACATTGGTTGAAATGTTATTTCTTCAAACACATGGGTATTGGATACCGGATATGGAACTCATATGCAATTTGTTGCAGGGGTTCAAAGGAAATAAGCACTTCAAGAAGGGAGACACAAGTCTCTACATGGGCAACGGAGCAAAAGTTGATGTCGAAGCCCAAAGAGACAATATTTTGAAACTTTCAAATAGTTTGGAAGTTATTCTTAAGAACATAATTTTGATTTCCCTTCTAATACAATGTGGTTATGAATTAAAGTTTGTTAACAATGGTATTTATGTTTGTATGGATGATGTATTTTATTTCAAGGCTATGCCTTTTAATGGAATCTATGAATTGGTTCATAATGATTCATCCTATAATAGCTCATTATACCAAACAAGCACCAAGAAACTTAAAATGGGTTTAAGTGATTCTCATCTTTGGCATTGTCGTCTTGGTCACATAAACAAGAATCGGATTCAAACACCTCAAAAGAATGGTCTTTTGAAAAACAAATGAAAATGTTTCATTCGATAAGTGTGAATCTTGTTTACAAGGTAAGATGACCAAGTCGCCCTTTAGTGGCACTAACGAGAGGGCAAAAGACTTATTGGGAATCATACATTCGGATGTATGTGGCCCTTTTAAGACAATGACTAGAAATGGTGAAAGATACTTCATTACCTTTACCGACGATTATAGTCGCTATGGTTATGTGTACATGATGACACACAAACATGAAGCTTTTGAAATGTTCAAAATCTTCAAGAATGAAGTAGAAAATCAACTCAACAAAACTATCAAAATTCTTCGTTCAGATAGAGGAGGTGAATACCTCAGTGATGCTTTTCAGTACCATCTAAGAAGTTGTGGGATCGTCTCACAACTTACTCCAACTGGAACGCCACAACATAATGGTGTGTCTGAAAGGAGAAATCGAACCCTATTGGATATGGTTCAATCTATGATAGCTATAAGCTCACTACCTCTATCATTTTGGGGTTTCGCATTGCTCTCCGAGGCTCGTATTTTGAATATGGCCCTGACCAAGATAGTCAATTCACTAAGTGTATATTTGTTAAATATCCCAAAGACTATAGGATACTACTTCTTTGATCCAACAGAGCAAGAGTAATTATTGCTCGAAAGGCTGAGTTCTTGGAAACTAAGTTCCTTATGGAAGGAATAACGTATAGAATAGTGGAATTTGATGAGGATCAAGATCCACAAGCCGATACACGTTTGGTTGACACTAGCAATCAACAAGAGGTTGTTGATGATGATTAAGAGGTTGATCAATACACACAAAACGTTCGCAGATCTGGTAGAGTTAGCATTCCACCTGAAAGATATGGATTTTTCATGAATGGATGCTATGTGGTTGACTCCGATGAGCCAACTACATACCATGAAGCAATGTCCAATTCGGATTGTGACAAATGGCTGGATGCCATGAACGTTGAGATGCAATCCATGTATGACAATCAAGTTTGGGAATTGGTTGACCCTCCCCTTAACTCCAAACCGGTTGGATGCAAGTGGGTTTCAAGAAGAAAATGGATATACATGGAAACTTGGATACTTATAAAGCAAGACTTGTAGCAAAAGGTTTCACTCAAAATCAAGGGGTTGATTGTGATGAAATTTTCTTGCATGTGGCAATGCTAAAGTCAATTAGGATATTATTTGCCATAGCTGCATATTATGACTATGAGATTTGGCAATTGGATGTCAAAACTGCTTGTCTTAATGGACATCTCGAAGAGACTGTCCATATGATTCAGCCAGATGGTTTTGTCGATCCACAACATCCAAATAAAGTATGCAAGTTAAAGAGATCGATCTATGGATTGAATCAAGCATCGAGAAGTTGGAATCAACGTTTTGATGAAGAGATCAAGAAATTTGATTTCATCAAGAACGCTGACGAGGCTTGTGTATATACGAAGGCTAGTGGGAGCATAATAACATTCTTAGTATTGTATGTTGATGACATACTATTTTTTGGAAATGATATTCCAACCATGGAAGGTGTTAAAACCTGGCTTGGAAGTTGTTTTTCCATAAAAATCTTGGTGAAGCCGCCTGTATTTTGGGAATAAAGATCTATAGGGACAGATCGAGGCGGTTGATAGGTTTAAACCAAAGTGCATATATTGATAAAGTCTTGAAAGGGTTCAAGATGGAAAACTCTGAGAAAGGTATGGTACCTATTCAAAGAGGGACAATATTGAGTACATCTCAATGTCCAAGCTCAAAGGATGAGCAATATCGAATGAAGGACATCCCATATGCGTCAGCTATAGGATCCATCATGTATGCGATGATATGCACTAGACTGGACATGTCATGCGCGTTAAGCATGACAAGCAGATATTAGCGGAATCCAGGTAATAGCCATTGGATGGCTATTAAAAGTATATTGAAATACCTTAGGAGGACTAAGGAAATGTTTCTAATATATGGATCTGATGAAGAGGAACTCGTTGTAAAGGGTTACACGGATGCGAGTTTCCAAACCGTTCGAGATGATTCTCGATCACCATCAGGGTATGTCTTCATTATGAATGGAGTAGCATTGTCCACTATTGGGTTTTGTCACATGTAAAACCAAGCTAGTTTACCCATTTTAAGCTATTAAAACGCAGCGGAATATAGGTTTAAGGTATGGTTAGTAATCTGAAATTTTTTCACCATTTAAAACACAAACAAAACCCAAGAATAAGGATCATAATCATATGTGAAATAGTGTGCTATCAAACAAATCAAAACAACCATAGAGTGTTCAAAGAAACAACCTTTCTTGAACAAGTGTTGTAGATGTTTAAGATGAAGAACATGATGTTCTTGAGTGGCTAGCCTTCAAAGGAGAAGACCTCAAGCTTGTAATACCCACAAGCTCTTCAAACACCTTGCTTGTTTGGATGCAACACCAAAGAAACCTCTTCTTTAGTTCCTCCGAAACCGAAATTTTTCAGCCCCTTTTTCAGCCTCTAAAATCCGAAAATCAGGCCTGGTTTTTGGAGGTTCTATTGCTTGTGTTGTGTGAGAGAAATGTGTGAATGATGATTGAGTGTAAGATGAAACCCTTCCAAAGACCAAGATAAATGGCTGGTCCCAAGGCCCCTTTTGGGTGGCCGAAAATGTGAATCCAAAATGGGTTCCCCCCATTTTAGTTTTATAAAAGTTACTCTCTCAACCCTTAACTTTATAAAATTAAAACCTCTATTAATTTTATAACAATAACACACTTTTATTTGTTATTATTTAACCAACTTAAATAATAAAACAAATAATATCTCATGAACAAACTATCCATATAGTATTGTTCTATTACAAAGCAATGTTTTAGAAAACCCATTTTCTAAATTGGTGTCAATGTTTATTTGTATGATCTCATCAACAAATAAACATCTATTGGTGTTTGTTTAGCTTGTTATTGGGTATGACCCGACTTGGATCATAACGTACTAACCACATCAATCTTGTATGTGTCTTGGGCATACAAGATCTAACAATCTCCCACTTGCACAAGATTCATAAAAGATTGATGCAAGCAGTAAATACCACCTAACAACAGTTCACTACCCTTAATACGTATGACTAAGTGCCATTCAATAACATCATCCCCTTCAAGTACCATACTTGAAAAGATTTAGGTGAATCAATCATCTATCCTTTTGTCACAGATGGCATGTTAAATCCTAGAGACATAGAGTGATCATTCTCCATTGATTTAACTTTATCAGGCCTTAGACATCTTACTCTCAACGAATAAGAGGGACAAATTCCATCTTGACAACATGCGTCTCTCACAATTACCTTATATCATACCTGAACTCAGACTTATGTACTGCCATGTTTCAGAACAACGAATAGGTAAGTCAAAGTATAATATTCGGTAAATATCAAGACCCAATATGTATCTCAGGTCAAAGGATACTAAATGCTGTTCGCCTTTACTCAAAATTACTTATTATCAATCAGGAAGATTCCATGTAGTAATATTTGAGATGCAGGTCAGTCCAATATTTGCATCCAACAAATATCTATGGACTTTGGTAGCAACCTTTTGCTCTACATTCATCTATATGAATGTCTACCAATCCAAGTTCATAATAGCATTACCTTCATGCTTGTTCCCACAAGTATGAACAACTACGAACATTCTGAGTAAATACTATACTCATGGATTTTAAACATGCAAAATAGGAATACTAGTTGAATCGTTATAACCGAATAATTCATTCAAGTAATAAAGGGTTACAATATCTCAATACAAAAATTAAAGATCAAATCCAGTCATTAGAATATAGAAGTCCCATGGCGCAAGCATGACTTTCATGCTTTGCCTTTTCAAGAAGCTTCGTGAGTGGATCCACAATGTTTTGATCCGTGTGAACTTTGCGAATACATATCTTTCCTTTTTCAACTTCATCCCTTATGTAGTTGAATCTTTGTTCAATGTGCCTAGTCTTTTGATGTGCACGGGGTTCCTTGATTTAAGCAATCGCACCCTTGTTATCACAAAGAATTTCTAGGGGGTCCTGAATGGAAGGGACCACCCCTAGATCGGCAATGAACTTCCTTAACCATGCAGCTTCCTGAGCTGCTAATGAAGTGGCGATGTATTCTGACTCTGTAGTTGATAATGCCACCACATCTTGCTTAGAGCTCTTCCAAGAGATTGCTCCTCCATTCAAGATGAAAATATACCCCGATTGTGATCATGAATCATCCCGATCAGTTTGGAAACTCGCATCCGTATAACCTTTTACTACGAGCTCTTCTTCACCAGATCCATAGATTAGGAACATATCTTTGGTCCTCCTTAGGTACTTAAGTATTTTCTTAACAGCCATCCAATGACTGCTTCCAGGATTTTGTTGGTATCGGCTTGAAATGCTCAAAGCGCATGACACGTCCGGTCTAGTGCATGTCATTGCATACATGATGGATCCTATAGCAGACGCATACGGGATCCCCTTCATTTTGTCTTGCTCATCCTTTGAGCTTGGACATTGAGTCTTACTCAATATTGTTCCTCTTTGAATAGGTACGATACCTTTCTTAGAGTTTTCCATCTTGAACCTTTTCAAGATCTTATCAATGTATGCACTTTGATTCAAACCTATCAACTGCCTTGATCTATCCCTATAGATCTTTATTCCTAAAATATAGGCGGCTTCACCAAGATCCTTAATGGAGAAACAGCTTCCAAGCCAGGTTTTTACACCTTCCATGGTTGGAATGTCATTTCCAAATAGTAGGATGTCATCGACATACAATACTAGGAAAATGGTGATGCTCCCACTAGCCTTCTTATATACACATGCTTCATCAGTGTTTTTGATGAACCCAAATTTGGTTATTTCTTCATCAAAACTGTGATTCCAACTTCTTGATGCTTGCTTCAATCCATAGATTGATTTCCTTAACTTGCATACTTTGTTATGATGTTTTGAGTTGACAAAAGCTTCAGGCTGAACCATATAGACATCTTCCTCAAGATATACATTTAGAAAAGCGGTTTTGACATCCATTTGCCAAATCTCATAATCATAATGAGCAGCTATGGCAAATAATATTCTAATAGACTTTAGCATTGCAACTGGTGAGAATGTCTCATCATAATCAACCCTTTGAGTTTGAGTGAAACCTTTTGCTACAAGTCTAGCTTTATAAGTATCCAAGTTTCCATGCATATCGGTTTTCTTCTTGAAAACCCACTTACTTCCAACTATCTTGAAGTTAAGAGGTGGTTCAACCAAGTCCCACACTTGGTTGTCATACATGGATTGCATCTCTACGTTCATGGCTTCAAGCCATTTGTCACAATCCAAATTGGACATTGCATCATGATAGGTGGTTGGTTCATCGGAATCTACCACATAGCATCCATCTACGAAAAATCCATCTTTCAGGTGGATTACTAATTCTACCAGATCTGCAAACGTTTTGTGTATATTGATCAACCACTTGATCATTCTCAACATCCTCATGATGAGTGCTAGTGTCAACCAAACGTGTATCGGTTTGTGGTTCTTGATCCTCCTCAAGATCCACAGTTCTACTGCTAGTTCCTTTCGTAAGGAACTTAGCTTCTAAGAACTCAGCCTTCTTGGCAACAAACTCCTTTTGTTCCAATGGATCATATAAATAATATCCCATAGAGTCTCTGGGATATCCAATGAAGATACACTTAGTGGAACGACTTTCTAGCTTGTTTGAGGTGGGAGTCTTAACATAAGCCTCACAACCCCATACCTTTAAATATGACAGTGATGGAACTCTTCCATGCAATATTTCAAAAGGTGTCGTTTCCACTTTCTTGGTTGGGGCCATATTCAAAATACGGGCCGCAGAGAGCAAAGCGAAACCCCAAAATGATAGAGGCAGTGAGCTTCTAGCCATCATAGATCGAACCATATCTAATAGAGTTCGATTTCTCCTCGCGGACACACCATTATGTTGTGGTGTTTCAGGTGGAGATAGTTGTGAGACAATACCACAACTTCTAAGATGATCTCTAAAAGCATCACTCAGGTATTCACCTCCTCTATCAGTGCGGAGAATTTTTATTTTCTTATTGAGTTGATTTTCTACTTCATTTTGGAAGATTTTGAACATTTCAAAAGCTTCATTTTTGTGTCTTAACAAGTACACATAACAATATCGACTATAGTCATCGGTAAAGGTAATGAAGTATCTTTCATGGTACATAGTCATTGGCTTAAAAGGACCACATACATCCGAATGTATGATGCCTAATAAATCTTTTGCCCGTTCGGACTTGCCACTAAAAGGTGCCTTAGTCATTTTACCTTGTAAACAAGATTCACATACATCGAATGAATCATATTCATTTGCTTTTAAAAGACCGTTCTTTTGAAGTGTTTGTATGCGCTTCTTGTTTATATGACCAAGACGGCAATGCCAAAGATAGGTATCACTCAAATCCAATTTGAGTTTCTTAGTTGTGGTTTGGTACAATGAGCTATCATATAATGTGTTTTCATGAACCAATTCATAAATACCATTAACAGGAATAGCTTTAAAATAAAATGTGCCATTTAAAGAAACATGAATTTCATTCTGAATAAATGACAAAACATAACCATATTGTCTTAATTGGGCAACAGAAATAATGTTCCTAGTCAAACTAGGAGCATACAAAATATTGTTCAAAATTGCTTCCAAACCATTTGGAAGCTTCAAGATGTAGTCCCCTCGGCCTTCAACTTGAACCTTTGCCCCATTCCCCATGTAGAGGCTTACATCCCCTTTCTTGAAGTCCTTACTTCTTTTGAACCCCTGCAATATGTTGCAAATATGAGTTCCACATCCAGTATCCAATACCCATGTGTTAGGGGATATTAAATTTAGACCAATATGGATCATGAAAATTGTACCTGAGGTTTGCCCGGCATCCCTCTTTGCTTGCAACTCTTTGAGATGGACTGGGCAATTTCTTGCCCAATGTCCAATCTCCCCACACTTAAATCATGGGTCATTCGAAGCAACCTTTTGCTTCTTCTCCGCTGGTTTTGGTGGTGGCGCTCTTACCACTCCCTTTCCCTTTCCCCTAACGTGCCCTTTACCCTTGGCAGCACTTGCCTTGGGTGCGGGGTGAGGCCTCTTCTTGTTCTCACCTTCATTAATGGTGAGAATGGGAAAACCTTTTTACCAATGGCCGCCTCGGTAGTTTTGAGCATAGAGTGAAGCTCACTTATGTTCTTGTCCCATTCGTTCATGTTATAGTTCATGACAAAGTTGTCAAACCTTTTTGACAAAGAGTTGAGGATCAAATCCGTAGCCAACTCTTTCGAGACGGGACAATTCAGCCTTTCGAGGCGGTCGATGTGGCTTTTCATCTTAAGTACATAAGATGAAACAGATTGGGTGTCGTCCATACGACACGCATGGAGTGCTCGAATCGTTTCAAAGCGCTCAATCCGTGCTTGTTGTTGGAACGTTTCCTTCAACTGGGTTATCATGTCGTACGCTCCATGATGTTCATACTCCTTTTGGAGATCTGGAGTCATACTTGCCAATATGAGGCAAGACACTTGGACCGAGTCCTCAGTGTATTTCACCCAATTCATAAAGGCCTCCTCATCATCCTCACTAGGTTGATCGGGAATCGGATCGTCTAAAATGTATGATCGTTTCTCTTGCTTGAGAACAATTCTCAAGTTTTGAAACCAATCAATAAAGTTATTATGGTTTAGACGCTCCTTTTGGAGAATGGTTCTTAGTGATAGTGAGTGAGCAGACGGGATTTCATTGTTATCATTATTGTTGGTGGCCATCTACAAAATATAACAAAGTTCAATTTTAGTAATTTCGATATTGTTCATTCTTTAATAGTTAAAACCCCTTTTAAGTGTCTTACACAATTTTAAAATTCTAGAATCCAATGTTACATTTAAATAGTGGTTAGGTGACCTTTATCCCATTATTTAAATTAACAAGGTAGTCAACGATTTGACAATTGCAACCCTTTGCAACTTCTAGGGTATGGGATCGACTTTAAAACATCATATGTATAGTCGGCATGTTAATCCCATCAACACCTTTGTAAACCATATTGTAGGTGATCCATTTAACATGGTTTGCAAATCAAGTTACCCTACTTGCACACACATGTGAGTTTTCCAACATAAGTGGTTAGGTGACCTTTATCCCACAAATATGGTATCCCCACCTCAAGTCACAAGTTCCCTCAAAATGGTTAGGTGACCTTTATCCCATTAAGAGTTTCCAAATGACTTAAGTGTTGTGCAAAAGGATGGTGTTAAACTTGTTTATAAAATAAATTAAAGTTTTCATAACCTTAGTTTAGGAAACTCTATGTATCTTATATTTGCATGCTTTCAAATACAAGGTACCCTATGGTTCACTTTTAATAAAACCTCTTTTATTAAAACCATTAATCCTTTTAATAACCTTTTATTAACCACTTAATGATAAAGAACCATCAAATTTTCAGCTTGTTAAGTTTGTTAATGAGTTTGTAATGCATATTGTAAGGCCCCGTTCCCGGGACGCTTACAGTTGGTCATTCATCGCACATAAAACATATAATTACATTACATTAAGAAATCATTGCAGCGGAAACATTCAAAAATGACATCTCGTTTCATTATATTTACTTTTTCCAAATAATACATCATTATCCGGTTACAAAATGTACGTTTGCATTACATCACAAAAGCTATATAATTGGATGCCATCCCAAAAGAGCCGAGTAGCCTCGCCGTGCCATCCTCAGCAACATTTACCTGCCAACTGGAAAATGTAATAAAAGTCAGCGTTGCTGAGTGAGTTCTAGTTTTATAACATAAATATACTTTACTTTCATTGAAAACCGTTCCTTTTATCGTGTGATCATTCAACATACGTATACACAGATAGTATCATTATTATCTTTCATCTCATTCATTATCTTCCATTCTTTTCGTTCATTCTGTCTTCCGAGTCTTTTGCGACAACATGGTCGCTCACCTCAATGGCAATCTCAATGATTGCTCGCTATCCGAGTCTTTTGCACCCCTAAGGTTGCTCACCCCAATTGCCCATCACGATAGTAAGCTATCCGAGTCTTTTGCAACAACAAGGTTGCTCACCCCAAGGCAACGTCACGATAGCACTTTACTCGAGTCTTTTGCAACAACGAGGTTGCTCACCTCATAGGCAATCTAAATGATTGCACTTCATCCGAGTCTTTTGCAACACAAAGTCGCTCACCCCAATATATATATTGCACTTCATCAACTCTTTCATCTCGGTCGGAGCCAACCGATACGGTGCCTTGGCGACAGGTTGGGCACCCGGTATCAGATCAATCTGAAACTCAATCTCTCTGTCAGGTGGCACTCCTGACAAGTCTTCTGGGAACACATCTGCAAAGTCACACACAACCGGTACATCGGCTAGTTGTGGTGTTGGCGTATCCACATCCTTTACATAGGCCAAGTAGGCACTACACCCACGCCTCATACACTTTCCCGCCACTGCCATCGAGATCACCTTCGGAATCGTAGTAACCCGATCACCATAAACCGTCACTGAACTACCGTCAGGCGCCGACAACTGAATCATCTTCTTGCGACACACAATGTTCGCCTCGAAGTCCGCTAACCAATCCATCCCAAGAACCAAATCAAAACCACCTAAGGTCATCACAAACGGTCTAACAGGAAACTTATGACCCTCGAGCTCCACATCACAATTCTCTATCATCTCAGAAATCCTGGTAGACTTACCTATGGCAGTTTCTACATCGAAGGGCGCACCAACACATCTACTACTAACAGGCAGCTTAGCACAGAAAGTAGCAGAAATAAAACTCTTACTCGCACCAGAATCAAATAACACAGAAGCTAAAGTTTGGTTCACCAGAAACATACCGGACACGACGTCAGGGTCCGTTCTAGCTTCCTCCTGTGTCATGGTGAATGCCCTGGCGCTTGCCCTCGGTCCATCACCTCCCGTCCTCTTTGCCCCAGAACTCTCAGCCCTCGGCTTCTTACAATCTTTGAGCACGTGACCCTCTTCACCACAGTTGAAGCATCGGACCGCACGACAGTCCTTTGCCATGTGCCCCGCCTTTCCACACCTGAAGCACAAGTTCGACCCAAACCTGCACTCCCCGCTATGCTCCCGTCCACATTTACCACACCTTCTCGATCCCGCACCTGACATAACCACACGGCGATCATCCACCCGTGCCTTCTTATTACCCATCGAGGCATTGCCCCGACCAAATCTCTTCCCCTGCCAGCCTCGTTCACCACCGCTCTTTCTGCCACCATCAGTCACCACCATCGTTCTTTCATCATACAATCTTCCCGCCAAATCCACCGCCGACCTAAACGTGCTCGGCCGGGCGGCGATCATGTGCCTGCGAATATCCGCCGGCAAACCCTGTATATACCTCTTGATCTTTCGGGACAGAGGCGTCACTTGATCCGGCACCAGACGTGCCATCTCGTTGAACTTCGTGGTGTACTGTTGGTGTGTCATGGTTCCCGCCTCCAGTTGCAGAAACTCCCTTTCAACCTTATCCATTTCCCGATGAGGACAAAACTCCTCGATCACCATCTTCTTCAGTTCGGGCCACCTCATTCTCCCGATTGCCCGATTACCCTCCGCTTGGACAATGTTGTCCCACCAGCATAGTGACGAGTCCAGGAAGGAGTGGGTGGCAAACTTGACTTTCTGATCTTCTCGGCACTCGCTGATGTCGAGAACAGCCTCCATTTCTCTCACCCATCGGTGAGCAGCGGCAGCATTGCCATTACCGTTAAAAGTAGGGGGCTTGCATCTCATAAACACCCTGTAGTTACAGCCTCGTGCCACCTCCCGCACAGGCTCCTCTTCCTCTTCCTCCTCATTATCGGAGAAAATCGTTTCAGGTGCCGGTTGCTCCCCCGAGGCCCGGTTTCTCTCCTTTCCTTCTCCCTCCTTCACAGCTTTGATGACTTCGGTCACCACAGACGGTAAGATTGTCTGCATGACCTGATGTACCTCCTTGACGACAGCCTCCTTTACCGAGGCCCTTAAGTTCGCACTCTCATCCCCAGCTTCTGGATGAGGAGTCTCAGGTTCTGCAGGAACCTCTTTCTCAGCTCTAGGCCTTCCTCTTTTAGGGCGTGGTTCAGCAACAGGGCCATCACGGCCTCCACCCCTAGAAGCCCTAGAAGATCTGCCACCAGCCATCTCTACCACACTGAAAGATTCAAACACCAACACGGTCATTCAAGGAAACAACTCAGTTTATGTCAAGTATAGTAAGTCCCTAATTACAGTGGCCAGTTGTGATTAGCCACTTACTGTACTCTTCATACCCCATGTATTACCTGTCCTGACTACATCAGTATTCAAATCTACATACAACACATAACATATACCATGCGCACATAAACCGGTTAACTTTAAGAAAATACCTGATGGCACGCAGCTACTCAGTTTGGCATCCCATTCCCCATTCCGTCCCATTCTCAGTTTAAGTTAAGGTTTATTTTGAAAGTTTACCCATTTCACTTAAACTTTGGCCCTGATACCAACTTGTAAGGCCCCGTTCCCGGGACGCTTACAGTTGGTCATTCATCGCACATAAAACATATAATTACATTTGCATTAAGAAAACATTGCAGCGGAAACATTCAAAAATGACATCACATTTCATTATAAATACTTTTGCCAAATAATACATCATTATCTGATTACAAAATGTACGTTGGCATTACATCACAAAAGCTATATAATTGGATGCCATCCCAAAAGAGCCGAGTAGCCTCGCCGTGCCATCCTCAGCAACATTTACCTGCCAACTGGAAAATGTAATAAAAGTCAGCGTTGCTGAGTGAGTTCTAGTTTTATAACATAAATATACTTTACTTTCATTGAAAACCGTTCCTTTTATCGTGTGATCATTCAACATACGTATACACAGATAGTATCATTATTATCTTTCATCTCATTCATTATCTTCCATTCTTTTCGTTCATTCTGTCTTCCGAGTCTTTTGCGACAACATGGTCGCTCACCTCAATGGCAATCTCAAGGATTGCTCGCTATCCGAGTCTTTTGCACCCCTAAGGTTGCTCACCCCAATTGCCCATCACGATAGTAAGCTATCCGAGTCTTTTGCAACAACAAGGTTGCTCACCCCAAGGCAAAGTCACGATAGCACTTTACTCGAGTCTTTTGCAACAACGAGGTTGCTCACCTCATAGGCAATCTAAATGATTGCACTTCATCCGAGTCTTTTGCAACACAAAGTCGCTCACCCCAATATATATATGCTTGCAAGCCTTTCTTTCGTTCATTCATCATTCATTAATGCATGCATTCTTACTTCATGTTCCTCTTTCATTATCTTTCGCTTTACATACATAATACTTCATTCATTCATTCGTTCATTAGCATGACATGTAAAGCCACAAGAAAGATAAGCATACATCATAATATGGAACATTCATACACATTCATCATCATACAGGGCAACATCATACATTCATAATATGCATAAACATGCAACATCATCATCATCATGCCCTACATGCACTCTAAGGCCTTAACCTTCCTCTTACATGCTCTTACGGGTTACCTTACATCCAAACTTACATCTGCACCTTTCCCCGAAGGCCAGAAGTCAAACTACACATTCCTTCGGGTGCAACAGCCCTATTCGGGCGTATGAACACCCTTCAGTCGCATGGACTCATGCGGATGGTCATCTATGCGAATGAACCTTCAATCATGCGTATGGACCTTGTGCGAATGGGATTACTGCGAATGGACACCTATGCGACTAACCTCATGCGAATGGACTCATGCGACTAAGCATCTATGCGACTGAACCCTCAATCGTGCAATCCTCATGCGACTGGACTCCCAGCCGTGCGACTGAAACCTTAGTCGTGCGATTGAACCCTCAATCGTGCGAATGAATCCCAATCGTGCGAATGACCCTCGATCGCCCTCATTCGGCCGTATGGCCTTCATTCGGTCGCCTAGCCCTAGCTGATGCAGAATGGAGTTCATCCCGAACCCAATCTGCCATTTTCGGCCTCCAAGCTCATCCGAACCCATTCTAAGCCAAAATTAACCCTCCTGGACCTTAGGAATGCATACCATAACACCATACAAGCACACACAAGCCCGAAATCATACTCTAAACACATCATACACATCACACCCAAATGGGTCAAACACACACATACATAAAAACGGGTTTTGAACATCTTCCAGCCCCAAATACAGTTGAAAACAAGTAAAAGTGGGGTCCTAGAACTCACACAATCGAGCACAAAGACAAGAGCTTCGATTTGGCTTGCTACACGACGAATTTGGACACTCGAATCACCCGAAACACCACTTTTCTTCTTTTTCTCCTCTTTCTCTCTTCTCCCCCTTTCAAATCTGAAAATATGTGAAGTGTGGGGAGAGTGGGCTGCCCTCTCCCTACACATATCACCACATTACCCAACTTTTCTTCGTTGGCGAGTCTGGTCCCTCGACTTTGGACTTTATTTCTTTTCTTTCTTTGCCGGCTTCAAAATAATAAATTTCCGGGTGTTACACATATCCAAATATCAACCAAACAATCAAACAACAAACATCCAAACAAGCATAAACATATAAACATGGGTGCATAACCATAGCCACTAAGTTGACCACACTTGTTTGCCATCACAAGTGTTGTCATAAGGTCTTTCCTAAGGGTGAAGATGACACATCAAAATGTGATCATGAACTCCCACTTGAATCCACATCCAAATGCTTCAAGTGTCCATGTATTTTGTGTCCTTCTTTGAGTCTTCATCTTGTGCATCTTCTTTTACAAAATCATTTCCTAATACAATTTTTCTAATTAATGAAATGCACCTAATCTATTTATTACATAACCAAATGAATAAACAAATTACAACCCAAAATATAAAACACAAATTACAACCCTTTTAAGAACAAAACAAAATCAACCAAAACCAAACACATAAGGCCAAGGCTATGTTATGCACCATAATATGAAACACATTCAACATCCAAGAACAAAAATGAATCCCTTATTTCAGCCCTAAAGTTTCAGCCAACATAAACTAAAACTTTAAGGTTGTCCAAAAAACATAATCAACCATTTGATATAATTCTTTCAAGGTTTATACTAAAGAATGCAAGATTAAACCTTGAAACATAAGGGATTCATACACCCACAACAAAACAGCCCCTAATGGGTTGAAAAGGTCCATGAAAACTAACTTTTCAAGACCTTTTGAAGCACACATTCCACATAACCGGCTCTAGATGCCATTATTGGGTTTTGTCACATGTAAAACCAAGCTAGTTTACCCATTTTAAACTATTAAAACGCAGCGGAATATAGGTTTAAGGTATGGTTAGTAATCTGAAATTTTTTCACCATTTAAAACACAAACAAAACCCAAGAATAAGGATCATAATCATATGTGAAATAGTGTGCTATCAAACAAATCAAAACAACCATAGAGTGTTCAAAGAAACAGCCTTTCTTGAACAAGTGTTGTAGATGTTTAAGATGAAGAAGATGATGTTCTTGAGTGGCTAGCCTTCAAAGGAGAATACCTCAAGCTTGTAATACCCACAAGCTCTTCAAACACCTTGCTTGTTAGGATGCAACACCAAAGAAACCTCTTCTTTAGTTCCTCCAAAACCGAAATTTTTCAGCCTCTAAAATCCGAAAATCAGCCCTGGTTTTTGGAGGTTCTATTGCTTGTGTTGTGTGAGAGAAATGTGTGAATGATGATTGAGTGTAAGAGAGATGAAACCCTTCCAAAGACCAAGATAAATGGCTGGTCCCAAGGCCCCTTTTGGGTGGCCGAAAATGTGAATCCAAAATGGGTTTTCCCCCCCATTTTAGTTTTATAAAAGTTACTCTCTCAACCCTTAACTTTATAAAATTAAAACCTCTTTTAATTTTATAACAATAACGCACTTTTATTTGTTATTATTTAACCAACTTAAATAATGAAACAAATAATATCTCATGAACAAACTATCCATATAGTATTGTTCTATTACAAACCAATGTTTTAGAAAACCCATTTTCTAAATTGGTGTCAATGTTTATTTGTATGATCTCATCAACAAATAAACATTTATTGGTGTTTGTTTAGCTTGTTATTAGGTATGACCCGACTTGGATCATAACGTACTAACCACATCAATCTTGTATGTGTCTTGGGCATACAAGATCCAACAGTCCACTATAAAATCCGAATACATAGCCGCATCATTAGCAGCTCAGGAAGCTGCATGGATAAAGAAATTTATCGCTGACCTAGGGTGCTCTCTACCATTCAAGACCCCTAGAAATCCTTTTGTGATAACGAGGGTATGATTGCATAAATCAGGTACCCTGTGCATTTCAAAAGGCTAGGCACATTGAGCAGAAATTCAACTACATAAGGGATGAAGTTGAAAAGGGAAAGATATGTATTCGTAAAGTTCACACCGATCAAAACATTGCGGATCCACTCACGAAGCTCCTTGAGAGGGCAAAGCATGAAAGTCATACTTGTGCCTTAGGAGTTCGATATTCTAGTGATTGGAATTGATCTGTTTAGTATTAAAAGTTTGAAACAATGCAATATTTAACTCTTTATATACTTGTGATAATTTGAGTTATATTAGCATGTATACATCCATGAATATGTTTATTATTCTAAAAGTCTGTAGTCGGTCATGTTTGTGGGAACAAATATGAACGTAAGACTATTATGAACATGGATTGGTGGATATTCATAAGGAATGAATATAGAGCAATTGGTTGCTGCCAAGGTTTATAGATATTTGTGGGATACAAATATTGGACTGACCCGCATCTCAATTTTACTACATGGAATCTTCTAGATTGATCATAAGTAAATTTGAGTAAAGGCGAATATCATTTGGTATCCTCCGACCTGAGATACATATTGGGTTTTGATATTCACCAAATGTTATACTTTGAACTAGTTCTTCTGTAAGGCCCCGTTCCCGGGACGCTTACAGTTGGTCATTCATCGCTCATAAAATATAAAATTTACATTACATTAAGAAATCATTGCAGCGGAAACATTCAAAAATGACATCACGTTTCATTATAATTACTTTTGCCAAATAATACATCATTATCCGGTTACAAAATTCATGTTTGCATTACATCACAAAAGCTATATAATTGGATGCCATCCCAAAAGAGCTGAGTAGCTTCGCCGTGCCATCCTCAGCAATCATTTACCTGCCAACTGGAAAATGCAATAAAAGTCAGCGTTGCTGAGTGAGTTCTAGTTTTAATAATAAAACATACTTTACTTTCATATAAAATCATTCGTTACTTTGACGTGATCACACATCATACGTACGCATAGATAATATCATTATTATCTTCTTCATTCATTCATTCGTTCATTCGTTCCTTTTAACTTACTTGCGCATCGGACATCATCCATACCAATACCATATGCTACACCCCAATTAGTCACAGCTACCGGGCCGAAGTCAATAAATGAACAGCTAAACGTATGCCACGGTACTGGGGTTAACCAATCAGTCTTAGCTACTGGGCCGAAGTCAATAAATGAACAGCTAAACGTATGCCACAGTACTAATGATAACCGACGGTCATAGCCACTGGGCCGAAGTCAATAAATGAACAGCTAAACGTATGCCACAGTACTAAGGGTAAGCGGTAGAGGTTCCACATAATGGTCAATCACAAAGAAGGACCCGTTATCCGATGCATGCAAGACGTGTCATTTCTTTCCACTTCACGTTACATAATACTTTATTTCATTTGTCATAATACGTAAAGCCATAAGAAAGATAATCATTCATCATAATAAGGATCATATCATACACATTCATCATCATCGTACAGGGCAACATCATTCATTCATAATATGCATAAACATGCAACAACATCATCATCATGCCCTACATGCATTCTAAGGCCATAACTATCCTCTTATATGTTCTTACGGGTTACCTTACGTCCAAACTTACATCTGCACCTTTCCCCGAAGGCCAGAAGTCAAACTACACATTCATTCGAGTGCAACAGCCCTATTCGGGCGTATGAACACCCTTCAGTCGCATGGCCTCCATGCGACTGAACATCATGCGACTGGACCCATGCGGATGGTCATCTATGCGAATGAACATCCAATCGTGCGTATGGACCTTGTGCGAATGGGATTACTGCGAATGGGAACCTATGCGACTAACCTCATGCGTATGGACTCATGCGACTAAGCATCTATGCGACTGAACCCTCAGTCGCACATCCCTCATGCGACTGGACTCCCAGTCGTGCGACTGAACTCCAATCGTGCGAATGACCTTCAATCGCCCTCATTCGGCCGTATGGCCTTCATTCGGTCGCCTAGCCCTAGCTGATGCAGAATGGAGTTCATCCCGAACCCAATCTGCCATTTTCGGCCTCCAAGCTCATCCAAACCCATTCTAAGCCTAAATCAACCCTCCTGGACCTTAGGAATGTATACCTTAACACCATACAAACACACACAAGCCCGAAATCATACACTAAACGCATCCTACACATCACACCCAAATGGGTCAAACACACACACACATAAAAACGGGTTTTGAACACTTTCCAGCCCCAAAATCAGTTGAAAACGAGTAAGAGTGGGGTCCTAGAACTCACACAATCGAGCACAAAGTCAAGAGCTTCGATTTGGCTTGCTACTCGGCGAATTTGGACACCCGAATCACCCGAATCAACCCTTTTCTCCCTTTTTCTCTTCTTTCTCTCTTCTCTCTTCTTTGGTGGCTGAATTTTGTGAAGTGTGGGGAGAGTGGGCTGCCCTCTCCCTACACATATATCACCACATTTCCCGACTTTTCTTCGTTGGCGAGTTTGGCCCCTCGACTTTGGACTTTATTTCTTTTCTTTCTTCGTCGGCTTCAAAATAATAAATTTCCGGGTGTTACAAGTCCACCCCCCTTAAATAGGTTTCGTCCCCGAAACCTGTCATTCCTCGAACAAACGTGGATAATGTTGTCTCATTTCTTCCTCGGTCTCCCACGTTGACTCGGATCCCTTCCTGTGCTTCCACTGTACACGCACAAGAGGAACCACTTTATTCCTTAGCCTTTTCTCCTTTCGATCGATGATTGCCACTGGTTGCTCCACATAATTGAGCCGTTCATCTACTTCGATATCTTCCAATGGGACAATCATATCTTCATCTGCTAAGCACTTCCTTAGATGAGATACATGGAATGTCGGGTGAATTCCACTTAACTCATCTGGTAACTCCAGTCTATAGGCCACCTCTCCTACTCGAGCAATGATTCGGAAAGGGCCTATGTATCTTGGACTCAACTTGCCCCGCTTTCGGAAGCGAATGATACCCTTCCAAGGTGAGACCTTCAACATAACCCGGTCACCCACCTGGAACTCAATCGGCCTGCGTCGTTTATCAGCATACGACTTTTGTCTGTCTTTGGCTGCCTTCATGAAGGCTTTGATCTTCTCAAGCTTCTCAGTCGTAGCCTCGATTACCTCGACGCTCCCCAATTCCTTCTGACCAATATCACCCCAACAAACGGGCGTTCTGCATCTCCTACCGTATAGCATCTCATATGGGGGCATGCCAATGCTGGCGTGATAACTGTTGTTATATGAGAATTCGGCTAACGGTAGGTGGTCATCCCAACTTCCACCAAAATCAATCACACATGCCCGAAGCATGTCTTCCAGCGTCTGAATGGTCCTTTCCGACTGACCATCAGTCTGGGGATGGTAAGCCGTGCTGATATGTAACCTCGTCCCCATAGCATCGTGGAACTTCCTCCAGAATTTAGATGTAAACCGAGTGTCACGATCCGACACAATAGACACCGGTACACCATGACGAGTCACAATCTCCTTAATGAACAGATCAGCCAACCTCTCGGATGAATATGTCTCGCGGATCGGTAGGAAGTGAGCACTCTTTGTCAACCGGTCAACTATCACCCATATGGCATCGTACCCTTTCGGAGTACGCGGTAGCTTTGTGATGAAATCCATGGTGATGTGCTCCCACTTCCATTCCGGTATATCCAAAGGTTGTATCTTCCCGTACGGCTTTTGATGTTCGGCCTTCACCTGTAAGCAAGTAAGGCACTTACTCACGTACTCCACCACATCGCGCTTCATACCCGGCCACCAATAATCTTTCTTCATATCATGGTACATCTTTGTGGCACCAGGATGAATGGAGTACCGAGTCTTGTGAGCTTCATCCATTATCTTCCCCCGTAGATCCCCAAAACGAGGAATCCACACACGATCAAATCGAGTTCTAACACCGAGCGTGTTTTCACCCAATTCTCCAACCAGACCTCTCATTCTTTCAGAGTTAAGACGGTCTTCTTTCAGTGCCTCATCTTGAAACTCTTTAACCTGCTTCATTACATCAGAGGTCATGATCAACTGATAGGCTTTCACCCGAATCGGCTCGGGCCTCTCCTTCCGGCTAAGGGCATCAGCCACCACGTTGGCCTTGCCCGGATGGTAGTGGATCTCACAATCGTAATCCTTTATAAGTTCCAACCACCGTCTCTGCCTCATGTTTAAATCCTTCTGTTCAAAGAAGTACTTCAGACTCTTGTGGTCAGTGAATATGGTGCACTTCGTCCCGTAGAGGTAGTGCCTCCAAATCTTTAAAGCAAAGACCACAGCTGCTAGCTCCAAGTCGTGAGTAGGATAATTGACCTCATGAACCTTCAACTGTCGGGATGCATAGGCTATAACCTTTCCTCTCTGCATTAATACACACCCCAACCCCGAGTAAGAAGCATCGGAATAAACCACCAAATCTTCACTTCCATCGGGTAACGACAGAACAGGAGCTTGAGTCAATCTCTCCTTCAATTCTTCAAACGCCTTCTCTTGAGCTTGACCCCATACAAACTTCACATCTTTTCGGGTCAACTTGGTTAGTGGAGAAGCAATCTTGGAGAAGTCTTGGATGAACCTTCTATAGTAACCCGCCAAACCCAAGAAGCTACGAATCTCGGATGGCGTCTTTGGCGACTTCCATTGCATAACCGCCTCCACTTTTGCCGGGTCCACCATAATCCCATCGGGATTCACCACGTGACCCAAGAACTGAACTTCGCGCAACCAGAACGCGCACTTGGAGAATTTTGCATACAACTTCTCCCTCCTCAGCGTCTCTAGAACCTCCCGAATGTGACCGGCATGCTCTGCTTCGCTCCTCGAATAAATCAGGATATCATCAATAAACACAATCACTGATTTATCCAACATAGGCCGACACACACGGTTCATCAAATCCATAAAAGCAGCTGGCGCGTTGGTCAAGCCAAAGGACATGACAAGAAACTCGTAGTGACCATAGCGCGTACGGAAAGCTGTTTTAGGAATATCTTGCTCCTTCACCTTCAACTGATGGTAACCAGATCGAAGGTCTATTCTCGAAAACCAACTGGCACCTTGAAGCTGATCAAACAAATCATCTATCCTCGGTAAGGGGTATCGGTTCTTCACTGTCAACTTGTTTAGCTCGCGGTAGTCGATGCACATCCTCATACTACCGTCCTTCTTCTTTACAAACAGGACCGGAGCACCCCAAGGAGAGATACTCGGTCTGATGAACCCTTATCAAGCAACTCTTGTAACTGCTCCATCAACTCTTTCATCTCGGTCGGAGCCAACCGATACGGTGCCTTGGCGACAGGTTGGGCACCCGGTATCAGATCAATCTGAAACTCGATCTCTCTGTCAGGTGGCACTCCTGATAAGTCTTCTGGGAATACATCTGGGAAGTCACACACAACTGGTACATCGGCTAGTTGTGGTGTTGGCGTATCCACATCCTTTACATAGGCCAAGTAGGCACTACATCCACGCCTCATACACTTTCCCGCCACCGCCATCGAGATCACTTTCGGAATCGTAGTAACCCGATCACCATACACTGTCACTGAACTACCGTCAGGCGCCAACAACCGAATCATCTTCTTGCGACACACAATGTTCGCCTCAAAGTCCGCTAACCAATCCATCCCAAGAACCAAGTCAAAACCACCTAAGGCCATCACAAACGGTCTAACAGGAAATTTATGACCCTCGAGCTCCACATCACAATTCTCTATCATCTCAGAAATCCTGGTAGACTTACCTATGGCAGTTTCTACATCGAAGGGCGCATCAACACATCTACTACTAACAGGCAGCTTAGCACAGAAAGCAGCAGAAATAAAACTCCTACTAGCACCAGAATCAAATAACACAGAAGCTAAAGTTTGGTTCACCAGAAACGTACCGGACACGACATCAGGGTCCGTTCTAGCTTCCTCCTGTGTCATGGTGAATGCCCTGGCGCTTGCCCTCGGTCCATCATCTCCCGTCCTCTTCGCCCCTGAACTCTCCGCCCTCGGCTTCTTGCAATCCCTGCTCATATGACCAATTTCCCCACAGTTAAAACATTTGCCCGTCAGGCAATCCTTCGCCATATGCCCAGTCTTCCCACACTTGAAGCACACGTTCAAACCCAGCCTGCATTCTCCCGCATGCTCCTTCCCACACTTTCCACATCTCCTCGACCCTGCTCCCGGGGTGGTCACGCGGCGGTCATCCACCCGTGCCTTTTTGTTACCCGTCGAGGCCTCACCTCGACCAAACCTCTTCCCGTTCCAGTTTCGATCACCACCACCCTTCCTATTCGCTTCAACCACCACCACTCCCCTCTCATCATAAAGTCTTCCGGCCAAATCAACCGCCGACCTAAACGTACTTGGCCGGGCGGCGATCATATGCCGGCGGACATCCACCGGTAAACCCTGAATGTACCTCTTGATCTTCCGAGAAAGAGGCGTCACCTGATCCGGCACCAACCGTGCCATCTCGTTGAACTTGGTAGTATATTGCTGGTGTGTCATGGATCCCGCCTCCAGCTGCAGGAACTCCCTCTCAATCTTATCCATCTCCCTATGAGGACAAAACTCCTCGATCACCATCTTCTTCAGTTCGGGCCACCTCATTCTCCCGATCGCCCGATTACCCTCTGCTTGGACAATGTTGTCCCACCAGCATAATGCCGAGTCCACAAAGGAGTGGGTGGCAAACTTTACCTTCTGATCTTCTCGGCATTCGCTTATGTCGAGAACAGCCTCCATTTCTCTCACCCATCGGTGAGCAGCAGCGGCATTGCCATTACCGTCAAAAGTTGGGGGCTTGCATCTCATGAACACCCCGTAGTTACAGCCTCGTGCCACCTCTCGCACAGGCTCCTCTTCCTCTTCCTCCTCATTATCGGAGAAAATAGTTTCAGGCTCCGGTTGCTCCCCCGTGGCCCGGTTTCTCTCTTTCCTTTCTCCCTCCTTCACAGCTTTGATGACTTCGGTCACCACAGACGGTAAGATTGTCTGCATGACCCGATGCACTTCCTCAACAACAGCCTCCTTTACCGAGGCCCTCAAATTCGCACTCTCATCCCCAGCTTCTGGATGAGGAGTCTCAGGTTCTGCAGGAACCTCTTTCTCAACTCTCGGCCTTCCTCTCTTAGGGCGTGGTTCAGCAACAGGGCCATCACGGCCTCCACCCCTAGAAGCTCTAGAAGATCTACCACCAGCCATTCTCTAACACACTGAAAGATTCAAACACCAACACGGTCATTCAAGGAAACAACTCAGTTTATGTCAAGTATAGTAAGTCCCTAATTACAGTGGCCAGTTGTGATTAGCCACTTACTGTACTCTTCATACCCCAAGTATTACCTGTCCTGACTACATCAGTATTCAAATCTACATACAACACATAACATATACCATGCGCACATAAAACCGGTTAACTTTAAGAAAATACCTGATGGCACGCAGCTACTCAGTTTGGCATCCCATTCCCTTTCCGTCCCATTCTCAGTTTAAGTTAAGGTTTATTTTAAAAATTTACCCATTTCACTTAAACTTTGGCTCTGATACCAACTTGTAAGGCCCCGTTCCCGGGACGCTTACAGTTGGTCATTCATCGCTCATAAAATATAAAATTTACATTACATTAAGAAATCATTGCAGCGGAAACATTCAAAAATGACATCACGTTTCATTATAATTACTTTTGCCAAATAATACATCATTATCCGGTTACAAAATTCATGTTTGCATTACATCACAAAAGCTATATAATTGGATGCCATCCCAAAAGAGCTGAGTAGCTTCGCCGTGCCATCCTCAGCAATCATTTACCTGCCAACTGGAAAATGCAATAAAAGTCAGCGTTGCTGAGTGAGTTCTAGTTTTAATAATAAAACATACTTTACTTTCATATAAAATCATTCGTTACTTTGACGTGATCACACATCATACGTACGCATAGATAATATCATTATTATCTTCTTCATTCATTCATTCGTTCATTCGTTCCTTTTAACATACTTGCGCATCGGACATCATCCATACCAATACCATATGCTACACCCCAATTAGTCACAGCTACCGGGCCGAAGTCAATAAATGAACAGCTAAACGTATGCCACGGTACTGGGGTTAACCAATCAGTCTTAGCTACTGGGCCGAAGTCAATAAATGAACAGCTAAACGTATGCCACAGTACTAATGATAACCGACGGTCATAGCCACTGGGCCGAAGTCAATAAATGAACAGCTAAACGTATGCCACAGTACTAAGGGTAAGCGGTAGAGGTTCCACATAATGGTCAATCACAAAGAAGGACCCGTTATCCGATGCATGCAAGACGTGTCATTTCTTTCCACTTCACGTTACATAATACTTTATTTCATTTGTCATAATACGTAAAGCCATAAGAAAGATAATCATTCATCATAATAAGGATCATATCATACACATTCATCATCATCGTACAGGGCAACATCATTCATTCATAATATGCATAAACATGCAACAACATCATCATCATGCCCTACATGCATTCTAAGGCCATAACTATCCTCTTATATGTTCTTACGGGTTACCTTACGTCCAAACTTACATCTGCACCTTTCCCCGAAGGCCAGAAGTCAAACTACACATTCATTCGAGTGCAACAGCCCTATTCGGGCGTATGAACACCCTTCAGTCGCATGGCCTCCATGCGACTGAACATCATGCGACTGGACCCATGCGGATGGTCATCTATGCGAATGAACATCCAATCGTGCGTATGGACCTTGTGCGAATGGGATTACTGCGAATGGGAACCTATGCGACTAACCTCATGCGTATGGACTCATGCGACTAAGCATCTATGCGACTGAACCCTCAGTCGCACATCCCTCATGCGACTGGACTCCCAGTCGTGCGACTGAACTCCAATCGTGCGAATGACCTTCAATCGCCCTCATTCGGCCGTATGGCCTTCATTCGGTCGCCTAGCCCTAGCTGATGCAGAATGGAGTTCATCCCGAACCCAATCTGCCATTTTCGGCCTCCAAGCTCATCCAAACCCATTCTAAGCCTAAATCAACCCTCCTGGACCTTAGGAATGTATACCTTAACACCATACAAACACACACAAGCCCGAAATCATACACTAAACGCATCCTACACATCACACCCAAATGGGTCAAACACACACACACATAAAAACGGGTTTTGAACACTTTCCAGCCCCAAAATCAGTTGAAAACGAGTAAGAGTGGGGTCCTAGAACTCACACAATCGAGCACAAAGTCAAGAGCTTCGATTTGGCTTGCTACTCGGCGAATTTGGACACCCGAATCAACCCTTTTCTCCCTTTTTCTCTTCTTTCTCTCTTCTCTCTTCTTTGGTGGCTGAATTTTGTGAAGTGTGGGGAGAGTGGGCTGCCCTCTCCCTACACATATATCACCACATTTCCCGACTTTTCTTCGTTGGCGAGTTTGGCCCCTCGACTTTGGACTTTATTTCTTTTCTTTCTTCGTCGGCTTCAAAATAATAAATTTCCGGGTGTTACATCTTCACTGCTCTGAAATAATGGGCAGTACATAAGGCTATGTTCAGGTGTGACACGAGGTGATTGTGAAAAACGTATGTAGTCAAGATGGAATTTGTTCCTCTTATTCGTTGAGAGCAAGATGTCTAAGGCCTGATTAAGTTAAATCAACAAGGAATGATCATTCTATGTCCTTGGATTTAACATGACATCTGTAACAAAAGGATAAATGATTGATTCACCTAAATCATTTCAAGTTGGATACTTGAAGGGGATGATGTTATTGAATGGCTTTCAGTCATGCGTATTAAGGGTAGTAAACCGTTGTTAGGCGGTATTTACTGCTTGCATCAATCTTCTATGAATCTTATGCAAGTGGGAGATTGTTGGATTCTTTATGCCCAAGACACATAGAACATTGATGTGGTTAGTACGTTATGATCCAAGTCGGGTCATACCCAATAACAAGCTTAGCAAACACCAAATAATATTTAATTGATGATATGATCATGCAATTAAATAAATACACCAATTTAGAAAATGGGTTTTCTAAATAAGTTACATATGAGATTGAACAATTTATAGGGATATTTTGTTCATAGGTATTGTTTGTATTGTTATTTAAGTTAGTTAAATAACATCAAACAATAATAGGAGTGTGTGTATAAGTTATATAATTAAAGGGGTAATTACATAACTTATTCTAATTACTAGTTAAAACTTTTGGTAGATTAAATTGGGGGGAAAACCCCAAATTTTAAAGCAATTTGGCCGCCCCTAAGACGGGTTGTATCCTTTTGTTTTCATTAGATGTCTTGGAACTAAACACACACTCCATCTAGCTCTCTCTCTCACATGCAAGATCCTCAAGAGCTTTTCTCCTTCTCCAATATTGAAGAAATAGAAGCTGAAAATTGTTTTCAGCAGCTCTAAGAAAACAGAAGCTGAAAATTGTTTTCAGCAGCTCTCTTTTTGCGATTTTGGTGTCAAAACCTAGCAAGATAGGTGCTTGCTTGATGCTTGTGGGTATGGATGCTTGAGGACACCTCTCCTTGGTGTTTTGGTCATTCAAGAACCTCATTCTTCTTCACCCAAATTCGTTTTTTCTGCAGCTCTACAAAAGGTAGTTTGTATGACTTGTTTTGGTTGTATATTATTCTTGATAGCTAGTTCATACACATATATATGATCCTTATGTTCTTGGGTTTGTTGTTATTATGATATGAGCCTTGATTTTCAGATTACAAATGATAATATTAAGGTTTTAATCTGCTGTGTTTTCAAGTTTAAATGGTTAAACTCCTTTGATAAAGGTCCAACAAACCCAACACCAAGGTTCATAAATATTTGTGGGATACAAATATTGGACTGACCCGCATCTCAAATAATATAACATGGAATCTTCTTGATTGATCATAAGTAAATTTGAGTAAAGGCAATTATCATTTGGTATCCTCTGACCTGAGATACATATTGAGTCTTGATATTCACCTAATGTTATACTTTGACTTAGTTCTTCGCTGTTCTGAAACATGGCAGTAAATAAGGCTGATTTCAGGTATAATACAAGGTGATTGTGAGAGACATATGTATTCAAGATGGATTTGTCCCTCTTATTCGTTGAGAGTAAGATGTCTAAGGCCTGAAAAAGTTAAATCAATGGAGAATGATCACTCTGTGTCTCTGGGATTTAGCATGACATCTGTGACAAAAGGATAGATGATTGATTCACCTAAAATAATTCGAGTAAGGTACTTGAAAGGGATGATGTTATTGAATGGCACTTAGTCATATGTATTTTGGGTAGTAAACCCTTGTTAGTTGGTATTTACTGCTTGCATCAATCTTCTATGAATCTTGTGCAAGTGGGAGATTGTTGGATCTTGTATGCCCAAGACACATACAAGATTGATGTGGTTAGTATGTTATGATCCAAGTCGGGCCATACCCAATAACAAGCTAAACAAACACCAATATAATATTTATTTGTTGATGCGATCATACAAATAAATGTTGACACCAATTTAGAAAATGGGCTTTCTAAATTATTTCTTTTGAAATAGAATAATATTATATGGATAATTTATTCATGAGAAATTATTTGTATTATTATTTAAGTATGTTAAATAATAACAAATAAAAGTGTGTTCAAGTTATAAAAGTAAAAGGGTTTTAATTTTATAAACTTATGGGTTAAAGAGTGTGATATATTTTATAAAATTAAAATGGGTGGGAACCCAATTTTAAACATGATTTTCGGCAGCCCCTTGGTTGCCCTCCTTGAGCTTCCTTTTTATTGTTTTAATACAAGACTTGAACTAATTTCACACTCCACTCAATGCACACTCTCTCTCACACACATAGCAAACTCTCTCTTCTTGTTTCTTGCTGAAAATTTTCGGATTTGAAGGAGGTTCTAGCTGAAATTTTCGGATTTGAAAAGAGGTGCAAGAAGAAGACTTTGGTGTTGCTCTTCCCAACAAGTTGGGTGTTTTGCAAGGGCTTGTGGGTATACTAACTTGAGGTCTTCTCTTTTGGAGGCTTGCATTCAAGAACATCATCATCTTCTTCATCCAACATCCATCTCTAATCTCTTTGTTCTTAGAAAGGTAGAATTCTATGAACACCCTATGGTTAGTGTTGTTTGATAGCATTTCTTTTCACATGCATGATCCTCATTCATGGGTTTGATTTGTTGGTAAATAAATGGCTTATTTTCAGCAACTAAAACATGGTTTTTAGCTCTATATATCCGCTGCATTTTTTGTTTAAATGGTTAAACAATCTTTGATAAACATGTTACAAACCCAACAAATTCATGTTTCTTTAAATGACATATTTTATTTTAAAGCTATTCCTATTAATGGTATTTATGAATTGGTTCGTGAAAACACATTATATGATATTTCATTGTACCAAACCACCACCAAGAAGCTCAAATTGGATTTGAGTGACACATGTCTTTGGCATTGCCGTCTTGGTCATATAAACAAGAAACGCGTACAAACACTTCAAAATAGTGGTCTTTTAAAAGCAAGTGAATATGATTCATTTGATGTATGTGAATCCTGTTTACAAGGCAAAATGACTAAGCCACCTTTAAGTGACAAACCGAAAGGGCAAAAGAATTATTAGGTATCATACATTTGGATGTATGTGGTCCTTTTAAGCCAATGACTAGGTACAATGAAAGATACTTCATTACCTTTACCGACGACTATAGTCGATATGGGTATGTGTACTTGTTAAGACACAAAGATGAAGCTTTTGAAATGTTCAAAACCTTCCAGAATGAAGTAGAAAATAACTCAACAAGTCAATAAATATTCTCCGCACCGATAGAGGAGGTGAATATCTAAGTGATGCTTTTAGGGATTATCTTATAAGTTGTGGGATTGTCTCACAACTATCTCCACCTTGAACACCACAACACAATGGTGTGTCTGAGAGGAAGAATCGAACTCTATTACATATGGTTCAATATATGATGGCTAGAAGCTCATTACCTCTATCATTTTAGGGTTTCGCTTTGCTCTCTGCGACCCGTATTTTGAATATGGCCCCAACCAAGAAAGTGGAAAAGACACCTTTGAAATATGGCATGGAAGGGTTCCATCTCTATCATATTTAAAGGTGTGGGGATGTGAGGTTTATGTTAAGATTCCCACCTCAAACAAGTTAGAAAACCGTTCCACTAAGTGTATCTTTATTGGATATCCTAGAGATTCTATAGGATATTATTTCTATGATCCATTGGAATAAAAGGAGTTTGTTGCCAAGAAGGCTGAGTTCTTAGAAGCTAAGTTCCTTATGGAAGGAGCTAGCAGTAGAACAGTGGATCTTGAGGAGGATCAAGAACCACAACCCGATACACGTTTGGTTGACACTAGCACTCAACATGAGGATGTTGAGGATGATCAAATGGTTGATCAATACACACAAAACATTCGCAGATCTGGTTGAACTAGTAATCCACCTGAAAGATATGGATTTTTCATGGATGGATGCTATGTGATAGATTCTGATGAACCAACCACATACCATGATGCAATGTCCAATTTGGATTGTGACAAATGGCTTGAAGCCATGAACGTTGAGATGCAATCCATGTATGACAACCAAGTGTGGGACTTGGTTGAGCAACCTCTTAACTCCAAGGTAGTTGGAAGTAAGTGGGTTTTCAAGAAGAAAACCGATATGCATGGAAACTTGGATACTTATAAAGCTAGACTTGTAGCAAAAGGTTTCACTCAAACTCAAGGGGTTGATTATGATGAGACCTTTTCGCTGGTTGCAATGCTAAAGTCTTTTAGGATATTATTTTCCATAGCTACTCATTATGATTATGAGTATTGGAAAATGGATGTCAAACCCGCTTTTCTAAATGGATATCTTGAGGAACATGTCTATATGGTTCAGCCTGAAGGTTTTTTCGATCCAAAACATCCTAACAAAGTATGCAAGTTAAAGAAATCAATCTATGGATTGAAACAAGCATCAAGAAGTTGGAATCAAGATTTTGATGAAGAGGTAATCAAATTTGGGTTCATCAAAAACTCTGATGAAGCATGTGTGTATAAGAAAGCTAGTTGGAGCATCATCACTTTCCTAGTATTGTATGTTGATGACATCCTACTATTTGGAAATGAAATTCCAACCTTGGAAGGTGTAAAAACCTAACTTGGAAGCTGTTTTTCCATTAAGGATCTTGGTGAAGCCGCCTATATTTTGGGAATAAAGATCTATAGGGATAGATCAAGGAGGTTGATAGGTATAAATCAAAGTGCATACATTGATAAGATCTTGAAAAGTTTCAAGATGGAAAACTCTAAGAAAGGTACCGTACCTATTCAAAGAGGAACGATATTGAGTACGACTCAATGTCCAAGCTCGAAGGATGAGCAAGACAAAATGAAGGGAATCCCGTATGCGTCTGCTATAGGGTCCATCATGTATGCAATGATATGCACTAGGCCGGACGTGTCATGCGCTTTGAGCATGACAAGCCAATACCAACAAAATCCTGGAAATAGTCATTGGATAGTTGTCAAGAACATACTTAAGTACCTAAGAAGGACTAAAGATATGTTCCTAATCTATGGATTTGGTGAGGAGGAACTCGTGGTAAAAGGTTAGACGAATGCGAGTTTCCGAACTGATCCGGATGATTCACGATCACAATCGGGATATATTTTCATCTTGAATAGAGGAGCAGTCTCTTGGAAGAGCTCTAAGGAAGATGTGGTGGCATTATCAACTACAGAGTCTAAATTCATCGCCGCTTCATTAGCAGCTCAAGAAACTGCATGGTTGAAGATTTTCATTGCCAATCTAGGGGTGGTCCCTTCCATTCAGGATCCCCTAGAAATTCTTTGTGATAATGAGGGTGCGATTGCTCAAATGAAGGAACCCCATGCACATCAAAAGACTAGGCACATTGAGCGGAGATTCAACTACATAAGGGATGAAGTTGAAAAGGGAAAGATTTGTATTCGCAAAGTTCACACGGATCAAAACATTGCGGATCCACTCACGAAGCTTCTTGAAAAGGCAAATCATGAAAGTCATACTTGTGCCATGGGACTTCAATATTCTAGTGACTGGATTTGATCTTTAATTTTGTATTTGGATATTGTAACCCTTTATTACTTGGATGAATTATTTGGTTATAATGGTTCAACTAATATTCCTATTTCGCATGTTGAAAATCCATGAGTAAATCGTTTACTCAGAATGTCCGTAGTTGTTCATACTGGTGGGAACAAGTACGAGGGTAAGACTATTATGAACTTGGATTAGTAGATATTCATATGGATGAATATAGAGCAAATAATTGCTGCCAAGGTTCATAGATATTTGTGGGATACAAATATTGGACTGGCATCTCAAATATTACTACATGGAATCTTCTTGATTGATCATAAGTAAATTTGAGTGAAGGCGGATATCATTTGGTATCCTCTGACCTGAGATACATATTGGGTCTTGATATTTACCAAATATTATACTTTGAATTAGTTATTTGCTGTTCTGAAACATGGCAGTACATAAGGCTGAGTTCAGGTATAATACAAGGTGATTGTGAGAGACGTATGTAGTCAAGATGGGATTTGTCCTTCTTATTAATTGAGAGTAAGATGTCTAAGGCCTGATAAAGTTAAATCAATGGAGAATGATCACTCTGTGTCTCTAGGATTTAACATGACATCTGTGACAAAAGGATATATGATTTATTCACCTAAAACAATTCACGTAAGGTACTTGAAAGGGGTGATGTTATTGAATGGCACTTAGTCATACGTATTAAGGATAGTAAACCGTTGTTAGGCGGTATTTACTGCTTGCATTAATCTTCTATGAATCTTATGCAAGTGGGAGATTGTTGGATCTTGTATGCCCAAGACACATACAAGATTGATGTGGTTAGTACATTATGATCCAAGTCGGGTCATACCCAATAACAAGCTAAACAAACACCAATAAATATTTATTTGTTGATGTGATCATACAAATAAATATTGACACCAATTTGGAAAATGAGCTTTCCAAATTATTGCTTTTGAAATAGAAATATTATATGGATAATTTGTTCATGAGAAGTTATTTGTATTAATATTTGAGTGGGTTAAATAATAACAAATAAAAGTGTGTTCAAGTTATAAAATTAAAAGGGGTTTTAATTTTATAAACATATGGGTTAAAGAGTGTGATATTTTATAAAATTAAAATGGGGGGAAACCCATTTTGAAGGTAATTTTCGGTCACCCCTTGGAGTTCCATCTCCTTGGGATTCCTTTTTTTGTTTTATGCAAGACTTAAACCAAAAACACACTCCACTCCATACACACTCTCTCTCACACACATAGCAATTCTCTCTTATTGTTTCTAGCTGAAATATTCATGATTTGAAGTGGTTTCTAGCTGAAATTTTCGGTTTTGATAAGAGGTGCAAGAAGAAGACTTTGGTGTTGCACTTCCTAACAAGTTGGGTGTTTGCAAGGGCTTGTGGGTATACTAGCTTGAGGTCTTCTCCTTTGGAGGCTTGGATTCAAGAATATCATCATATTCTTCATCTAACATCCATCTCTAATCTCTTTGTTCTTAGAAAGGTAGCATCTATGAACTCCCTATGGTTGGTGTTGTTTGATAGCATTTCTTTTCACATGCATGATTCTCATTCTTGGGTTTGTTTTGTTGGTAAATAAATGGCTTATTTTCAGCAACTAAAACAAGTTTAATGTCACATTATATCCGCTGCATTTTTGTTTAAATGGTTAAATAATCTTTGATAAACATGTTACAAACCCAACAATCCCAACAACTTTACTCTCCTTAGAGGGATGGTGACCCTTCTTAGAATGCTCTTCTTAACTCTTCTCAGATCCATTCTTCACCATCTCCTCTTCATTCTCTTCAGTCAAGGGGTCTATGAGGGGAAGCTCATCTTCATAAGTTCCACACCTAGGAGATCTTAAAGACAAGATTTTGTGTGGATGAGCTATCTCACTAGATCCCAGTCCTTGCTTATTTTGATAACAAACTTTTGCATGCAAGGATGAGAATATTATGTTCTTGAAGGTCTCTTCTTCAAGAACACATTTTTCTGCCTTGGCTTTGCTAATCACAAGCTCAGCCTGCCATTCAGTCAACTTAGTTATGAGGTCTTTGATCTGAGTCCTGTAGTTTGTGTGCTCATGTTTAAGAGTTGAAATGGTTTTCTCTAAGTCCTCTATCTTTAGTTTATAATCATTTTCAGCTCTTTTAAAATCAACTTTTAAGATATTTAAGGACTCAAGATCAGATCTTATTTTTAAGTTATAGGACCTGTATCTATTTACTTTAGCAATGCCTTCAGGAGTACAAAGATGTTCCAATACCTTCGCTTCATCGTGGTCTACCATTAGTGCTTGGTTTGGACAAGCATCTTCCACCTGAAAGCTCCAGTCAAAGCCTCCTTCTTTAACAACAACTGCAACTTGCTGCTTTGGCTTCTCATTCTGGGGAGCTTTATCAGTGTAGTTTGGTCTGGCTTGTTTTTGGCCACCATTTGTCCTAGGTGCCTTACACTCCCTTGCAAATTGTCCCATCTGGTTACAGTTGTAACACTTTACTTTGCTTTTATCCAGCCCAAACTTTGCACTGGCTGCATTGCTTGGAAACTTCATCCCTGTCCTCTTGTAGAACTTCTTGGCTCTGTGAGTGAGAAGAGCCATCTGCTGAACTATCTCCATGTACTCCAGATCATTTAGATGGATACAGTCAAGGTCTTCAAGGGTGAAGATAAAGTTGCTTGTGGTTTCATCAGCAGAGACAAAAGCATGAGAAGAACTTGTCTCTTGGAATGGACTTCCTTGAGTGTAGCTTTCTCTTGGGGTCTCTGGGAAGGTGATGAAGGACCTTTTTGTGAGTTTTCAGGGTAGCATATAAGATGATGTTGTGGTTTAATGCTTTCCCTTTCAACCACATGGAGGGTTGAACTCAGTTGATTGTTGGAGTCACCAGATGAGTTTTGCATGTTCATCTCCATCTGGTATCCACTAAGAATACCATACAACTCTGTGAGAGTAAGAGTCTTAAGGTTCTCAGTCCTCTTGATAACAACATAATAATGTGTCCATTGTCTAGAAAGAGAGGACATGAACTTCTTCACAATATCCCTGTTCTCAAGAGTTACTCCAACATCCATTAGAGTATCCACAATCTCAACATACCTAAAGTATTGTTGAGTCATGGTTTCACCTACTTTGAAGGTGAAGTTTTCAAACTGATGCTTTAAGAGATCCTTCTTGTTCTCCTTTGCTTTATTGGACCCCTCATACATAAGCTTTAGTGCTTCCCATAGTTGCTTGATAGTTTTGCACTTCTTGAAGCCTCTGTAGATAGAGTTTGGAAGAGCAGCTTGAAGGGCTGTCATGGCTTTTTGATTAATCTCTATTCTTTTTCTATCTTCTTCAAAATAATCAGCCACAGCGTTTAGAATCATACCACCACCAGTAGCAGAAGTGGTGCTTGGTATGTAAGGTCCTTGAACAACATAGACCCACATCCTGGAGTCTTGAGACTTGATGAAGCCTTCCATTCTTTGACACCAAGTATCAAAGTCTTCAGGAGTGATCAGTGGAGACTTTGTCATAGTTCCAGTTTCCATATCAGCTTTAGTAATAGCTGCCATTGACTTGTTAAGTAATTTGTGTGTGTGAGGGATCTTAAGATGGTGAGATCTTATATCAAGAGCCTGAAATGCTCTGATACCATGTTGCGTTGAAGGGTATGCACTTACAACACAACAACACAATGAGGAGAGTTCTTTAGAACACTTAACAGATCAAATAGGGAACTAGTAACTTTATATGAAAGATGCTAAGAACACAAGTAAATATGTGAGACAGAACAAGATAGCAAACAACACAAGTGTATGGTTTTCAAGAATGCTGTATATTGCTTCACAAGTTCTTTTACAAATGTTACAAAGCATAGATAAAAACTTACAAGTACTTGAGATACTTTATACTACATCCTATAGCCGGCCATACTTTGAAGGCTAGCTGGATATATAAGACTAGACAACTACAAAATCAAATGTAGAGTCAGAAGGCAGATTGCCTTTTGACTAGTAAATATGACATGCCATAGCTCACATCCTAATATATTACATAAAGGATATAAGTACATAAAGTAGAAAGCTCAGGCTCAAGACCTCAATGTACAGTTACCAAAAGCATGGACCTTTTCACCAACTCATGTAAGTTGGTGACTCAGTAGAGTTGCAGTGGAAAGGTGGTCCAGCTTTATGGTAAAGTACATCAGATAAAAGCATGTTCATAAAAGTCTTCGGAAGAAATTTTTCTTCACTCTTTGGCTTTGGAAGACTTTGTCTTTCAAGCTTTGGAAGACTACATTTTTGGCTTCAGAAGATGTTGGTCTTGGCTTCAAAAGATTTTACACTTAGAATATTTTCTAGTGCAAGGTGTAAAACTTCAAAGCATTTCTACTTTTATGCTTCAATGCATACATGCAGAGAGACTTTTGGATGTTTTGGCTGCATCTGTTGGGTTTTGTTACATGTTTATCAAAGCTAGTTTAACCATTTAAACTACAAAACGCAGTGGATATAAGGTGTTAAAAGTGAGTTTAACAATCTGAAAATATAAACCATTTTAAGCCCAAAACAAAACCCATGAACAAGGATCATATGTATGTGAAATGAAATGCTATCAAAAACAAAAAGAACAACCAAAGGGTGTTCTTGAAACTACCTTTCAAGCAAAAGAGGATGTAGTATGGATGAGAAGAAGGTGATGATGCTTCTTGAATGTCTAGCCTCCAAAAGAGAAGTCCTCAAGCTTGTATACCCACAAGCTCTTGCAAACACCTAACTTGTTAGGTAGTAGAACACCAAATCTCAACTCCTTCTTGTAAACCCGAAAATCAGCCAAGGAAAGCTTCAAGTTTCAGCCAAGAATTCGAATTTTCAGCAAAGAGAAGAAGGAAGAGAGAGAGTTTTAAATGTGTGTGTGAGAGAGTGTGTTAAGAGGAAGAGTGCAAGGAAGATTAAGTCTTGTATTAAACTAAGACTAAAAGATTCCAAGACCCCAAAGGGGCAGCCGAATTGGAGCTTTTTAAAATGGGTTCCCTCCCATTTTATTTTATAAAGTTTACACTCTTAAACCCATAAGATTTATAAAATTAAAACCACTTTTAATTTATAACATTAACACACTATTATTTGTTATTATTTAACTTACTTAAATAATGTAACAAATAATTTCTCATGAACAAATTATCCATATAATTTGCTCTATTTCAAATGCAATGATTTAGAAAACCCATTTTCTAAATTGATGTCAATATTTATTTGTTTGATCTTATCAACAAATAAATATTTATTGGTGTTTGTTTAGCTTGTTATTGGGTATGACCCGACTTGGATCATAACGTACTAACCACATCAATCTTGTATTTGTCTAGGGCATATAAGATCCAACAATCTCCCACTTGCACAAGATTCATAGAAGATTGATGCAAGCAGTAAATACCACCTAATAATGGTTTACTACCCTTAATACGTATGACTAAGTGCCATTCAATAACATCATCCCCTTCAAGTACCTTACTTGAATTGTTTTAGGTGAATCAATCATCTATCCTTTTGTCACAGATGTCATGTTAAATCCCAGAGACACAGTGTGATCATTCTCCATTGATTTAACTTTATCAGGCCTTAGGCATCTTACTCTCAACGAATAAGAGGGACAAATCCCATCTTGACTACATACGTCTCTCACAATTACCTTGTATTATACCTGAACTCAGACTTATGTACTGCCATGTTTCAAAACAGCGAAGAACTAAGTTAAAGTATAATAATCGGTAAATATCAAGACCCAATATGTATCTCAGGTCAGAGGATACCAAATGATGTTCGCCTTTACTCAAATTTACTTAAGATCAATCAAGAAGATTCCATGTAGTAATATTTGAGATGCGGGTCAATCCAATATTTGTATCCCATAAATATTTATGAACCTTGGTAGCAATCCTTGCTCTATATTCATCCATATGAATATCTACCAGTCCAAGTTCATAATAGTCTTACCCTCGTAATTGTTCCCACAAGTATGAACGACTACGGACGTTCTGAGTAAATGATTTACTCATGGATTTTAAACATGCAAAATAGGAATATTAGTTGAACCATTATAACCAAATAATTCATTCAAGTAATAAAGGGTTACAATATCTAAATACAAAATTTAAAGATCAAATCCAGTCACTAGAATATTGAAGTCCCATGGAACAATTATGACTTTCATGCTTTGCCTTTTCAAGTAGCTTCGTGAGTGGATCCACAATGTTTTGATCCGTGTGAACTTTGCGAATACATATCTTTCCCTTTTCAACTTCATCCCTTATGTAGTTGAATCTCCGTTTAATGTGCCTAGTCTTTTGATGTGCACGGGGTTCCTTGATTTAAGCAATCGCACCCTCGTTATCACAAAGAATTTCTAGATCGGCAATGATTTTCTTTAACTATGCAGCTTCTGAGCTACTAATGAAGCGGCGATGTATTCTGACTCTGTAGTTGATAATGCCACCACATCTTGCTTAGAGCTCTTCCGAGAGACTGCTCCTCCATTCAAGATGAAAATGTACCCCGATTGTGATCGTGAATCATCTCGATCAGTTTGGAAACTTGCATCCGTGTAACCCTTTACTACGAGTTCCTCTTCACCAGAACCATAGATTAGGAACATATCTTTGGTCCTCCTTAGGTACTTAAGTATGTTCTTAACAGCCATCCAATGACTGTTTCCAGGATTTTGCTGGTATCAGCTTGTCATGCTCAAGGCGCATGACACGTCCAGCCTAGTGCATATCATTGCATACATGATGGATCCTATGGCAGATGCATATGGGATTCCTTTCATTTTGTCTTGCTCATCCTTTGAGCTTGGACATTGAGTCTTACTCAATAGCGTTCCTCTTTGGATAGGTACCGTACTTTTCTTAGAGATTTATATCTTGAACATTTTCAAGATCTTATCAATGTATGCACTTTGATTTAAACCTATCAACCGCCTTGATCTATCCCTATAGATCTTTATTTCCAAAATATAGGCGGCTTCACCAAGATCCTTAATGGAGAAATAGCTTCCAAGCCAGGTTTTAACACCTTCCAAGGTTGGAATGTCATTTCCAAATAGTAGGATCTCATCGCCATACAATACTAGGAAAGTGATGATGCTCCCACTAGCTTTCTTATATACACATGCTTCATCAGCATTTTTGATGAACCCAAATTTGATTACTTCTTCATCAAAAAGGTGATTCCAACTTCTCGAAGCTTGCTTCAATCCATAGATTGATTTCTTTAACTTGCATACTTTGTTAGGATGTTTTGGATCGACAAAACCTTCGGGCTGAACCATATAGACATCTTCCTCAAGATATCAATTTAGAAAGGCGGTTTTGACATCCATTTGCCAAATCTCATAATCATAATAAGCAGCTATGGCAAATAATATCCTAATAAACTTTAGCATTACAACTGGCGAGATGGTCTCATCATAATCAACCCCTTGAGTTTGAGTGAAACCTTTTGCTACAAGTCTAGCTTTATAAGTATCCAAGTTTCCATGCATATCAGTTTTCTTCTTGAAAACCCACTTACTTCCAACTATCTTGGAGTTAAGAGGTGGTTCAACCAAGTCCCACACTTGGTTGTCATACATGGATTGCATCTCAACGTTCATGGCTTCAAGCCATTTGTCACAATCCAAATTGGACATTGCATCATGATAAGTGGTTGGTTCATTGGAATCTACCACATAGCATCCATCTACGAAAAATCCATATCTTTCAGGTGGATTACTAATTCTACCAGATCTACAAACGTTTTGTGTGTATTGATCAACTATTTGATCACCCTCAACATCCTCATGTTGAGTCCTAGTGTCAACCAAACATGTATCGGTTTGTGGTTCTTGATCCTCCTCAAGATCCACTGTTCTACTACTAGTTCCTTCCATAAGAAACTTAGCTTCTAAGAACTCAGCCTTCTTGGCAACAAACTCCTTTTGTTCCAATGGATCATAGAAATAATATCCCATAGAATCTCTAGGATATCCAATGAAGATATACTTAGTGGAACGGCTTTCTAACTTGTTTGAGGTGGGAGTCTTAACATAAGCCTCACAACCCCATACCTTTAAATATGATAGTGATGGAACCCTTCCATGCCATATTTCAAAAGGTATCTTTTCCACTTTCTTGGTTGGGGCCATATTTAAAATACGGGCCGCAGAGAGCAAAGCGAAACCCCAAAATGATAGAGGCAATGAGCTTCTAGCCATCATAGATCAAACCATATCCAATAAAGTTCGATTTCTCCTCTCGGACACACCATTATGTTGTGGTGTTCCAGGTGGAGATAGTTGTGAGACAATACCACAACTTCTAAGATGATCTCTAAAAGCATCACTTAGGTATTCACCTTCTCTATCGGTACGGAGAATTTTTATTTTCTTATTGAGTTGATTTTCTACTTCATTCTGGAAGATTTTGAACATTTCAAAAGCTTCATCTTTGTGTCTTAACAAGTACACATACCCATATCGACTATGTCACACCCCCGCTAAAAGCGGAAACACGGGGATGTAACGAGATCGGGATCGTCATAACACATGCTAAGCAGTAGAGATGCAATAATAAATAATGATGATAAAGCTTGTCATAATGACACCCGACACAAATGTAGACTTGTGTCGTGTTTAGTCAATTTCACGACAGCATAGCCATAAGCATAAACATGTTAAATGATTCACATAGTCAAAGATGATAACATTGCAATGTAAATTCCCACAACCCGGGAACAAGTATCAAAGGAATGAAATTGTTTAATCAGACTACAACATTGTATCAAAACGATTGTTTGTCAAATATGTTTAGTCTCAAAAATTCATCATAGGGTCTCCACTAAGGCAGCACACCTAGATCCTCAATTTGCATGATCACCTGAAAAGATATGCTCAAAATGGTCAACAAAATTGTTGGTGAGCTCGCAGGTTTAAATAGTAAATAAGTAATTGATGTTGTATAGTAAATGATGTGGAATACCGTGAATACAGTTATAAGTAAGTATAATCACATGACAATGAGCTTTGCAACCAAACCTAACGACGTACACAAAGATCTTGTCGGAATATATTCACCCAAGGGCTCGTTCCTGGCCACTGTTGGTACTAACTAGTATACCAACAAAAAAGGGTGGGGGTGTCAACCCAGCAGTACTACCAATACCTATCCGTCGGTTCCCACACTGGAACTAAATAGTTGCAAAGAAAGTACCACACAGCAAACTCAAGCATGTATTAGATAAGTACTCACAAAACAGTAACACGTTGATTCCAAGTATGTAAATTGTATGTAAATAGTATAGCATTGAAAATGGGTGAGCATACTTTTCCCCCAAGTTTGTAAATGATTGAAATGTTGTATAAGCATAAAAAGGGGCCACGAAACTCACTTGTTAGGTGGTAAGTATGAATGATCAAGGTTTCCAAATGTAGTATGCAAGGCAGTTTTTGTTAAGCATTAATGATATGTATAAAGTAAATAGTAACGTTTGGTCGGTTCGGGTTGTATCGGTTGGGTCGCATGTAACAAACACAAACAGACACACGTATTAGATCTTATGTAGATCCAAGTACTAGATATCGTCGCCATTGCTGATGGTATTTGTGTAAAGGTTTCATTGTTATTAAAGAAGTATTTGGTAAATATTAGTAGTTACAAATCGTTTATTGATACTTGTAAAATGTTAAGTTAATTTAATTTGGAATAACATTAGTAAGTTTGATAGCGTTGACTTTAACATAGTCATTAGCAATGGCAACCGTGTCGATATCACCTTAACATCACACGACATACACACACTACACACAAGAAGGAAACCACACACAGCAACTTTAGTCGCACGACAGGACCAGACGCACGACTCAACACTCCATTCGCACGAATCAACCCTTATTCATACGAATCAGCTTCATTCGTACGATTGAACCTTCATTCGTACGACTGGCATTCAGTCGTACCACACAGCACTCAATCGCACGACTCAACCTCCATATGCACGAATCAACCTTCATTCGTACGAATCAGCTTCATTCGTACAACTGAACCTTCATTCGTACGACTGAACCTTCATTCGTACGATTGGCCTTCAGTCGTGCGATACACGCATAATCGCACACATCCATTCGGTCGCATGACTCAATCGCACACATTCAAGTCGCACGACTCAGTGGCACGACACACCCAGTCGCACAACTCAGTCGCACGATTGACTCAGACGCATGATTCAGTCACACGACTCACCCAGTCGCACAACTCAATCGCATGACAGACCCAGTCGCCTGAACAGTAGGTTCGCGACTGCTGAAGTGCAGAGCAGCCTTCGGCTATTCTGTGCACAGGTTGTACACAACAAGGACTTCCAGAAACACACTACAAACATACACAAACAAGAAGAACACGCAGAAAGACATCACACGCACCCACACGACCTCATGTGTTCGGGTTGGACCTGAACACCCGAAACCCTAATGGGACAGCCGTGAATAAGCAAGAAAAGGGACAACCAAGGTCGTCTACCTGCAAGAATGGAGTAGACTCGGTTGTAGACGGAGTCTAGACGGTGAAAACGCAACGAAAATGAGCGGTTTTGGTGCAAGGAGGAGGAAGAAAGGTGAAGAAGAAGAAATGGAGAAGAAGAGATGAATGGAGGCTAGGGCTGGAAATGGGGTATTTATACCAGCCCTAGTTTGGACAAAATGTCACATTAGTCCCTGTACTAGTCCCCCGAGTTCCCAAATCTGTTTCCGAAGTGAAAACGACTTTATTTAGGTTTCTTTTAGTTCTAGATTTACTGATAAAATATATTAATGATATTTTGTAACTTAAAATGGTTTTATTAATGACAATAATATTATATAAAAATTGGTATATTTAGCGGTAACGATGATGAAAGTTGTAAATGTTTTTAAAGATAGCACGCGTTTACGATACGAACACAAGAATAAAGATGATAAAGCAAGTATAATATCCACACAAATAGTTTATAAAGATGAGGAATGAACGAGCGAAGAAAAGTTAACGGAGTCCACGTTAATTGACGGACCTTTTGGTGACGGATGTCATAGTATCCTCCAGTTGAGAGAATTTCGTCTCGAAATTCAGCTGGAGTTAGGTCCAAGAGTGTCATCCTCGAATAGATGTGGATATTTAAGTTTCATCTGGTCTTCCCGTTCCCATGTAAACTCTGGCCCTCGTTTTGAATTCCATCTTACACGAACAAGTGGTATTCTACTGCGCTTCAATTGCTTGACCTTTCGATCCATGATCTCAATGGGTTCCTCAACCAAATATAGGTTTTCGTCAATCTTGATTCCCTCAATTGGTACGTGAAGGGATTGTCAGCCAAACACTTCTTGTGGTTCGACACGTGGAAAGTATCATGTACACCGCTGAGTTCTTGTGGCAACCTTAATCGGTAAGCCACTGGACCGATTGTTTCTGTAATCTCGAATGGTCCTATGTATCTTGGGGCTAACTTCCCTTTCTTTCCAAATCGAACGATTCATTTCCAAGGAGAGACTTTAAGTAAAACTCGATCCCCAATGTTGAATTCTAGAGGCTTCCAACGGTTGTCGGCATAGCTCTTTTGGCGATCTCTGGTAGCTTTTAGTCGGTCTTTGATTTGGAAAATCTTGTCGGTTGTTTCTTGAATGATCTCTGGGCCTGTTAACTGACTTTCACCAATTTCGGCCCAACAAACGGGTGATCTACATTTCCTTCCATACAACGTTTCGAACGGAGCACATCCAATGCTTGTATGGTAGCTGTTGTTGTAAGATCAATCAACGGTAGATGAGTGTCCCAACTACCACCAAAGTCGATTACACACTCCCTCAACATATCTTCTAGCGTTTGAATAGTTCGTTCACTTTGGCCATCTGTCTAAGGGTGATAGGTGGTACTTATATCTAATCGAGTGCCCATCGCTTTCTGTAGTGTCTGTCAAATCGTGAAGTAAATCGGCTGTCACGGTCGGATATAATCGACACCGGCACTCCGTGTCTTGTCACGACCTCTTTTATGTACAGTCTCGCCAACTTATCCATTTTGTAGTCTTCTCGAATTGGCAAGAAATGAGCTGATTTCGTCATCCGATCCACTACGACCCATATCGAGTCATGTCCGCTGCTCTATCTAGGGAGTTTGGTAATAAAATCCATAGCTATATTCTCCCATTTCCACTCAGGAATTTCAAGTTGCTGTAATAATCCCGATGGTTTCTGGTGTTCAGCTTTAACTTTCCAGCATGTCAAGCATCTTTTGACGTACATAGCAATGTCTTTCTTCATGCCTGGCCACCAGTACAGATCCTTAAGATCGTGGTACATCTTGTCTGCACCAGGATGAATAGAATATCGCGTCTTGTGCGTTTCATCCATGACTAAGGTACGTACACCTCCCCATCTGGGTACCCATATACGATCCATGAAGTACTGTATACCATCATCCTTGCAACTCATTTGTTTATCCAACCCTCGGAATTCTTCTCCCGTAAGGTTTTCCTCTTTCAATGCCTCACTTTGTGCAATTTGGATCTGGGCTTTCAAATTCGTTTGAATAGTCAATCCCAACGCTCGAGTACGTAGTGGTTTCACGCATTCTTTGCGGCTTAAAGCATCAGCCACCACGTTAGCTTTCCCCGGATGATACTGGATTTCACAATCGTAGTCACTAAGAAGCTCTACCCAGCGTCGCTGTCGCATATTAAGTTCCTTCTGATCCTGGATATGTTGGAGGCTCTTATGATCTGTGAAGATGATGCATTTGGTTCCATAAAGGTAATGCCTCCATATCTTAAGTTGTCGCGAAGCGTAGGCAATCACCTTATCCTTCTGCATTAGCACACATCCCAATCCTTGATATGAAGCATCACAGTACACCACAAAATCATCAGTTCCGTCTTGGAGGGACAATATAGGCGCGTTGCACAACTTCTCTTTCAACGTTTGGAATGCTTATTCTTGTGCATGTCCCCAATCAAACTTCTTGTCTTTCTGAGTGAGCAGTGTTAATGGTTGCGCGATCTTTGAAAAATTCGCGATGAAGCGACGATAGTATCCGGCCAATCCTAAGAATTGTCGTTTTTATGATGGTGTCTGAGGGCATCCCATTTCTTCACCGCTTCGATCTTGCCGGGATCTACATGAATCCCATCCTCGTTAATCATATGACCCAAAAACTTAACTTCTCGCAACCAGAATTCACACTTCGAGAACTTGGCGAAAAGTTTCTCTTCCCGTAGCAATTCCAGTATTGCCCGAAGGTGTTCTTCGTGATCATCTTTCGATCGGGAGTAGATAAGTATATCGTCTATGAATACAATCACAAACTTATCCAAGTAAGGTTTGCACACCTGATTCATTAGGTCCATAAACACAGCTAGTGCGTTAGTCAGCCCGAACGGCATGACCAATAACTCATAGTGCCCATAACGAGTTCTAAACGTTGTTTTCGTTATGTCATCCTCAAAAACCCTTAGCTGATGATATCCAGAACGAAGGTCGATCTTGGAGAAATATGAAGCTCCTTGCAGCTTGTCAAACAGATCGTCGATCCTGGGGAGAGGATATCGATTCTTCACGGTTAACTTGTTCAACTCACGGTAATCGATGCACATTCGGAATGACCGCTTCTTTTTGACAAATAATACCGGTGCTCCCCACGGTGAATGACTCGGTCGAATAAAGCCCTTCTCTAGTAGTTCCTGTAACTGACTAGACGACTCTTGCATTTCTAATGGTGCTAACCGATATAGCGTCTTTGCTACCGGTGTAGCTCCAGGAACCAACTCTATATGAAATTCCACCTGTCGTGGAGGAGGAAAACCAGTCAAGTCGTCAGGAAATACATCTAGGTAGTCCCGTACCACTGGAATATCCACTAATTCCCTCTCCTCTTCCTTCTTTTCTACCACATGAGCGAGAAGTGCGTAGCACTGCTTTCGTAAACTTCGGCGTGCTTTCATGCAGGAGATAAGCTTTAAGTTCCTTCCCGGTCGTTCTCCTTGAATCTTGAGTACCTCCCCGTTTGGCATGGGGATTCGTACTACTTTGTCCCGACAGACAATCTCAGCACCGTGTTTCGACAACCAATCCATTCCCACAATCACGTCGAAACTTCCTAACTCAAAGGGTATCAAGTCTATATCGAAGGCATAGTCCTCCAATATTATCGAGCACTTCGTAATAATCTCATCGGCCTGAACAACCCTACCGTGGGCCATTTCTACAGAGTAGCTAGTTTCTAGCCTACTAGAACTCAAATCAAGCAATTGCACAAACTTAAAAGATATAAAGCTATTGTCTGCTCCAGTATCAAATAATATTGATGCAAAGTGATGATTGAGTAAGTGCGTACCCGTGACAACATTTGGGTCCTGACAAGCATCGTTGGCTCCAATGACAAATGCACGTCCTCGAGCTGTGTTTCCTTGATTTGCTGGCCCTTGATTTCCAACTATGGCCATCACCTGCTGCTGGTTGTTCCCTTGTTGACCCGGTGCCCGATTCAATCTGGGGCACATGTTTCTATAGTGATCAGGGCCTCCACACTCATAACAGACCATGGCATTCCCGGCGGGGTTAACCGCGTTGACCAGTGCCACCAAATTCGGCGCTATTCTGCAGTCTCTCGCTAGATGCCCCGGGCGTCTACAGTTCGCGCACACCCTGCACTGCATTCCGGGGGGATGATGATAATTGCACCTATCACACTTGGGGTGTGGCCTAACATACTCTCTTTTGCCTTGCGTTACGGCCACAAAATTTCTGGTTGTCTTGGCCCTTTTATCAAATTTCCCGGCACTCGACCGGCTCATTTCCCCAACATCTTTTCTCTTCTCTGCCCCTCTTCCTAACACCCCTGTTCTCACCATCTCATCGGTTAGAGCGCCCGCCTTCAGAATTGCGCTCTGGATAGTAGGAGGTGCAACTGCTGTTACCATTGCTTGGATTTGAGGCGGAAGTTCCCAAATATACCTCTCGATCCTCTTTGATTCCGGAGTGACCAAATGTGGAACCAGTCTTGCCAACTCGTGGAATTGATCAGTGTAAGCTCCGTGCCCAGCCCCCACCATTGCATGATTCAGAATTCATGCTCCAATTTCTGCATCTCGTTGAGGGGGTAGTATTCCTCGATGATCAATGCCTTGAACTCATCCCACGACATCTGCATTGCCGATTCTCTTCCTCTAGCCTGAATCTGAGTGTTCCACCAAGTTAACGCCTTGCCCTGTAATTAACACGTGCCATACTTGATATTCTGGCTATCAAGGCATTCGCTGATGTCAATCACTGCCTCCATTTCCCCAAGCCACCTGGTCAGGGCTATCGCTCTGCCCTTCCCATCAAATTCCTTTGGTTTGCAGGCCACAAACTCCTTGTAGGAACATCCCCTTCTAGCATTAACAACCCCAATTCATTACCAGTTGTTCCACCATTCCCGGTTTCCTGATTACTTTCGTTCCCAGTCGGGTTCCCATTACCTACTTCAGTTTCAATCCCACCTTGACCTCTTTCTCCACCATCCTCATTATCATTTCCACCATCCCCGTGGGGGTGGTGTTGCTGAAGAGCATCGCTCACTTGGGCCACAATAGTCGGAATCAATGCGGCCAGTTGTTGAGCGATCAGAGCTGCCATATCAGAGTCTCATGTTCCCTGATTATTACTGGCAAGGCCATCATTTGTTCTTGGTCTTCTGCCTCTGCCTCTGTCCCTCGGGGCTTCACTTCTGCCACTATTGCTGCGGGTAACTCTTCAAGGCGGCATTTTCTAATCATAAAAGTAGTAAACACACAAGCTTTAACCATTTCAAATTATATTGTCCACATTGTTCCAAGTTAATATCACACTTATAGTCACCACACATCACATGCAAGTCGTGTGTAGTTCTCACATCATGAATTGATAATGTTCCAACAGTAGTCCATCATAACAGTTGTAAATCCATGTCACGTTTAGTCTAGCGAAGGTTGTCTATCTCTTCCTCTTTCGAGGTTTCAGACATAACCTCCTCAGGGTCGATCTCAATGTCCGAGGTCAAGCGCAATAGCATTATCTGTGAAGATCTCTTCGGGTTTAATACCCGGATTTGATGAACAAACTCGGCGCGCAGAGGGAGCGGAAGATCCAATAGAAGCATCCCATAAAGAGTGAGCACAAGGGCTCTCTCATTGGGTGAAAAGATCACAAAACAGATAATAAACGAATCAAGTAAAGAGGAACACATACATGAGATATATAATGCACACTGATCCTAGCATGCAATCCTACATGAAGGTTCCTAGGTTATTGTCACACCCCGGGCCCAGATAGGGTGGGACGTCACAGACTAGCAACAACATATGGCAGCGGAAACAAACCATTATAAGAGCTCAAAGGAGAGAATATCACATGGCATTAAAGTTTTAAAAAGGTAACGGGACTAGATACACATCAAGCCCCAATTAAGTTTTACAATCAACCATAAAAATGAAATTGTACTTGCTTAACACAAAATATAAATTGTTCAAATGTTTCATCAAGGAAATAAGCCAATGCCATGTCACGGGGATAAGTCTAGGTCTTCAAACAGCTAGGATCTCTTCAAACATTACCTGAAACATGCTCAAATGAAAATTGTGTCAACTATAAAGTTGGTGAATTCAAGTGCTTAAAGTTCAAAAACAAAAGGACTTAATAAATCCTTCTTTGATTAAAAGAAAAATAATCATTGTTTATCATCGTGGGAGAAATAAAATCATAATCAACCCTGCACTCAGTCCCGGTTAGCCTCTTCTAAAGTTGTGTTTTACCGGATATTCCCGAAGGAAGAAACTGAGCCCCATACCAGTGAACCCTACCTGCCCGGATGGTTCACCATAGAATCTTAACAAAACTTGTTACATGCCACAACGATCCCTCAGGATCTCAGTGGGGTAACCTTCCTGGAACGGAAGCCACTGTGTGTGGGGGATTCCCCAAATAGATCTATCCATATAAATCAAGCGGTTCACGAAAGAATTAATGATCATGATATAAGAATTAGCAGGTAACCACAATCCCACATAGTATCATCAAATAAAGCACAATCATAGTTCATAAAAGTAGAGCATGTTCATCCCAAAACAGTAGTAAAAAGGGGAATCACTAGAACTCACCTTAGGTTTCCAAATCAAAGTTTCCTGATGTGCCGGGAAGTGTCACAAGTCTAGCACCCTAACAAGTACATATTAAGCAATAAGCTACTGCCCTAAACTCATATCAAGTGCAACAATGGTGTCAAGAGTTTAGTTATAGAGTACGGCTTTGGTCCAGTGAAGGTTTGTATGAAAAGTTTCCTTTTATGGCAAGTCAAAGAGTCTTCATGAAAGTTGGGATTTTCACTTCATTAGATTAGGTATATTAAAAGATTTTATTGTTCAAGTGTTTATTAGCTTCCTGGAAGTCGGTTAAAAGGTTTGGAAAAATTTACAGTTTAGTCCCTCAAGTTTCAAAATTGACAGTTTCTACCCTTAAGTTTAGTTTCTTGCCTTTTATGTCATTTATGCCCAAAATCAGATTGTTAGAGTCATATTATGATTATTATGGAGTAAGTGATTCAAAACTTTGGTCTATGGGTTCGATTTTGAAAACTGCGCGTTTAACGCTCCCGGTCGCGGTAAAAGCCGGATAATTTTAATAGTAATTTGGAGTTTTCAAATATTTAAATTTTGGACCAGTAGGTATTTTCTAAGAGACTTCTTTATAAATTTCTAAGTCCTTAAATTGTGTAAATTGGCCTTTTATAGTTAAAATCTTGTTTTTACGTTTGACCCGTTAATACGCGGTTTTGACCGGGTTTGACCATTTAAAGCTCATTTGACCGAGTTTTTAAATCTTTTAGGTCCTTTATCACTTATCTTACTGAAATCATATGATTTTCATAAATCTTAGTTTTGAACTCTATTTTTATAGATTTCTTTCAAAAACTATGCTCGGTTTGTACCCGTTTTTAGTTAAAATGCCATTATTTGAGTCTTTGACCACTTAACTTATCCATTGACTCCAGAATACTTTGTTTATCATTTTTGAGCCTGGAATACTTTTTAAGAATGTTAAATTCATAGTCTTACTATTTTTAAGTCATTTTACCATGTTTTCGGGTCCCGAAAGTGACTAAAAGAGGGTAAATCACATCATGTCCTTTATTCCAGAGATTAAACATTGCTAACACTTCAAATATTCACTAAACCTACTGAAATTTCAGTCCCAACATGTTGCCTAGTAGATCTATACATTCATATGCTTCAAATATGTAGAAAATGTCATAACCGACAATTACACTAGTGTAAATCATCATAGCTTGAGTTTAAATGTTACCAACACTTCATTTAACTTCATAAGCAGATTATTAAGGTGTCATTAAGTCGTTCATGAGTAGGTTATGGGTCTTGTTTAAAAGGATTTTTCAAACAAATGCTCAAGAGGGTGTTGTTACATGTAGAAAGGGGGTTTCAAGGTGAAATCCATGTATCAACCATGGGTTTGAGTATGTAGCCACTTGGAACTTTTAAAAACAGGTTCTTTGGAGTCCATTAAGTCATAAAAATGCAGGTTACAAGTTTGGTTTACAAGAGTTTAAGCTTTCACAAGTTAGATGATGTCAAAACACTCAAAATGAGGGTTTTCATGGTGGAAATCGGTTTCCACCTCAAGAATGGCTAACAAACATGAAGTTTACCTTCAAGAACGTTGGTAACTCCTTAAGAATGAGATGATGGTGAGATGTTTCTGCTACAACAAAGAAATACACGGTTCTTAGATGTCAAATGAAGAAAACAAGAGAAATGTCACAAAACCGACATCTTGAGCTTACACTCGAAATAACTCACGGTTTGGAGGGTGTTGATGGCCGTGAATGGCTTGAAACTCCTTGGACTTGAATGGAGAAACTCGAACTAAGGCTGGAAAGGTGGAACAAACACGGTTGTGTGACCAAATCTTGCAAACAAGGCTGCTCCTTTGCGTTTCTTGCTCTTGGCCGAATGGATCTTTGTGTGGTCTTCGAATTTTCTTCACAAGACTAGAGAGAATAGTTGGAGAGTGTTTTGAGGAGTGTGTGTGTTGAATCAGCTGGTGATTCGAATAAAGGGAGAGAGAGGGAGAGAGATGGAGAGAAATGCATGGATTGTGAGTGGGTGAGAAGGGTGGTGTGAAGAAGAGAGGAGAGTGGTGAGGGAGGGGGCGGTCCGATTTGGAGTGTAGTGGGGAGGGTTTTAAATTAATTTTAATTGTAAATTAATATTGTGTAGTGTAATTTTGTAGTATTGGGTATTATGTATTATTTAGTGGAAAGGTGATTTGAGGTGTCTAATGCATACCCATGCATGCATGGCCGAATTTATGCAAGTGTGAGTGTGGATGCTCACATTTTAATTGTCTTCTCTTGAGTTTAATTTTGTAAGGGTGACTAGTTGACATTCCCGGAACACTAATTTTTAAAAAGGTAGAAACCTAAATTGGTTAAAAATCAAAAGTAAAAATCACATGAAATCATAATTTACATCAAATAGCAAGAATTGATTCCAATTTCATAGTAGGGTTGTATAGTTTCAATTATTAGCACTCATAGCATGGATAATGATGCAAGTAATCTAGGGTTAGGGTAACAACCTGGAGGTCGGTTGTCACATTCTCCCACCGTTTAGGAAATTTCGTCCCGAAATTTAACTCTGATTAGGGACCGAACGGGTGGGTTTAAAGAGGTGTGGATAGTTCTTCCTCATTTCATCTTCACGCTCCCAAGTAAATTCAGGTCCTCGCTTGGAGTTCCATCTAACTTTAACCTTGGGTATGCGGCTCCGCCGGAGTTGTTTGACCAAACGATCCGTGATCTCCACAGGTTCTTCCACAAAGTTCAATTTGTCGCTTATCCTTGCTTCTTTTAATGGTAGTTCCAGGGTTTTGTCTACCATGCTCTTCTTCAAGTTTGACACATGAAAGGTGTCATGTATGTGACTCAATCCCGGGGGTAGTTTCAACTTATATGCTACTGGGCCAATTCTTGCCATTATCTCAAATGGTCCAATGTATCTTGGGCTTAGTTTTCCTCTTTTTCCGAATCTCACCGTTCCTTTCCACGGTGCTACTTTTAGCATCACTCTGTCGCCCACTTGGAACTCTAGAGGTTTCCGCCTCCTGTCGGCGTACTTCTTCTGTCGGTCTCTAGCTGCTCTCAGTCGTTCCTTTATCTTATAGATCTTATCGGTGGTTTCCAACACTATGTCGGGTCCCATCACTTGGCTGTCACCAATCTCATTCCAACTCAAGGGTGATCGGCATTTCCTGCCATAAAGGGCCTCGTACGGAGCGGCTTTGATACTCGCGTGGTAACTGTTGTTATAGGCGAATTCCACCAAAGGAAGATGGTTATCCCAGTTTCCGCCAAAGTCCATCACGCAAGCTCTCAACATGTCTTCCATCGTTTGAATAGTTCTTTCGCTCTGTCCGTCGGTCTGAGGGTGGTAAGCCGTGCTAAGATCTAAACGGGTTCCTAAAGCTTGCTGGAACGATTTCCAGAAACGAGAGGTGAAACGGCTATCACGGTCTGAGATGATCGACAGAGGCACTCCATGCCTTGTTACAATCTCGTCGACATAAAGTTGGGCCAGTTTCGTCATATCGTAGTCTTCTCTAATTGGCAAGAAGTGAGCTGATTTGGTTAATCTATCCACTATTACCCAAATAGCATCGTGACCTTTAAACGTTCTAGGCAGCTTGGTAACGAAATCCATCGTAACATTATCCCATTTCCATTCGGGAATCTCAGGTTGCTGCAACGTTCCCGATGGTTTTTGGTTCTCAGCTTTTACCATGGCACAAGTTAAACATTTCCCCACATAAACAGCGATTGATCTCTTAATTCCTGGCCACCAGAAAAGTGTCTTTAAATCCTGGTACATCTTATCACTTCCAGGATGAATTGAATACCTAGACTTGTGTGCTTCATCGAGGATTACTTCTCGAATTCCTCCGTGTTTTGGCACCCAAGTCCTTCCACCATATCTATATGTACCATCGTCCCCTATCTCCAACTGCTTCTCCATTCCAGTCAATCCTTCTTCTTTCAATTTTTCTTCCTTTAATGCCTCGCCTTGAGCTTCCTTCAATTTTGCTATAAGGTTGGTATACACACTCATTCTTAAGGCTCGTACTCGAAGAGGTTTCTCTCTTTCCTTTCGACTTAACGCATCCGCCACAACATTGGCCTTACCAGGATGGTAGCGGATCTCGCACTCATAATCGTTCAATAGCTCAACCCATCTTCTCTGACGCATGTTGAGCATCTTTGGTCAAGGATATGCTGCAAGCTTCTATGGTCAGTGTAGATAATGCACTTTGTGCCATAAAGGTAATGCCTCCACATCTTAAGGGCAAACACCACGGCACCCAACTCCAGATCGTGCGTCGTGTAGTTCTTCTCATGATCATTCAGCAGTCTCGATGCGTAAGCAATCACCTTATTGCGTTGCATCAATACACATCCTAGTCCTTGACGCGAAGCGTCACAATAGACCACGAAGTCTTCTACTCCTTCTGGAAGAGCAAGTATAGGTGCACTGCATAATTTCTCTTTAAGCGTTTCAAACGCCTCATTCTGCTCTCGCTCCCACACAAAGGTTGTGTTTTTCTTGGTTAGTGCGGTCAAAGGTTGCACTATACGCGAGAAGTCCTTATAAATCTTCGGTAATAGCCAGCCAGTCCTAAGAATTGCCTTATCTCCGTAGGAGTTTCAGGAATCTTCCAATTCTTTATGGCCTCAATCTTGGAAGGGTCAACTTGAATCCCATCCTTATTTACCACATGACCTAAGAATTGGATCTGGCGCATCCAGAATTCACATTTCGAGAACTTGGCATATAGTTGCTCATTCTTGAGCAATTCAAGGATTAGCCTGAGATGCTTCTCGTGCTCGTCTTTAGTTTGAGAATAGATCAGTATGTCGTCGATAAACACGATCACAAACTTGTCGAGGTAAGGGCGGCAAACGCGATTCATGAGGTCCATGAATGCTGCTGGAGCATTAGTCAGTCCAAAGGGCATGACCAAATACTCATAGTGTCCATACCTAGTTCGGAAGGCAGTTTTGGGTATATCTTCTTCTCTTATCTTCAGCTGGTGGTATCCTGACCTCAAGTCTATTTTGGAGAAGTAACTTGCTCCCTGCAATTGATCAAATAAGTCGTCTATTCTCGGGAGAGGGTAACGGTTCTTTATGGTCAGCTTGTTCAACTCCCTGTAATCAATACACATTCGCAGCGTTCCGTCCTTCTTTTTCACGAATAGCACCGGGGCACCCCATGGAGAGACACTCGGACGTATAAATCCCTTGTCCATTAGTTCTTGAATTTGTACCATTAGCTCCTTCATCTCAGGTGGGGCGAGCCGGTACGGTGCCTTGGCTACTGGTGCAGCACCAGGCATCAAGTCTATCTGGAATTCCACTTGTCGATTCGGAGGAAGTCCTGGTAGTTCTTCCGGAAACACCTCTGGGTATTCCGAAACTACGGGAATCTCTTCGATTTTCTTCTCCTTTTGGGTTTTCATCACATAGACTATAAAAGCTGGACATCCCCTCTTCAAGCTCTTGGTAGCTTTCAAGTGAGATATCATAGGGTATAGAGTGTTACTCCTTTCTCCTTCTACCACTAACACTTCTTCGACGCTCAATGGTATCTTGAGCAGTCGCTCATCGCATACGATTTCAACTTTATGCTTCGCTAACCAGTCCATACCCACGACCACATCAAATCCTCCTAACTTAATGGGCATCAAGTCAATCTTAAACACATTCCCTTTTAGATTCAGGGGGCAATCCCTAATGATTTCGTTAGCTTCTAAAATATTACCGTCAGCTAATTCTACGGTAAATGTATCAGTCAAGGTGCACGCGTCTAAGTCAATCAATTGCCTAAAGGTACTAGAGATAAAACTAGCGGTCGCTCCAGTATCAAACAGTACAGTAGCGGGATGATTATTTACAAGGAACGTACCGTTGACAACGTCGGGTTCCTACGAGCTCCTGCTGGGTCCATAACGAAAGCTCTCCCTTAGGCTTATTGGGCTTGGCATCCTTGTCTCTACCCAGCTTAGGACACTTGTTCCTCATATGCCCTGGATCTCCACACTCGTAGCATTGTTTCCCCGGTACATAAGTACAGTCTTTAATTAGATGGCCTGTTCTCTTGCACCTAAAACAGGGCATCGGGTTACATTCTCCTTGATGATGTAACTTGCACTTGCTGCAGAGTGGGCTTGTCCCCGTATACAATCTCCGGTTTTTGCTTCCTTGATCATCACGTCTCACTCCTTCAGAACTCCTTCTACTCGACCCACTGCTACTTCCAATCGCTCTTTTGCTTCAAACCACTTCCTCTTGTCTCCAACAAACTTCTTCTTCTCATCAGCCCTTCCTTGATCGGTCCATCCAGCCCTAATAAGATCGTCAGTCAGACTGCTGGTAAGGTCGACAGCAGCTTGTAGGGTCACAGGCTGAGAGGCACGAACCATACCCCTAACTCTTGGGTGTAGTCCCCAGATGAACCGTGCTACACCTTTGGCTTCTGGCGTCACCAAATGTGGCACAAGTCGGGACAGGGCTAAGAAACGATTGATGTATTCGGTGTAGTTGGGTCCCTTCATCTCCAAGCTTAAAAATTCTGTCTCCAGCTTCTCGAGTTGATTGATGGGGCAATATTTGTTGGTCATTAACTCTCGGAATTCAGTCCAACCCATTCGATTTGCCACGTTTCTTCCACGGCTCTGGGTAATGGACTTCCACCATTCAAGAGCTGATCCCTTGAGAGATTGTGATGCAAATCTCACCATGTGCTCCATCTTGCACTCGCTGATGTCTAAGACGGCTTCCATTTCGTCGATCCACCTGTAAGTCTCTATAGCACCCTCGGTGCCATAGAAGTCCTTGGGCTTGCAGGCCATAAAGGTCTTGTAAGAGCACCCATTCCTTAACTCCTCAGCTTCATCATCGTGGCTCTCATCGTTTATCGGCCGTTCATTCCCAGTAGTGTTATCCCGGTCTGCATTTATCTGAGCAATGATAGTCGGAATGGCGTTGGCCAGTTGCTGAGCTACGAGGTTAGCAATCCTTCGTCACTCTCTTGATTAGTATTCTCCCCGTGGGGAGTCCCTGGTGGAGTAGGTTGGGTTCCAGTAGGCCTTGCTCCCTCATGGCGGCCCCTGGTGGCTCCACGTCGACCAAAACGTGTTCCTCTGCGAGTCGGCATTCTGATAGTATCACAAATAGATTCGTTTAGCATCTCATAAATTTTGTTTCGGATAGCCTAGGCATCATTATCCTATCACACCACGCCTCGGAAGAGGAATCATGGCATGCACATACATGTATTTACAACCCACTAAAGAACCTTAAATGTCCAATTCAAAACATGATATAATAGTTGGGCAACAATTTAGAAAAGGCACAGATAATCACAAGCACAACAAAACATATAGCAGTTTAATACAGACAGTTTAAAAGTTTTTAGCATCTCAAAAGCAGTCAACATAGTATCATCCAAACGAGTAGAATCAGAGTCATGCTCTTACAATTTGGAAGGTGCCATCACCCCCATAATAATAAAATAATAGTCTCAAATAAGAATTCAAATAGTTTCCTTCTACTGTCCACAGACAGATAAATCCCACTGAGTACTCCAGTCCTCACATCCACTTCCTCTTTAACCATCCAAACCACCCTGTACCCTCTTCCTCTGCTCCTGCTCCAGACGCTTCACTCCCTGTGTAGCCATCATCGCCTGAAATTGAGCCGACTGAGAGGTTCGAGTGGCGTGCTGAACAGTCAGCTCATGACGGCGAACAGTCCTCAAAATCTCATCTAGTGTCGCATCGGAGGGTCCTACATCACTCGCCGGCGACTCGACTGGGAGTACCTATCACCAGCCAGTACAGTGGGGCCGTCATACATACTATGTCTCGGCGGCATCAGGCGCTCGTCGCGAGGGTCAAACAGTGGGGGTACCGATGTCGGAATCCTAACAGGCGGGGGAGGAGGAGGAGGCATCCTAAAGGATACGGAGGATCCTGGTCTAACGCTCTTGCGAGGTCGGGTGACAGTACGCGCACCCCTATTCCCAATAGGTGGGATGGGTGAGAGGGTCGGAGCAGCTACTTGAGGAGAGTGGGATCGCGTTCGGCTTCGGGAAGGTGATGTGGAGGAAGAGTCCTCGGAAGCCTCAGTGTCTTCGGACGTGACGGATATCCACCCTGGATGTCCGCATCTCCGGAGGTACGCCTCATACTCCGTCTGGGGTTTCTCTCTCCTTAGGTGTCCGGTAGGAGCGGTCTCAGCGTCGGGGTGACAGGCGCCTTTCCTTTATCAGCCATTGTCGTTATCCTGTAAGAAATACATCATGAGTAATTTGGTTTCTCATAGCTCATGATTTACATAATAGTACTAATAATAGTAGTGATGGCAATAGTATCTGTTATTCCAACATATAGCTGTCTGTTTTGCCCAGATCAATAGTTTCTTCAAGTAGTATCGGATAACATAGTTCATCATAAAAATCATTTAAATCCCCTTTAAAATTAGTTTCAAATCATCAATATAAACCAGAAAAAGTCCAACCAACCTAAAGATCAGTGATGGAAATTACGCGTCCGGTAAATTCATGATTACGTTGATCAAGTGTAATCATCAATTTACCCAACCCGATCATTCCAACACTTCCCACAAGGACAGTCCTAGGGTATCAGGGTTGTAGCCTAGGGTCTACTATGGCATTCCCGACTTCTCTACAACCTTTGGCTCTGATACCAATCTGTCACACCCCGGGCCCAGATAGGGTGGGACGTCACAGACTAGCAACAACATATGGCAGCGGAAACAAACCATTATAAGAGCTCAAAGGAGAGAATATCACATGGCATTAAAGTTTAAAAAGGTAACGGGACTAGATACACATCAAGCCCCAATTAAGTTTTACAATCAACCATAAAAATGAAATTGTACTTGTTAACACAAAATATAAATTGTTCAAATGTTTCATCAAGGAAATAAGCCAATGCCATGTCACGGGGATAAGTCTAGGTCTTCAAACAGCTAGGATCTCTTCAAACATTACCTGAAACATGCTCAAAAGAAAATTGTGTCAACTATAAAGTTGGTGAATTCAAGTGCTTAAAGTTCAAAAACAAAAGGACTTAATAAATCCTTCTTTGATTAAAAGAAAAATAATCATTGTTTATCATCGTGGGAGAAATAAAATCATAATCAACCCTGCACTCAGTCCCGGTTAGCCTCTTCTAAAGTTGTGTTTTACCGGATATTCCCGAAGGAAGAAACTGAGCCCCATACCAGTGAACCCTACCTGCCCGGATGGTTCACCATAGAATCTTAACAAAACTTGTTACATGCCACAACGATCCCTCAGGATCTCAGTGGGGTAACCTTCCTGGAACGGAAGCCACTGTGTGTGGGGGATTCCCCAAATAGATCTATCCATATAAATCAAGCGGTTCACGAAAGAATTAATGATCATGATATAAGAATTAGCAGGTAACCACAATCCCACATAGTATCATCAAATAAAGCACAATCATAGTTCATAAAAGTAGAGCATGTTCCATCCCAAAACAGTAGTAAAAAAGGGGAATCACTAGAACTCACCTTAGGTTTCCAAATCAAAGTTTCCTGATGTGCCGGAAGTGTCACAAGTCTAGCACCCTAACAAGTACATATTAAGCAATAAGCTACTGCCCTAAACTCATATCAAGTGCAACAATGGTGTCAAGAGTTTAGTTATAGGGTACGGCTTTGGTCCAGTGAAGGTTTGTATGAAAAGTTTCCTTTTATGGCAAGTCAAGAGTCTTCATGAAAGTTGGGGATTTTCACTTCATTAGATTAGGTATATTAAAAGATTTTATTGTTCAAGTGTTTATTAGCTTCCTGGAAGTCGGTTAAAAGGTTGGAAAAATTTTACAGTTTAGTCCCTCAAGTTTCAAAATTGACAGTTTCTACCCTTAAGTTTAGTTTCTTGCCTTTTATGTCATTTATGCCCAAAATCAGATTGTTAGAGTCATATTATGATTATTATGGAGTAAGTGATTCAAAACTTTGGTCTATGGGTTCGATTTTGAAAACTGCGCGTTTAACGCTCCCGGTCGCGGTAAAAGCCGGATAATTTTAATAGTAATTTGGAGTTTTCAAATATTTAAATTTTGGACCAGTAGGTATTTTCTAAGAGACTTCTTTATAAATTTCTAAGTCCTTAAATTGTGTAAATTGGCCTTTTATAGTTAAAATCTTGTTTACGTTGACCCGTTACGCCGTACGCGGTTTTGACGGGTTTGACCATTTAAAGCTCATTTGACCGAGTTTTTAAATCTTTTAGGTCCTTTATCACTTATCTTACTGAAATCATATGATTTTCATAAATCTTAGTTTTGAACTCTATTTATAGATTTCTTTCAAAAACTATGCTCGGTTTGTACCCGTTTTTAGTTAAAATGCCATTATTTGAGTCTTTGACCACTTAACTTATCCATTGACTCCAGAATACTTTATTTATCATTTTTGAGCCTGGAATACTTTTTAGAATGTTAAATTCATAGTCTTACTATTTTTAAGTCATTTTACCATGTTTTCGGGTCCCGAAAGTGACTAAAAGAGGGTAAATCACATCATGTCCTTTATTCCAGAGATTAAACATTGCTAACACTTCATATCCATAAAACCTACTGAACATTACAATGTTCGGATAATTTGATCAATATCATATACTTCAAACCAAATAAGAAAACAATTGACAAGACACTAGTATAATCATCATACTTGATTTAAATGACCAAAAACTCACTCAATAACCAATAAGGTCACATTGTCGTTCATGAAGGTTATGTCTTAAAAGGATTTTGCAACAAATTCCAAGATTAGTGTTTTTGCAAAGGGGGTTTCAAGTGAAATCCATGTATCAACCGCAGTCATAGTTTCGCTTGACAGTTTCGCTACCAGCGAAACTTGTATGCCAAAACTATAGTTTCGCCCGGCAGAACACAAGTTCGCCGGGTAAACCAAAACAGCAAACTGTGAGCGAAACTCTAGATTCGCTCACAGTTTCGCAGACTGCCAAAACTGCTAATTACTAACAAAATACCAAATGAAACTAACAAAAGTCCTTATACAATGATAACTTACGACATCTATACTAACGTGAGTCCAACCTAACAGATCTTCACTAACACTTCAAATATTCACTAAACCTTTGAAATTTCAGTCCCAACATGTTGCCTAGTAGATCTATACATTCATATGCTTCAACTATGTAGGAAAATGTCATAACCGACAATTACCACTAGTGTAAATCATCATAGCTTGACTTTAAAGTTACCAAATCTCATTTAACTTCATAAGCAGATTATTGAGGTGTCTTAAGTCGTTCATGAGTAGGTTATGGGTCTTGTTTAAAAGGATTTTCATACAAATGCTCAAGGGGTGTTGTACATGTAGAAAGGGGGTTTCAAGGTGAATCCATGGTATCAACCATGGGTTTGAGTATGTAGCACTTGGAACTTTTAAAAAAGGTTCTTTGGAGTCCATTAAGTCATAAAAATGCAGGTTACAAGTTTGGTTTTACAAGAGTTTAAGCTTTCACAAGTTAGATGATGTCAAAACACTCAAAATGAGGGTTTTCATGGTGGAAACGGTTTTCCACCTCAAGAATGGCAACCAAACTGAAGTTTACCTTCAAGAACGTTGGTAACTCCTTAAAGAATGAGATGATGGCTGAATGTTTTCGCTAACAAACATGAAGTTTACCTTCAAGAACGTTGGTAACTCCTTAAGAATGAGATGATGGCGAGATGTTTCTGCTACAACAAAGAAATACACGGTTCTTAGATGTCAAATGAAGAAAACAAGAGAAATGTCAAAAAACCGACATCTTGAGCTTACACTCGAAATAACTCACGGTTTGGAGGGTGTTGATGGCCGTGAATGGCTTGAAACTCCTTGGACTTGAATGGAGAAACTCGAACTAAGGCTGGAAAGGTGGAACAAACACGGTTGTGTGACCAAATCTTGCAAACAAGGCTGCTCCTTTGCGGTTCTTGCTCTTGGCCGAATGGATCTTTGTGTGGTCTTCGAATTTCCTTCACAAGACTAGAGAGAATAGTTGGGAGTGTGTTGTGTGGAGTGTGAGTGTTGAATCAGCTGGTGACTTCGAATAAAGGGAGAGAGAGGGAGAGAGATGGAGAGAAATGTATGGATTGTGAGTGGGTGAGAAGGGTGGTGTGAAGAAGAGAGGAGAGTGGTGAGGGAGGGGGCGGCCGATTTGGAGTGTAGTGGGGAGGGTTTTAAATTAATTTTAATTGTAAATTAATATTGTGTAGTGTAAATTTGTAGTATTGGGTATTATGTATTATTTAGTGGAAAGGTGATTTGAGGTGTCTAATGCATACCCATGCATGCATGGCCGAATTAATGCAAGTGTGAGTGTGGATGCTCACATTTTAATTGTCTTCTCTTGAGTTAAATTTTGTAAGGGTGACTAGTTGACATTCCCGGAACACTAATTTTTAAAAAGGTAGAAACCTAAATTGGTTAAAAAAAATCAAAAGTAAAAATCACATGAAATTATAATTTACATCAAATAGCAAGAATTGATTCCAATTTCATAGTAGGGTTGTATAGTTTCAATTATTAGCACTCATAGCATGGATAATGATGCAAGTAATCTAGGGTTAGGGTAACAACCTGGAGGTCGGTTGTCACAGTTATAGTCTAGGTCAAGCGTATTGCCTAATTCTCTATAACCATTGGCTCTGATAGCAATCTGTCACACCCCCGCTAAAAGCGGAAACACGGGGATGTAACGAGATCGGGATCGTCATAACACATGGTAAGCAGTAGAGATGCAATAATAAATAATGATGATAATGTCATGTCATGCCGACACCCGACACAAATGGAGACTTGTGTCGTGTTTAGTCAATATTCACGACAGCATAGCCATAAGCATAAACATGTTAAATGATTCACATAGTCAAAGCTGATAACATTGCAATGTAAATTCCCACAACCCGGGAACAAGTATCAATAGAATGAAATTGTTTAATCAGACTACAACATTGTATCAAAATGATTGTTTTTCAAATATGTTTAGTCTCAAAAATGCATCCTAGGGTCTCCACTAAGGCAGCACACCTAGATCCTCAATTTGCATGATCAATCTGTCACACCCCCGCTAAAAGCAGAAACACGGGGATGTAACGAGATCGGGATCGTCATAACACATGGTAAGCAGTAGAGATGCAATAATAAACAATGATGATAAAGTGTGTCATGACGACACCCGACACAGATGGAGACTTGTGTCGTGTTTAGTCAATATTCACGACAACATAGCCATAAGCTTAAACATGTTAAATGATTCACATAGTCAAAGATGATAACATTGCAATGTAAATTCCCACAACCCGGGAACAAGTATCAAAAGAATGAAATTGTTTAATCAGACTACAACATTGTATCAAAACGATTGTTTGTCAAATATGTTTAGTCTCAAAAATGCATCCTAGGGTCTACACTAAGGCAGCACACCTAGATCCTCAATTTGCATGATCACCTGAAAAGATATGCTCAAAATGGTCAACAAAATTATTGGTGAGCTCGCAGGTTTAAATAGTAAATAAGTAATTGATGCTGTATAGTAAATGATGTGGAATACCGCGTATACAGTTATAAGTAAGTATAATCACATGACAATGAGCTTTGCAACCAAACCTAACGACGTACACAAAGATCTTGTCAGAATATATTCACCCAAGGGCCCGTTCCTGGCCACTGTTGGTACTAAATAGTATACCAACAAACAAGGGTGGGGGTGTCAACCCAGTAGTACTACCAATACCTATCCGTCGGTTCCTAAACTGGAATTAAATAGTTGCAAAGAAAGTACGACACAACGAACTCAAGCATGTATCAGATAAGTACTCACAAAATAGTAACACGTTGATTCCAAGTATGTAAATTGTACAGCATTGAAAATGGGAGAGCATACTTTTCCCCTAAGTTTGTAAATGATTGAAATGTTGGATAAGCATAAAAAGGGGCCACGAAACTCACTTGTTAGGTGGTAAGTATGAATGATCAAGGTTTCCAAATGTAGTATGCAATGAACGGTCAAACACCTATTGACAGTTATTGTTAAGCATTAATGATATGTATAAAGTAAATAGTAACGTTCGGTCGGTTTGGGTTGTATCGCTTAGGTCGCGTGTAACACACACAAACAGACACACGTATTAGATCTTATGTAGATCCAAGTACTAGATATCGTCGCCATTGCTGATGGTATTTGTGTAAAGGTTTCATTGTTATTAAAGAAGTATTTGGTAAATATTAGTAGTTACAAATTGTTTATTGATACTTGTAAAATGTTAAGTTAATTTAATTTGGAATAACATTAGTAAGTTTGATAGCGTTGACTTTAACATTGTCATTAGCAATGGCAATCGTGTCGATGTCACTTTAACATCATACGACATACACACACTACACACAAGAAGGAAACCACACACAGCAACTTCAGTCGCACGACAGGACCAGACGCACGACTCAACACTCCATTCGCACGAATCAACCCTCATTCGTACGAATCAGCTTCATTTGTACGATTGAACCTTCATTCGTACGACTGGCATTCAGTCGTACCACACAGCACTCAATCGCACGACTCAACCTCCATACGCACAAATCAACCTTCATTTGTACGAATCAGCTTCATTCGTATGACTGAACCTTCATTCGTACGATTGGCCTTCAGTCGTGCGATACACGCACAATCGCACACATCCATTCGGTCGCATGACTCAATCGCACACATTCATACAGTTGCACAACTCAGTTGCACGACACACCCAGTCGCACAACTCAGTCGCACGATTGACTCAGACGCATGATTCAGTCGCACGACTCACCCAGTCGCACTGCTCAATCGCATGACAAACCCAGTCGCCTGAACAGTAGGTTCACGGCTGCTGAAGTGCAGAGCAGCCTTCGGCTATTCCGTGCATGGGTTGTACACAACAAGGACTTCCAGAAACACACTACAAACATACACAAACAATAAGAACACGCAAAAAGACATCACACGCACCCACACGACCTCATGTGTTCGGGTTGGACCCGAACACCCGAAACCCTAATTGGACAGCCGTGAATAAGCAAGAAAAGGGACAACCAAGGTTGTCTACCTGCAAGAATGGAGTAGACTCGGTTGTAGACGAAGTCTAGACGGTGAAAACGCAACGAAAATGAGCGGTTTTGGTGCAAGGAGGAGGAATAAAGGTGAAGAAGAAGAAATGGAGAAGAAGAGATGAATGGAGGCTAGGGCTGGAAATGGGGTATTTATACCCAGCCCTAGTTTGGCAAAATGTCACATTTAGTTCCTGCACTTAGCCCCCGAGTTTCCCAAATTTGTTTCGGTTGAAAACGACTTTATTAGGTTAGTTATATTAATGATAAAAATATATTTAATGATATTTGTAACTTAAAAATTGTTTTATTAATGACAATAATATTATATAAAAAATGGTATAGCGGTAACGATGATGAAAGTTGTAAAAGTTTTTAAAGATAGCACCCGTTTACGATACGAACACAAGAATAAAGACGATAAAGCAAGTATAATATCCACACGAATAGTTTATAAAGATGAGGAATGAATGAGTGAAGAAAAGTTAACGGAGTCCACGTTAATTGACGGACCTTTTGGTGACGGATGTCACAGACTATAGTCATCGGTAAAGGTAATGAAGTATCTTTCATTGTACCTAGTCATTAGCTTAAAAGGATCACATACATCCGAATGTATGATGCCTAATAAATCTTTTGCCCTTTCAGTTTTGCCACTAAAAGGTGTCTTAGTCATTTTACCTTGTAAACAAGATTCCCATACATCAAATGAATCATATTCACTTGCTTTTAAAAGACCGTTCTTTTGAAGTGTTTGTATGCGCTTCTTGTTTATATGACCAAGACAGCAATGCCAAAGATAGGTGTCACTCAAATCCAATTTGAGCCTTTTGGTGGTGGTTTGGTACAATGAGCTATCATATAATGTGTTTCACGAACCAATTCATAAATACCACTAATAGGAATAGCTTTAAAATAAAAGATGTCATTTAAAGAAACATGAATTTCATTTTCAATAAATGTCATAACATAGCCATATTGTCTCAATTAGGAAACTGAAATAATGTTCCTAGTCAAACTAGGAGCATACAAAACATTGTTCAAAAATGCTTCCAAACCATTTGGAAGCTTCAAGATGTAGTCCCCTCGGTCTTCAACTTGAACTTTAGCCCCATTCCCCATGTAGAGGCTAACATCCCCTTTCTTGAAGTTCTTACTTCTTTTGAACCCCTACAATAAGTTGCAAATATGAGTTCCACATCCGGTATCCAATACCCATGTGTTAGAGGATATTAAATTTAGATCAAAATGAATCATGAAAATTGTACCTGAGGTTTTCCCGGCATCCCTCTTAGATTGCAACTCTTTGAGATGGACTGGAAAATTTCTTGCCCAATGTTCAATCTCCCCACACTTGAAGCATGGGTCATTTGATGCAACCTTTTGCTTCTTCTCTGCTTGTTTTGGTGGTGGCGCTCTTACCACTCCCTTTCCCTTTCCCCTAACGTACCCTTTGCCATTGGCAACCTTTGCCTTGGGTGCGGAGAGAGGCCTCTTCTTGTTCCCACCTTCATTGATGGTGAGAACGGGTAAAACCTTTTTACCCATGGCCGCCTCGGCAGTTTTGAGCATAGAGTGAAGCTCACTTATGTTCTTGTCCCACCCGTTCATGTTATAATTCATAACAAAGTTGTCAAACCTTTTTAATAAAGAGTTGAGGATAAAATCCGTAGCCAACTCTTTCGAGACGGGACAATTCAGCCTTTCGAGGCGGTCAATGTGGCTTTTCATCTTAAGTACATAAGATGAACTGATTGGGTGTCATCCATACGACATGCATGGAGTGCTCGAACCGTTTCCAAGCGCTCTACCCTTGCTTGTTGTTGGAACATTTCCTTCAACTGGGTAATCATGTCGTACGATCCATGATGTTCATACTCCTTTTGGAGATCCGGAGTCATACTTGCCAACATGAGGCAAGACACTTGGACCGAGTCCTCAGTGTATTTCACCCAATTATTATAGGCCTCCTCATCATCCTCATTAGGTTGATCAGGAATCGGATCGTCTAAAATATACAATCGTTTCTCTTGCTTGAGAACAATTCTCAAGTTTCGAAACCAATATATAAAGTTGTTATGGTTTAGACGCTCCTTTTGGAGAATGGTCCTTAGTGATAGTGAGTGAGCGGATGGGATATCATTATTTTCATTGTTGTTGGTGGCCATCTACATAATTTAACAAAGTTCAATTTTAGTATTTTCGATATTATTCATATTTTAATAATTAAAGCCCTTTTATGTGTCTTACACAATTTTAAAATACTAGAATCCAACGTTCCATTTAAATTGTGGTTAGGTGACCTTTATCCCATTATTTAAATTAACAAGGTAGTCAACATTTTGACAATTGCAACCCTTTGCAACTTCTAGGGTATGGGATCGACTTAAACATCATATGCATGGTCGATACGTTTATCCCATCAACACCTTTGTAAACCACATTGTAGGTGATCCATTAAACATGGTTTGCAAATCAAGTTACCCTACTTACACACACATGTGAGTTTTCCAACATAAGTGGTTAGGTGACCTTTATCCCACAAATATGGTATCCCCACCTCAAATCACAAGTTCTCTCAAAATGGTTAGGTGACCTTTATCCCATTAAGAGTATCCAAGTGACTCAAGTATTGTGCAAAAGGATGGTGTTAAACTTGTTTTCAAAAGAAATTTTAAGTTTTCAAAAAACTAGTTTAGAAAAATTTATGAACCTTGTATTTGCATGCTTTCAAATACATGGTACCCTATGGTTCACTTTTTAATAAAACCCCTTTTATTAAAATCATTAATCCTTTTAATAACCTTTATTAATCACTTAATGATAAAGAACCATCAATTTTCAGCTTGTTATGTTTGTTAATAAGTTTGTTATGCATATCCAAATATCAAACAACAACCATAAAACAAACAACCAAACAAGCATAATCATACAATCACAAGTGCATAACTATAGCCACTACGTTGACTACACTTGTTTGCCATCACAAGTGTTGTCATTAGGTCTTTCCTAAGGGTTAACAATGACACATCAAAATGTGTCCATGAACTCCCACTTGAATCCACATCCAAATGCTTCAAGTGTCCATGTCTTTTGTGTCCTTCTTTGGGTCTTCATCTTGTGCATCTTCTTTTACAAAATCATATACTAATACAATTTTTCTATTAAAAGAAATGCACCTAATCTATTTATTACATAACCAATGAATAAATAAATTACAACCCAAAATACAAACACAAAAATTACAACCCTTTAAAGAACAAAACCAACATGACAAAATCACAACCAACCAAATCCAAAACACATAAGGTCAAGGCTATGTTATGCACCAAAATATGTATCATATACAATATTCAAGAACAACCATGAACTCCCTTTTTAACCTTAAAGTTCCAGCTAACATGAACCAAAACTTTAGGGTTTTGTGCAAACAAAATAATCAACCATTTGATGTTAATCTTTCAAGGTTTATACTAAAGCATGTAAAATAAAATCTTGAAACATAAGGGATCCATTCATCCATGACAAAACAGTCCCTAATGGGTTGAAAAAGTCCATGAAAACTAACTTTTCAAGGACTTTTGAAGCAAATATTCCACATAACCGGCTCTAGATGCCATTGTTGGGTTTGTTACATGTTTATCAAAGCTAGTTTAACCATTTAAACTACAAAATGCAGCGGATATAAGGTGTTAAAAGTGAGTTTAACAATTTGAAAATACAAACCATTTTAAGCCCAAAACAAAACCCATGAACAAGGATCATATGTATGTGAAATGAAATGTTATCAAAAACGAAAAGAACAACCAAAGGGTGTTCTTGAAACTACCTTTCAAGAACAAGAGGATGTAGTATGGATGAGAAGAAGGTGATGATGCTTCTTGAATGTCTAGCCTCCAAAAGAGAAGTCCTCAAGCTTGTATACCCACAAGCTCTTGCAAACACCTAACTTGTTAGGTAGTAGAACACCAAATCTCAACTCCTTCTTGTAAACCCAAAAATCAGCCAAGAAAAGGTTCAAGTTTCAGCCAAGAAAAGGTTCAAGTTTCAGCCAAGAATTCGAATTTTTCAGCAAAGAGAAGAAGGAAGAGAGAGAGTTTTGCATATGTGTGTGAGAGAGTGTGTTAAGGGGAAGAGTGCAAGGAAGATTAAGTCTTGTATTAAACCAAGACAAAAAGATTCCAAGACCCCTAAGGGGCGGCCGAATTGGAGCTTTTTAAAATGGGTTCCCTCCCATTTTATTTTATAAAGTTTACACTCTTAAACCCATAAGATTTATAAAATTAAAACCACTTTTAATTTTATAACATTAACACACTATTATTTGTTATTATTTAACTTACTTAAATAATATAACAAATAATTTCTCATGAACGAATTATCCATATAATTTGTTCTATTTCAAATGCAATGATTTAGAAAACCCATTTTCTAAATTGGTGTCAATATTTATTTGTTTGATCTTATCAACAAATATATATATATATTGGTGTTTGTTTAGCTTGTTATTGGGTATGACCCAACTTCAATCATAACGTACTAACCACATCAATCTTCTATGTGTCTTGGGCATATAAGATCCAATAGCATCAGACCTATAGCAATACTTACATGCATGGTAGTCATTTTGATTGATTTGGATGAGTTTTGAGGTGAGAGTGTTTGAAGTTGGTTGTGGAGTGTTCTCGAAGAGTTTTGAGAGGAATGGATTGATTTTAAGGGTCTTTCGTATGGGTTCGTGTTTGGTTTTGGTTTCCATTTAAACAATAGATACTATGTTTCATTTGTGATTGATTAGTGTGGTTCCAATGATGATTTTAATCAGATTAGATTTGATTCATTCACGAGTGTATTTAGAAAGCTTGAGAATCAAAACTCCATACCCTTAGAGGTTGATAATAAAAGCAAAAAACTATCCACAGGAGAACTATTGTTGTTTGATATTTTTGTATAACTAATTTCTTTCCTATTTAAATAGTTAAGCTTTCATGAATACTATGATGCAATAATTTTATAGTTGCACAATTTTGATAAAAATACAATTAAACTTTATTTACTTTGGCGGTTACCTTGATTTCACTATGTTTCATCTTTCATTCATCGCGTTTCATGTTTAATGATTGATTACATTCATTCCGCTATTCTGGTTTGATTCCCAATACTTATTGAGTGAATACGGGTAGTTTCTTTGTACTTCTCACCATGTTTCCTTGCCTAGATGGTCAATAAACTATTCAGTTGATGCATTGTAGTCATTTTGATTGATTTGGAGGAGTTGTGAGGTGAGAGTGTTTGAAGTTGGTTGTGGGGTGGTCTCGATGAATTTTGAGAGGAGTGGATCGATTTTAAGGGTCTTTCGTATAAGTCCGTCTTTGATTTTGGTATCCATTTAAACAACAGATACTATGTTACATTTGTGATTGATTAGTGTGATTCCAATTATGATTTTAATCAGATTAGATTTGATTCGTTCACAAGTGTGTTTAAAAGGCTTAAGAATCAAAACTCCATAGCATTAGAGGTTGATAATAAAAGCCAAAATCTATCCACATGAGAACTATTGTTGCTTGATGTTTTTTGTATAACTATTTTCTTTCCCATGTAAATAGTTAAGCTTTCATGAATACCATGATGCACCAATTTTATAGTTGCACAATTTTGATGAAAATACAATTAAACTTTATTTACTCTAACGGTTACCTTGATTTCACTTATTTTTAATCGTTTATACATCGCGTTTCATAATTATTGATTGATAACATTCATTCCATTATTCTAGATTGATTCCCGGTACTTATTGAGTGAATACGGGTAGTTTCTTTATACTTCTCACCATGTTCCTTGCCTATATGGTCAATAAACTATTCAGTTGATGCATGGTAGTCATTTTGATTGATTTGGAGGAGTTTTGAGGTAAGAGTGTTTGAAGATGGTCGTGGAGTGTTTGTTTCGTATGGGTTCGTGTTTGTTTTTGGTTTCCATTTAAACACTAGATACTATGTTACATTTGTGATTGATTAGGGTGATTACAATGATGATTGTAATCAGATTAGATTTGATTCGTTCACGAGTGTGTTTAGAAGGCTTGAGAATCAAAACTCCATAGCATTAGAGGTTGATAATAAAAGCCAAAAACTATCCACGGGAGAACTATTGTTGTTTGATGTTTTTGCATAACTAAGTTCTTTCCCATGTAAATGGTTAAGCTTTCATGAATACTATGATGCACCAATTTTATAGTTGCACAATTTTGAATAAAATACAATTAACCTTTATTTACTTTGGCGGTTACCTTGATTTCACTTATTTTTCATCGTTCATACATCACGTTTCATGTTTAATGATTGATTACATTCATTCCGCTATTCTAGTTTGATTCCTGGTACTTATTGAGTGCATACGGGTAGTTTTTTTATACTTTTTACCATGTTTCCTTGCCTAGATTGTCAATAAACTATTCAGTTGATACATGGTAGTCGTTTTGATTGATTTGGAGGAGTTTTGAGGTGAGAGTGTATGAAGTTGGTTGTGGAGTGTTCTCGATGAATTTTGAGAGGAGTGGATCGATTTTAAGGGTCTTTCGTATAAGTCCGTCTTTGATTTTGGTATCTATTTAAACAACAGATACTATGTTACATTTGTGATTGATTAGATTTGATTTGATTTGATTCGTTCACAAGTGTGTTTAGAAAGCTTGAGAATAAAAACTCCATAGCATTAGAGGTTGATAATAAAAGCCAAAATCTATCCACATGAGAACTATTGTTGTTTGATGTTTTTGTATAACTAAGTTCTTTCCCATTTAAATGGTTAAACTTTCATTAATACCATGATGCACCAATTTTATAGTTGCAAAATTTTGATGAAAATACAATTAACCTTTATTTACATTGGCGGTTACCTTGATTTCACTTATTTTTCATCGTTCATAAATCGTGTTTCATGTTTAATGATTGATTACATTCACTCTGCTATTCTAGTTTGATTCCCGATACTTATTGAGTGAATACGGGTAGTTTCTTTATACTTCTCACGATGTTTTCTTGCCTAGATTGTCAATAAACTATTCAGTTGATGCATGGTAGTCGTTTTGATTGATTTGTAGGAGTTTTGAGGTGAGAGTGTGTGAAGTTGGTTGTGGAGTGTTCTCGCTGAGTTTTGAGTGGAGTGGATTGATTTTAAGGGTCTTTCGTATAGGTCCGTGTTTGGTTTTGGTTTCCATTTAAACACTAGATACTATGTTACATTTGTGATTGATTAGGGTGATTACAATGATGATTGTAATCAGATTAGATTTGACTCGTTCACGACTGTGTTTAGAAGGCTTGAGAATCAAAACTCCATAGCTTTAGAGGTTGATAATAAAAGCCAAAAACTATCCACGGGAGAACTATTTTTGTTTGATATTTTTGTGTAACTAGTTTCTTTCCCATGTAAATGATGGGTTTGTTAGAACACCAAAACCGTAGTTTAACCATTTAAACTTACACAAAAACGCAGCGGAAGTATAGCATTATAACATGTTTATAATCTGAAAATTTCATGTTCTTGATGATGTTTTAAGATGGAGAAACAAACCCAAATCAAAAGGGATCTTTTGTATGTGAATAAGCATGCTATGTATACATAAAACAACATAATATGACAGTCATAAACAAGCTGCCATATTCTACCTTTTCAGCAGCAAATATTTAGATGTAGAGGATGATTTGATCAAGAAGAATGACCAAGGCACCAAAGGAGGTCCTCTCAAGCTTGTATACCCACAAGTCCTTCCAAAACACCAAGCTTGTTAGGAGAGCAACACCAAAAGAAACCTCTTCTTCTTGCTCTTTCAAAACCGAAATTTCAGCCTCTAAAATGCTTCAAGATTTCGAATTCTTCCAGCCAAGTAGAGAGAGTTTTGCATGTGAATGTTAGAGAGAAAATGTGCTAAACTCAATGGAGTGTTCAATTCACTTAAGTCTTGTTAGTTTCCAAGACAAAAGGCATCATAAAACACCTAACGGGCGGCCGAAGGTGCCCTTTAAAATTGGTTTCCCCCCAATTTTATTTTTTAACCTTTTCACTCTCTTAGTCATTAGTTTTTTATAAAATCAAAACCCCTTTTAATTTTATAATACTAATAGACTATCATTTGTTATTATTCAACTAACTTAAATAATATGACAAATGATTTCTCATTAACAAATTATCCATATAGTTTGTTTTATTCCAAATGCAATGTTTTAGAAAACCCATTTCCTAAATTGGTGTCAATATTTAATTGTTTGATCTCATCAACAATTAAATATCAATTGGTGTTTGTTTAACTTGTTATTGGGTATAACCCGACTTGGATCATAACGTACTAACGACATTAATCTTGTATGTGTCTTGGGCATATAAGATCCAACAATCTCCCACTTGCCCAAGATTCATAGAAGATTGATGCAAGCAGTAAATACCGCCTAACAATGGTTTACTACCCTTAATACGCATGACTTATAGCCATTCAATAACATCATCCCATTCAAGTATCCTACTTGAAATGATTTAGGTGAATTAATCATCTATCCTTTTGTTACAGATGTCATGTCAAATCCAAGGACACAGAGTGATCATTCCTTGTTGATTTAACTTAATCAGGCCTTAGACGTCTTGCTCTCAACGAATAAGAGGAACAAATTCCATCTTGACTACATACGTTTCTCACAAACACCTCGTGTCATACTTGAACATACCCTTATGTGCTGTCCACTATTTCAGGACAGTGAAGAATAAGCTCAAGGTATAATACTTGGTGAATATCAGAACCCAATATGTATCTCAGGTCGGAGGATACCAAATGATATTCGCCTTTACTCAAATTTACTTATGATTAATCAATAAGATTCCATGTAGTAAAATTTGAGATGGGTTAGTCCAATATTTGTATCCCACAAATATCTATGAACCTTGGTAGCAACCCATTGCTCTATATTCATCCTTATGAATATCGACCAATCCAAGTTCATAATAATCTTACCCTCACACTTGTTCCCACAAGTATGAACGACTACGGACATTTAGAGTAAACAATTTACTCATGGATTAAACATGCTAAATTGGAACATTAATTGAAATATTATAACCAAATAATTTTATTCAAGTAATAAAGAGTTCCACATATCCAAATACAAAATTTACAGATCAAATCCAATCACTAGAATATCGAAGTCCCATGTCACAAGTATGACCTTCATGCTTTGCCTTTTCAAGGAGCTTCGTGAGAGGATCCGCAATGTTTTGATCCGTGTGAACTTTGCGAATACATATCTTTCCCTTTTCAACTTCATCTCGTATGTAGTTGAATCTCCGCTCAATGTGCCTAGTCTTTTGATGAGCACGAGGTTCCTTGATTTGAGTAATCGCACCCTCGTTATCACAAAAGATCTCTAGGGGTTCCTGAATGGAAGGGACAACCCCTAGATCGGCAATGAATTTCTTCAACCATGCAGCTTCTTGGCTGCCAATGAGGCGGCGACATATTCTGATTATGTAGTTGATAGAGCCACCACATCCTGTTTGGAGCCCTTCCATGAGACCGCTCCTCCATTCAGGATGAAAATATATCCCGATTGTGACCGAGAATCATCACGATCGGTTTGGAAACTCGCATCCGTGTAACCTTTTACAACGAGTTCTTCATCACCAGATCCATAGATTAGGAACATATCTCTTGTCCTCCTTAGGTACTTAAGTATGTTCTTAACAGCCATCCAATGACTGTTTCCAGGATTTTGCTGGTAACGACTTGTCATGCTTAAGGCGCATGACACGTCCGGTCGAGTGCATATCATTGCATACATGATGGATCCAATAGCAGATGCGTATGGGATTGCCTTCATTTTATCTTGCTCATCCTTTGAGCTAAGACATTGAGTCGTACTCAATATCGTTCCTCTTTGAATAGGTAAGGTACCTTTCTTAGAGTTCTCCATCTTGAACCTTTTCAAGATCTTATCAATGTATGCACTTTGATTCAAACCAATCAACCGCCTTGATCTATCCCTATAGATCTTTATTCCCAGAATATAGGCGGCTTCTCCAAGATCCCTAATGGAAAAACAACTTCCAAGCCGGGTTTTTACACCTTCCAAGGTTGGAATGTCATTTCCAAATAGTAGTATGTCATCAACATACAATACCAGGAAAGTTATTGTGCTCCCACTAGCCTTCTTATACACACAAACCTCATCAGCGTTTTTGATGAAGCCAAATTTCTTTACCTCCTCATCAAAACAATGATTCCAGCTTTTAGATGCTTGTTTCAATCCATAGATTGATTTCTTTAACTTGCATACTTTATTAGGATGTTTTGGATCGACAAAACCTTCAGGCTGAACCATATAGACATCTTCCTCAAGATATCCATTTAGGAAAGCCGTTTTGACATCCATTTGCCAAATCTCATAATCATAATGAGCAGTTATGGCAAACAATATCCTTATAGACTTTAGCATCGCAACAGGTGAGAAGGTTTCATCATAATCAACCCCTTGAGTTTGAGTGAAACCCTTTGCTACAAGTCTAGCTTTATAAGTATCCAAGTTTCCATGCATATCGGTTTTCTTCTTGAAAACCCACTTACTTCCAACTACCTTGGAATTAAAAGGTGGTACAACAAGTTCCCAAACTTGATTGTCATACATGGATTGCATCTCAACGTTCATGGCCTCAAGCCATTTGTCACAATCCAAATTGGACACTGCATCATGGTATGTGGTTGGTTCATCTGAATCTACCACATAGCATCCATCCATGAAAAATCCGTATCTTTCAGGTGGATTACTAGTTCTACCACTTCTGCGAACGTCTTGTGTGTATTGATCAACCCCTTGACCATCCTCAACATCCTCATGTTGAGTGCTAGTTTCAACCAAACGTGCATCGGGTTGTGGTTCTTGATCTTCCTCAAGATCCACTGTTCTACTGCTAGCTCCTTCCATAAGGAACTTTGCTTCAAAGAACTCACCCTTTCTGGCAACAAACACCTTTTGTTCCAGTGGATCATAGAAATAAATCCCATAGAATCTCTAGGATATCCAACAAAGATACACTTGGTGGATCGGACTTCTAATTTGTTTGGGGTGGGAGTCTTAACATAAGCCTCACAACCCCAGACCCTTAAGTATGATAGGGATGGAACTCTTCCATGCCATATCTCAAAAGGTGTCCTTTCCACCTTTTTGGTTGGGGCCATATTTAAAATACGGGCCGCGGAGAGCAAAGCGAAACCCCAAAATGATAGAGGTAATGTGCTTCTAGCCATCATAGATCGGACCATATCCAATAAGGTTCGATTCCTCCTCTCAGACACACCATTGTGTTATGGTGTTCCAGGTGGAGTGAGTTGTGAGACAATCCCACAACTCCTAAGATGATCTTGAAAAGCATCACTTAGGTATTCACCTCCTCTATCGGTATGGAGAACTTTAATTGACTTGTTGAGTTGATTTTCCACTTCATTCTTGAAGATTTTGAACATTTCAAAAGCTTCATCTTTGTGCCTTAATAAGTACACATACCCATAGCGACTATAATCATCGGTAAAGGTAATGAAGTATCTTTCACCATTCCTAGTCATTGGCTTAAAAGGACCATATACATCCGAATGTATGATTCCTAATAAATCTTTTGCCCTTTCATTAGTTCCACTAAAGGGTGCCTTAGTCATTTTACCTTGTAAACAAGATTCACATACATCAAATGAATCACATTCATTCGTTTTTAAAAGACCATTCTTTTGTAGTGTTTGAATTCTTTTCTTGTTTATATGACCAAGACGACAATGCCAAAGATAGGTATCACTCAAATCCAACTTGAGTTTCTTGGTGTTAGTTTGGTACAATGAACTATTTAAAGCGTTTTCATGAACCAATTCATAAATACCATTAATGGGAATTGCTTTAAAATAGAACACATCATTTAAAGAAACATGAATATCATTTTCAACAAAAGAGAATACATAATCATAATGTCTTAATTGGGATACAGAAATAATGTTCCTAGTCAAACTAGGAGCATACAAAACATTCTTCAAAATAATATCCAAGCCACTTGGAAGTTTTAGGATGTAGTCCCCACGAGCTTCAACTAAGACTTTAGTTCCATTGCCCATGAAGAGGCTTACATCCCCTTGATTGAAGTCCCTACTTCTTGTGAACCCCTGCAACAAATTGCAAATATGAGTTCCACACCCGGTATCTAATACCCATGTGTTTGAAGATGTAACATTAAGATCAATATGAATCATGTATGTTGTACCTGAGGTCTGCCCAGCATCCCTCTTTGCTTTCAACTCTTGGAGATGGACGGGACAATTCCTTGCCCAATGTCCAATCTCCCCACACTTGAAGCATGGGTCATTAGTAGCAACCTTTTGCTTCTTCTCTTGTGGTTTGGGTGGTACCCTTACCACCCCTTTCCCCTTTCCCCAAACGGGTCCTTTACCCTTGGCAACCTTTGCCTTGGGTGCGGGATGAGGCCTTTTCTTGTTCCCACCTTCATTGATGGTGAGAACGGGTAAAACCCTTTTACCCATGGCCGCCTCGGCCGTTTTAAGCATTGAGTGAAGCTCACCAATGCTCTTGTCCCATGCATTCATGTTGTAATTCAACACAAATGTCTCGAACTTCTTGGTAAGGCCATTAAGGATCAAATCCGTGGCCAATTCCTTCGAGACGGGACAATTAACCCTCTCGAGGCGGTCAATATGACTTTTCATCTTAAGTACATAAGATGAAACTGATTGGTTGTCGTCCATACGACATGCATGGAGTGCTCGAACCGTTTTGAAGCGCTCAACCCTTGCTTGATGTTGGAACGTTTCCTTCAGCTGGGTTATCATGTCATAAGCTCCGTGATGTTCATACTCCTTTTGGAGATCCGGAGTCATGCTCGCTAGCATGAGACAAGACACTTGGACGGAGTCCTCAGTGTACTTCAGCCAATCGTTGAAGGCCTCCTCATCATCCTCAGTAGGTTGATCGGGGATAGGGTCGTCTAAAACATATGATCGTCTCTCTTGCTTGAGAATGATTCTCAAGTTTCGTACCAATCAATAAAGTTGTTATGATTTAGACGTTCCTTTTGGAGGATCGCTCGTAATGATTGGTTGGACGCGGATGAGTTATCGTGATTTTCATTGTTGGTGGCCATCTACAAAATTTAACAAAGATCTATTTTAGTATTTTTGATATTGCTATTTTTAATAATTAATGCCTTTTAAGGTCATTTTTATATTAAAATCTAGAACCCAACATTACATTTAAATTGTGGTTAGGTGACCTTTATCCCACGATTTAAATTAATAAGGTGGTCAACGATTGACGGTTGCAACCATTTGCAACTTCTAGGATTATGGGATCGATTTTAAACATCATATGTAAAGTCGGCATGTTAATCCCATCAACACCATTTGGAAACCACACCGTAGGTGATCCATTTGACATGGTTTGCAAATCAAGATACCCTACTTACACCTACGTGTGAGTTTGCCAAAATAAGTGGTTAGGTGACCTTTATCCCACAAATAAGGCATTCTCACCTCAAATCGCAAGTTCCCTCAAAATGGTTAGGTGACCTTTATCCTACTAAGAGTTCCCAAGTGACTCAAGTGTTGTGTAAAAGGACGGTGTTGATCTTGTTTAAAATTTTAAAGATTTCATAATACAAGTTTTAGAAAACTCTATGTACTTGTATTTGCATGCTTTCAAATACAAGGTACCCTATGGTCCTTTGATTAAAACCAATTTTAATCTTTAAAATCATTAAATCATTTTAATAACCTTTTATTACTTTTAATGATTAAGAACTACCAATTTTCAGCTTGTAAAGTTTTGTTAATGAGTTTGTAATGTATGACAAAATATCAACCAAACAATCAAACAAGCATAAACATACAAACATGAGTGCATAACCACAGCCACTAAATTGACAACACTTGTTTGCCATCACAAGTGTCATCATAAGGTCTTTCCTAAGGGTTGTAATGACACATTATATGTGTCCATGGAATCCCACTTGAATCCATATCCAAATACTTCAAGGTCCATGTTTTTGATGTCCATCTTTGGGTCTTGATCTTGTGCATCTTCCTTTTACAAAATTGTATCCTAATACATTTTCTAATAAAAGAAATGCACCTAATCTATTAATTACATAGCCAAATGAACAAATAATTACAACCCAAATAATAAACATAAAAATTACAACCCAATTGAATGAATAAAAACCAACCATTCCAATCATCCAAGTCAAAAGGCCAAAGGCTAGGTTATGCACACTAACATCCAATGATCATATCATCCAAACATATAATGAAACCCCACTTAAAACCACCAAATTTCAGCCAACATAAACTGAAATTTTGGGTTTTAAACATTGTCCAAACAATCAACATTTCATAATATATATCTTTCAAGGTCTAATCACTAGCATGTGTGATATGACCTTGAAAGTTTGGGGAATCATTCATACAAAATATAGCAGCCCAAAATCAGCTTTAATAAGTTGATAATACTTCTTTAAAACCGATTTTAAAGACTAAGAACAAGCAAGTTATCCACATAACCGGCTCTTGATGCCATTGATGGGTTTGTTAGAACACCAAAACCGTAGTTTAACCATTTAAACTTACACAAAAACGCAGCGGAAGTATAGCATTATAACATGTTTATAATCTGAAAATTTCATGTTCTTAATGATTTTTTAAGATGGAGAAACAAACCCAAATCAAAAGGGATCTTTTGTATGTGAATAAGCATGCTATGTATACATAAAACAACATAATATGACAGTCATAAACAAGCTGCCATATTCTACCTTTTCAGCAGCAAATATTTAGATGTAGAGGATGATTTGATCAAGAAGAATGACCAAGGCACCAAAGGAGGTCCTCTCAAGCTTGTATACCCACAAGTCCTTCCAAAACACCAAGCTTGTTAGGAGAGCAACACCAAAAGAAACCTCTTCTTCTTGCTCTTTCAAAACCGAAATTTCAGCCTCTAAAATGCTTCAAGATTTCGAATTCTTCCAGCCAAGTAGAGAGAGTTTTGCATGTGAATGTTAGAGAGAAAATGTGCTAAACTCAATGGAGTGTTCAAGTCACTTAAGTCTTGTTAGTTTCCAAGACAAAAGGCATCATAAAACACCCAAGGGGCGGCCGAAGGTGCCCTTTAAAATTGGTTTCCCCCCAATTTTATTTTTTAACCTTTTCACTCTCTTAGTCATTAGTTTTTATAAAATCAAAACCCCTTTTAATTTTATAATACTAATAGACTATCATTTGTTATTATTCAACTAACTTAAATAATATGACAAATGATTTCTCATTAACAAATTATCCATATAGTTTGTTTTATTCCAAATGCAATGTTTTAGAAAACCCATTTCCTAAATTGGTGTCAATATTAATTGTTTGATCTCATCAACAATTAAATATCAATTGGTGTTTGTTTAACTTGTTATTGGGTATAACCCGACTTGGATCATAACGTACTAACCACATTAATCTTGTATGTGTCTTGGGCATATAAGATCCAACAGTAAATGGTTAAGCTTTCATGAATACCATGATGCACCAATTTTTTAGTTGCACAATTTTGATGAAAATACAATTACCCTTTATTTACTTTGGCAGTTACCTTGATTTAACTTATTTTTCAACATTCATACATCGTGTTTCATGTTTAATGATTGATTACATTCATTCTGCTATTCTAGTTTGATTCCCGGTACTTATTGAGTGAATATGTGTAGTTTCTTTATACTTCTCACCATGTTTCCTTGCCTATATGGTCAATAAACTATTCAGTTGATGCGTGGTAGTCATTTTGATTGATTTGGAGGACTTTTGAGGTGAGAGTGTTTGAAGTTGGTTGTGGAGTGTTCTCGCTGAGTTTTGAGAGGAGTGGATTGATTTTAAGGGTCTTTCGTATGGGTTCGTGTTATGTTTTGGTTTCCATTTAAACACTAGATACTATGTTACATTTGTGATTGATTAGGGTGATTACAATGATAATTGTATTTAGATTAGATTTGATTCGTTCACGAGTGTGTTTAGAAGGCTTGAGAATCAAAACTCCATAGCATTAGAGGTTGATAATAAAAGCCAAAAACTATCCACGGGAGAACTATTGTTGTTTGATGTTTTTGTATAACTAAGTTCTTTCCCATGTAAATGGTTAAGCTTTCATGAATACCATGATGCACCAATTTTATAGTTGCAAAATTTTGAATAAAATACAATTAACCTTTATTTACTATAGCGGTTACCTTGATTTCACTTATTTTTCATAGTTCATACATCGCGTTTCATGTTTAATGATTGATTACATTCATTCCGCTATTCTAGTTTGATTCCCGGTACTTATCGAGTGAATACGAGTAGTTTTTTATACTTCTCACCATGTTTCCTTGCCTAGATTGTCAATAAACTATTCAGTTGATGCATAGTAGTCATTTTGATTGATTTGGAGGAGTTTTGACGTTAGAGTGTGTGAAGTTGGAACTGGAGTGTTCTCGATGAGTTTTGAGAGGACAGGATTGATTTTAAGGTTCTTTCGTATGGGTTTGTGTTTGGTTTTAGTATCCATTTAAACAATAGATACTATGTTACATTTGTAATTGATTAATGTGATTCCAATGATGATTTTAATCAGATTAGATTTGATTCATTCTCGAGTGTGTGTAGAAGGCTTGAGAATCAAAACTCCATATCATTAGAGGTTAATAATAAGAGCCAAAAACTATCCTCGGGAGAACTGTTGATGTTTGATGTTTTTGTATAACTAATTTCTTTCCCATGTAAATAGTTAAGTTTTCATGAATACCTTGACTCACCAATTTTATAGGTGCAAAATTTTGATGAAATTACAATTAAACTTTGTTTAATTTAATGGTTACCATGATTTCACTTATGTTTCATCTTTCATACAATGTGTTTCATGATTAATACATTCATTCCGCTATACTAGTTTGATTCCCTATACTTATTGAGCGAATACAGGTAGTTTATTTGTACTTCTCACCATGTTTCCTTCCCTAGATGGTCAACAAACTATTCAGTTGATGCATGGTAGTCATTTTGATTGATTTGGAGGAGTTTTGAGGAGAGAGTGTTTGAAATTGGTTGTGGAGTGTTCTCGATGAGTTTTGAGAGGAGTGGATTGATTTTAAGGGACTTTCGTATGGGTTCGTGTTCGGTGTTGGTTCCATTTAAAAAATAGATACTATGTTACATTTGTGATAGATTAGTGTGATTCCAATTACGATTGTAATCAGATTAGATTTCATTCGTTCATGAGTGTCTTTAGAAGGCTTGAGAATCAAATCTCCATAGCATTAGAGGTTGATAATAAAGGCCAAAAACTATCCACATGAGAACTATTGTTGTTTGATGTTTTTGTATAACTAAGTTCTTTCCCATTTAAATGGTTAAACTTTCATTAATACCATGATGCACCAATTTTATAGTTGCAAAATTTTGATGAAAATACAATTAACCTTTATTTACATTGGCGGTTACCTTGATTTCACTTATTTTTCATCGTTCATACATCGTGTTTCATGTTTAATGATTGATTAAATTTATTCCGCTATTCTAGTTTGATTCTCGGTACTTATTGAGTGAATACGGGTAGTTTGTTTATACTTCTCACAATGTTTCCTTGCCTAGATTGTCAATAAACTATTCAGTTGATGCATGGTAGTCATTTTGATTGATATGGAGGAGTTTTGAGGTGAGAGTGTGTGAAATTGATTGTGGAGTGTTCTCGATGAGTTTTGAGTGGAGTGGATTGATTTAAGGTTCTTTCGTATGGGTTCGTGTTTGGTTTTGGTATCCATTAAAACAATAGATACTATGTTACATTTGTAATTGATTAGTGTGATTCCAATGATGATTTTAATCAGATTAGATTTGATTCATTCTCAAGTGTGTGTAAAAGGTTTGAGAATCAAAACTCCAACGCATTAGAGGTTGATAATAAAAGACAAAAACTATCCACAGGAGAACTATTGTTGTTTGATATTTTTGTATAACTAATTTCTTTCCCATGTAAATAATTAAGCTTTCATGAATACCTTGATGCACCAATTTTATAGGTGAACAATTTTGACGAAAATACAATTAAACTTTATTTACTTTAATGGTTACCTTGATTTCACTTATGTTTCATCGTTCATACATTGCGTTTCATGATTAATACATTCATTCCGCTATACTAGTTTGATTCCCTATACTTATTGAGCGAATACAGGTAGTTTATTTGTACTTCTCACCATGTTTCCTTCCCTAGATGGTCAATAAACTATTCAGTTGATGCATGGTAGTCATTTTGATTTATTTGGAGGAATTTTGATGAGAGAGTGTTTGAAATTGGTTGTGGGGTGTTCTCGATGAGTTTTGAGAGGAGTGGATTGATTTTAAGGGTCTTTCGTATGGGTTCCTGTTTGGTTTTGGTTCCATTTAAACAATAGATACTATGTTACATTTGTGATAGATTAGTGTGATTCCAATTATGATTGTAATCAGATTAGATTTCACTCGTTCACGAGTGTCTTTAGAAGGCTTGAGAATCAAAACTCCATAGCATTAGAGGTTGATAGTAAAAGCCAAAAACTATCCACGGGAGAACTATTGTTGTTTGATGTTTTTGTATAAGTAATTTCTTTCCCATGTAAATAGTTAAGGTTTCATGAATACCATGATGCACCAATTTTATAGTTGCACAATTTTGATGAAAATACAATTAAACTTTATTTACTTTGGCGGTTACCTTGATTTCACTTATTTTTCATCGTTTAGACATCGCGTTCATGTTTAATGATTGATTACATTCATTCCACTATTCTAGATTGATTCCCGGTACTTATTAAGTGAATACAGGTAGTTTCTTTATACTTCTCACCATGTTTCCTTGCCTATATGGTCAATAAACTATTCAGTTGATGCGTGGTAGTCATTTTGATTGATTTGGAGGACTTTTGAGGTGAGAGTGTTTGAAGTTGGTTGTGGAGTGTTCTCGCTGAGTTTTGAGAGGAGTGGATTGATTTTAAGGGTCTTTCGTATGGGTTCGTGTTATGTTTTGGTTTCCATTTAAACACTAGATACTATGTTACATTTGTGATTGATTAGGGTGATTACAATGATAATTGTAATTAGTTTAGATTTGATTCGTTCACAAGTGTGTTTAGAAGGCTTGAGAATCAAAACTCCATAGCATTAGAGGTTGATAATAAAAGCCAAAAACTACCCACGGGAGAACTATTGTTGTTTGACGATTTTGTATAACTAAGTTCTTTCCCATGTAAATGGTTAAGCTTTCATGAATACCATGATGCACCAATTTTATGGTTGCACAATTTTGATGAAAATACAATTAACCTTTATTTACTTTGGCAGTTACCTTGATTTGACTTTTTTTTCATCATTCATACATTGGGTGATAAACCAAGGTTTTGGGTGTAAATGATTTAAGTTTTGGGTCAAAAATGGGTTGGTTCGTAATTTTCAGCCCGTTCTACGAAATTACAGGTTCATCCAGTGAAATTACATAGTCGTTCAGCGAAACTATGAAAGCTTCCTGCGAAACTATAATTTCGCAGGTAGTTTCGCAGATATGGTTATCCAACGATAGTTGGGCGAAACTGGTAGCGAAACTAGCAGCGAAACTGCCAGCGAAGGTGCCAGCGAAACTAGTAGCGAAACTGCTGGCGAAACTGCTGATCATGCAGCAAAATTATCAGCGAAATTAGGCAGAAATTAACCCCTTTGAGTGTTAACTTATCTGTAGGGTGTGTAGTGTAACCCTTGCTTAGAAAGCTTGATTGAGAAGCTACTCACTGAGTCCAGGTGAGTTCTAGATCCCTTATTTTAAAGGTTTTAAACTTGTTTGGGGCTGGAAATGCATACTAAATATACATTTCTAAATGACCAAGATGTTAATAGGTTTTAATAAGAAGATCAATTTTTCTATAAGGAAATGTTCGATATAAAAATGTTAAGATAAAATTTTTTCGCGCTGACCTGGCAGCCCGGCCCCAGCCATGGGCGTTGCCCCTTGGACCCCACTAGGGACTGCTGCCCCTAGGACCCCGCTGTCAGGGGCTGCCGCCCCCAAACCCCCGCTGTCCCGCAGAGGGTCGGTTATGTTCTATGATGGCTTGTACTTGTTGTGCATGTGTATGTGTATGTGAATTGATGATGCATGATGTTTATGATGTTGTGTGATGGGGTATGTGATGTTTATGTGATGCTATGTATGTTCATGTTATGTTTTCTTACGTTCCTATTATGTATTATTCCGTGACTTACGTGTTATGATTATGGAATGAACGAAAAGTATTATGTAACGTAAAGCGGAAGTTAATGATAATGATAAGAAGAATGTAAGTAAGAACGCATGCATGCATTATAGAATGAATGTAAATAAGAAAGTCTTGCAAGCAATGTATGGAGGTTCACACCCAATGAAGGGTGTTAGCTCAACTGTGTGCGGGTTAGCTACCCTGGAAGGATGCACACTGGGGTCTAATCTTTGTGATTGACCATACGTATGGGATCCTTGTCGCTTGCCCTAGGTACTGGAGTCAGCTTCGTGCATAAAGTTCGAGGTCTATGATAGACCTCAGGCCCAGTAACCAGCTTCGTGCACAATGTTCGGGGTATAGCACATGGCAATGGTCCGGAATGAAAGATGAATGATAATGATGAGTGCACTTGCCCCAGGCCCTAGGGTCAGCTTCGTGCACAGTGTTCGGGGTATAGTACATGTCATCGGAAGTTAACGAATGAATGATCAAAGATAATATTGCTATTATCTATGTTTACGTATGACGCATGATCGCAAACAAAAGTGATGAACGGTTGTAAAAGGATATAAAGTATTTTATTCATAAAACTAGAACTCACTCAGCAACCCTAACTTTTATGTATTTTCCAGTTGGCAGGTGATTGTTGCGAAGGATGGCACGGGGCAGCTACTTGGCATTTTTGGGATGGCATCCATTTGTATAACAATGATGTTTTTATGATATAATGCAAATAATGATATTTTGTAACAGTTAACTACATTGTATTATTTTGCAAAAGTTGTCATTAATATATGAAATGGTTTTAAATTACTCCGCTGCGATGGTTTTCATAGATGTAAATGTATATTTTATGTTATATGTGCGATGATTGTCCAAATGTGAGCGTCCCGGGATCGGGGCCTTACATGGAGTGTTCTCGATGAGTTTTGAGAGAAGTGGATTGATTTTAAGGGTCTTTCGTATGGGTTCGTATTCGGTTTTTGTTCCATACAAACAATAGATACTATGTTACATTTGTAATTGATTAGAGTGATTCCAATTAGGATTGTAGTCAGATTAGATTTGATTCGTTCACGAGTGTGTTTAGAAGGCTTGAGAATCAAAACTCCATAGCATTAGAGGTTGATAATAAAAGCCAAAAAATATCCACGGGAGAACTATTGTTTGTTGATTGTTTTTGTATAACTAATTTCTTTCCCATGTAAATAGTTAAGGTTTCATGAATACCATGATTCACCAATTTTATAGTTGCACAATTTTGATGAAAATACAATTAAACTTTATTTACTTTGGCGGTTACCTTGATTTCACTTATTTTTCATTGTTTATACATCGCATTTCATGTTTAATGATTGATTACATTCATTCCTTGCCTATATGGTCAATAAACTATTCAGTTGATGCATGGTAGTCATTTTGATTGATTTGGAGGAGTTTTGATGTGAGAGTGTTTGAAGTTGGTTGTGGAGTGTTCTCGTTGAGTTTTGAGAAGAGTGGATTGATTTTAAGGGTCTTTCGTATTGGTTCGTGTTTGGTTTTGGTTTCCATTTAAACACTAGATACGATGTTTACATTGTGATGATTAAGGTGATTTCCAAGGATGATTGTAAAAGATTAGATTTGATTCATTCACGAGTGTTGTAGAAGGCTTGGAATCAAAACTCCATGCATTAGAAGGTTGATAATAAAAGCCCAAAAACTATCCACCCCCTGAGAATGATTATTGTTTGATGTTTTTCTATAACTAATTTCTTTCACATTTAAATAGTTAAGCTTTCATGAATTTTGATGCACCAATTTTATTGTTGCATAAATTTTGATGAAAATACGATTAAACTTTATTTACTTTGGTGGTTACCTTGAAACTATACATTGCATTTCATGTTTATGATTGTTTACATTAATTCCGCTATTCTAGTTTGATTCCCGATACTTATTGAGTGAATACGGGTAGTTTCATTGTAGTTCTCACCATGTTTCCTTGCCTAGATGGTCAATAAACTATTCAGTTGATGCATGGTAGTCATTTTGAGTGATTTGGAGGAGTTTTGAGGTGAGAATGTTTGAAGTTGGTTGTGGAATGTTCTCGATGAGTTTTGAGAGGAGTGGATTGATTTTAAGGGTCTTGCGTATGGGTTCGTGTTCGGTTTGGGTTCCATTTAAATAATAGATACTATTTACATTTATGATTGATTAGTGTGATTCCAATTATGATTTTAATCAGATTAGATTTAATTCATTCACGAGTGTGTTTAGAAGGCTTGAGAATCAAAACTCCATAGCATTAGAGGTTGATAATAAAATCCAGAAACTATCCACAGGAGAACTATTGTTGTTTGATGTTTTTGTATAACTAATTTCTTTCACACGTAAATAGCTAAGCTTTCATAAATACCATGATGCACCCATTTTATAGTTGCACAATTATGATGAAAATACAATTAAACTTTATTTACTTTCACGGTTACCTTGATTCACTTATGTTTCATCATTCATACATCGCGTTTCATGTTTAATGATCAATTACATTCATTTCACTATTCTAGTTTGCTTCGCGATACTTATTGAGTGAATACGGGTAGTTTCTTTGTACTTCTCACCATGTTTCTTCGCCTAGATGGTCAATAAACTATTCAGTTGATGCATGGTAGTCATTTTGATTGATTTGGAGGAGTTTTGAGGTGACAGTGTTTGAAGTTGGTTGTGGAGTGTTCTTTATGAACTTTGAGAGGAGTGGATTGATTTTTAGGGTCTTTCGTATAGGTTGGTGTTCGGTTTTGGTTCCATTTAAACAATAGATACTATTTTACATTTGTGAATGATTAATGTGATTCCAACGATGATTGTAATCAGATTAGATTTGATTCATTCACGAGTGTGTTTAGAAGGCTTGAGAATCAAAACTCCATAGGATTAGAGGTTGATAATAAAAGCCAGAAACTATCCACGGGAGAACTATTGTTGTTTGATGTTTTTGTATAACTAATTTCTTTCACATGTAAATAGTTAAGCTTGATTCACCCGTTTTATAGTTGCACAATTTTGATGAAAATATAATTAAACCTTATTTACTTTGGCGGTTACCTTGATTCACTTATGTTTCATCATTCACACATTGCGTTTCATGTTTAATGATTGATTACATTCATTCCGCTATTCTAGTATGATTCCCGGAACTTATTGAGTGAATACGGGTTTGTTTTTTTATACTTATCACCATGTTTCCTTGCCTAGATGGTTGTAACACCAGGAAATTTTCTTTGAAGCCGACGAAAGAAGAAAAAGAAATAAAGTCCAAAGTCGAGGGACCAAACTTGCCAAAACGGGAGAAGGTTGAATGAGTGGGAGTATAAAAGGAGGAGGGCAGCCCACACCCTCCCCCACACTCACCATTTTCTGCTATAGAGAGAAGAAAGGGAGAAAAACAAGGGGAAAAAGCTTGGTTCTTGTGGATTCGAGCGTGAAAGTTAAAGTGTAGCGGGTTAGATCGAAGCTGTATTCGACGGGGTTGTTTGTGTGAGTTCTAGGACCCCTATTTTACACGTTTTCAACTGATTTGGGGATGGAACACATCTAAAAACCCGTTTTTGAAGTGTGTGTGTTGAACCCTTGTGTATGTGTTGGTGTGTTATGCGAATGGGTTTTGTTTTCGGGCTTGTGTGTGCTTGAATGGTGTTTTGGTATGTGTTTCTATGGTTTAGGATGGTTGATCTAGGCTTAGAACGAGTTTAAAAGAGCTTGGAGGCCGAAAATGGCAGATTGGGTTCGGGATGAACTGCATTCTGCATCAGCTAGGGCTAGGCGACCAAATGTCATGCGACTGGAGGCCATACGGCCGAAAGGCATGCGACTGAGGTCCATGCGCACGATTTCCATGCGAATGAGGTCCATACGCATGTATGTCATATGACTGAAGTTCATGCGCCTGTAAGGTATGCGATTGAAGGTTATACGACTGAGGTCCATGCGCTAGGAGGCCATGCGACTGATGTTCTTTCGCACGAAGGGTACGCATAGGTGGAGGCCATGCGATTGAAGGTTATACGACTGAGGTTCATTCGCACAAAGGGTACGCGACTGAAGCCCATGCGCCTGAAGTCATGCGACTGTAGGCCATACGCATGAAAGCTATGTGACTGAGAGTCCATACGCATAGGTGTCCATTCGCCTGATGTCCATTCGCCTAAGTGTTCAGTCGCCTGGGAGGCCATGCGACTAAGAGTCCATACGCATAGGTGTCCATTCGCCTTATGACGTATAATGTTGTATGATTATGCATGATGTATGCTATGTATGTATGATGATGCTCTGTATGATGATGTTGACTGTGTATGTTGATGTTCCTTATTACTATGTATGATTATTTTCCCTTGGCTTTACGTGGAATGTTATTGAATAAAATGAAAGTATTATGAAACTAAAATGGAAGATAATGAAAGAGGAACATGATGAATGAATGCATGCATTAATAAACGATGGAATGTAACAAAAGTCTTGCAAGCCTTGGATGTCGGGACACGCATCATTGTAGGGTGTTAGCCCAACGGTGTGCGGGTTAGCTACCGTAGAAGGATGCACATCGGGGTCCTTCTTTGTGATTGACCATTTGTATAGAACCATTGTTGCTTGCCTTCGGTACAGGGGCCATGAGGTGCTGTGCACCATGATGGAAGGTCTATGATAGGCTTCGGTCCAGTAGCAACTGACAAAAGGGCATAGCGCATGACAATGGTATACCTGAATTTTTGCCTTTGGTACTGTGGCCATAAGGTGTTGTGCACCGTGATGGAAGGTCTATGATAGGCTTTGGCCCAGTACCAACGGACGGAAGGGTAAAAGTTCATGGTTGTGACGGAAAGAAAAGATGTAATGATGAACGAACGAATGAAAGTAAGAAAGTATGAATTGATGGAAGTTAATGGATGAATGATGATGATAATAATGATATTATCTATGTGTACGTATGATGTATGATCACATGCAAAAGTAAAGAACGGTTTTAATGAAAGAAAAGTATGTTTTATTATAAAACTAGAACTCACTCAGCAATGCTGACTTTTATGTGTTTCCAGTTGGCAGGTAATGATTGCTGAGGATGGCTCGGGGCGGCTACTCAGCTCTTTTGGATGGCATTCTTTTGTTTAAATGTTTTTGCATTGTAATGCGAACGAACGATGTTTTGAATGAACGATTGTATTAACTTGCAAAAGCATATATAATGAAATGAGATTTTTATTTTGATGATTCCGCTGCGTTGTTTATGAAAGTTAAATGTAGTTATAAGTCTTATGAGCAATGATTAACCAGCTGTGAGCGTCCCGGGAAAGGGGCCTTACAAGTTGGTATCAGAGCCAAAGTTTAAGTGAAACGGGTAAATTTTCAAATAAACCTCAACTTAACTGAAAATGGGACGGAAAGAGAATGGGATGCCAATCTGAGTAGCTGCGTGCCATCAGGTATTTTCTTAATGATAATCGGTATTATGTGCGCATGTTATGTGGTTATGTGTTGTTTGTAGATTTAAATATTGATGTAGTCAAGACAGGTAATGCTTGGGGTATGAAGAGTAAAGTAAGTGGCTAATCACAACTAGCCACTATAATTAGGGACTTACTATACTTGACATAAACTGAGATGTTCCCTTGAATACCGTGTTGGTGTTTGAATCTTTCAGTGTGTGTGAGGATGGCCGGTGGTAGATCGTCTAAAGCTTCACGTGGTGGAGGTCGTGGTGGACGTGGTGCTGGACCACGGGTCACGAGAGGAAGACCCAGAGCTAAAGAGGTGGCCCATGAAGAGCCTGAGACCCCTCATCCGGAGGACGGTGATGAGAGTGCTAACATAAGGGCCTCGGTAAAGGAGGCTGTTGTGGAAGAGGTGCATCAGGTCATGCACACAATCTTACCGTCTGTGGTGACTGAAGTAATTAAGGCTGTAAAGGAAGGAGAAAGAAAGGAGGGAAACAGGTCCTCGGGCGGACGGGAGCAACCGGAGCCTGAAACGGTTCTCTCTGATAATGAAGAAGAGGAAGAAGAAGAGCCTGTGTCGGAAGCGGCACGAGGCTGTAACTATGGGGCGTTTCAACGATGCAAGCCCCTACTTTTGATGGTAACGGCACTGCTGCTGCTGCTCACCGATGGGTGAGAGAAATGGAAGCTGTTCTGAATATCAGCGAGTGTCGGGAGGATCAGAAGGTAAAGTTTGCTGCCTATTCTTTCGTGGACTCAGCTTTATGCTGGTGGGACAATATTGTCCAAGCTGAGGGTAGTCGGGCTATTGGGAGGATGAGATGGTTCGAACTGAAGAAGTTGGTGATTGAGGAGTTCTGTCCTCACAGAGAAATGGACAAAGTTGAGAGAGAATTCCTGCAGCTGGAGGCGGGACCCATGACACATCAGCAGTATACCACCAAGTTCAACGAAATGGCACGTCTGGTGCTGGATCAGGTGACGCCTCTGTCGCGGAAGATTAAGAGGTACATTCAGGGCTTGCCAGCGGATATTCACAGGCACATGATCGCTGCTCGACCGAGCACGTTTAGGTCGGCAGTGGATTTGGCAGGAAGGTTGTATGATGAGAGAGCTGTGGTGGTAGTGGCTGAAGGTAGCAAGAAAGGGAGTGGTGATCAGAACTGGAATGGGAAGAGGTTTGGTCGGGGTGATGCCTCGACGGGTAACAAGAAGGCACGGGTGGACGATCGCCGTGTGGTCACATTGAGTGCGGGTTCGAGGAAGTGTGGTAGATGTGGAAAGGAGCACAATGGGGAATGCAGGCTGGGGTCAAACTTGTGCTTCAAATGTGGGAAGATGGGGTATGTAGCAAGGGACTGTCGTATGGTCCGGTGTTTTAACTGTGGCGTGGAGGGCCACATGAGTAGGGATTGTAAGAAGCCAAGAGCTGAGGGTTCCGGGTGAAGAAGGCTGGAAGAGAGGGACCAAGGGCGAGCGCCAGGGCGTTCACGATGACACAGGAGGAGACTAGGACGGACCCTGACGTTGTGTCTGGTACGTTTCTAGTGAACCAAACTTCAGCTTCTGTGTTATTTGATTCTGGTGCTAGTAAAAGTTTTATTTCTGCTGCTTTCTATGTTAAGCTACTTGTTAGTAGTAGACGTGTTGATACGCCCTTTGATGTAGAAACTGCCATAGGTAAGTCTACCCGGATTTCTGAGATGATAACAGACTGTGATGTGGAACTGGAAGGTCATAAGTTTCCTGTTAGACCGTTTGTGATGACCTTAGGTGGTTTCGATGTAGTTCTTGGGATGGATTGGTTAGCGGACCATGAGGCGAACATTGTGTGCCGCAAGAAGATGATTCGTTTGACAGCGCCTGACGGGAGTTCGATGACGGTTTATGGTGATCGGTTCACGACGATTCCGAAAGTGATTTCAATGGTGGTGGCGGGAAAGTGTGTGAGGCGTGGATGTAGTGCCTACTTGGCCTATGTAGAGGATGTGGATACGCCAACACCACAACTATCCGATGTAACGGTTGTGTGTGACTTTCCAGATGTATTTCCCGAAGACTTACCAGGAGTGCCACTTGACCGCGAGATCGAGTTTCAGATTGATTTGATACCGGGTGCCCAACCTGTTGCCAAGGCGTCGTATCGGTTGGCTCCTACTGAGATGAAAGAGTTAATGGAACAATTGCAGGAGTTGCTTGATAAGGGGTTCATTAGACCGAGTATCTCTCCTTGGGGTGCTCCGGTCCTATTTGTGAAGAAGAAAGACGGTAGTATGAGGAGTGTATTGACTACCGTGAGCTGAATAAGTTGACGATAAAGAACCGATACCCCTTACCGAGAATTGATGATTTGTTCGATCAGCTTCAAGGTGCCAGTTGGTTTTCAAGGATAGACATTCGATCAGGCTATCATCAGTTAAAGGTGAAAGAGCAGGATATCCTTAAAACAGCTTTTCGCACACGTTATGGTCACTATGAGTTCCTCGTTATGTCTTTTGGTTTGACCAATGCACCAGCTGCTTTTATGGATCTAATGAATCGAGTGTGTCGGCCGATGTTGGATAAATCAGTGATCGTGTTTATTGATGATATTTTGATTTATTCGAAGAGCAAGATAGAGCATGCCGGTCACATTCGGGAAGTTCTAGAGACGTTGAGAAGGGAGAAGTTGTACGCCAAGTGCGCGTTCTGGTTGCTTGAGGTTCAATTCTTGGGTCATGTGGTGAATCCTGACGGGATTATGGTGGACCCGGCAAAGGTGGAGGCGGTGATGCAATGGAAGTCACCAAAGACGCCATCCGAGATTTGTAGCTTCTTGGGTTTGGCGGGCTACTACAGAAGATTCATTCAAGAATTCTCTAAGATCGCTTCTCCGTTAACTAAGTTGACCCAGAAAGATATGAAGTTTGTATGGGGTCAAGCTCAAGAGAAGGCGTTCAAGGGATTGAAGACAAGATTGACTCAAGCTCATGTTCTGTCATTACCCGATGGAAGTGAAGATCTGGTGGTTTATTCTGATGCTTCCTACTCGGGGTTGGGGTGTGTGTTAATGCAGAGAGGAAAGGTTATAGCCTATGCATCCCGACAGTTAAAGGTTCATGAGGTCAATTATCCTACTCATGACTTGGAGCTTGCAGCCGTGGTCTTGCGTTAAAGATTTGGAGGCACTACCTGTATGGGACGAAGTGCACCATATTCACTGACCACAAGAGCTTGAAGTACTTCTTGAGCAGAAAGATTTGAACATGAGGCAGAGACGATGGTTGGAGCTCATAAAGGATTACGATTGCGAGATCCACTACCATCCGGGCAAAGCCAATGTGGTGGCGGATGCCCTTAGCCGAAAGGAGAGACCCGAGCGGATTCGGGTAAAAGCTTACCAGATGATCATGACCTCGGATGTGATGAAGCAATTCAAGGAGTTCCAGGATGAGGCATTGAAAGAAGATCATCTTAACTCTAAAAGAATAAGAGGTCTGGTTGCGGAGTGAGGTGAAAACACACTTGGTGTTAGAACCCGATTTGGACGAATGTGGATTCCTCGTTTTGGGGATCTACGGGTGAAGATTATGGATGAAGCTCACAAGACTCGATACTCTATTCATCCCGATGCCACAAAGATGTATCAAGACATGAAGAAAGATTATTGGTGGCCGGGTATGAAACACGACGTGGTGGAGTATGTGAGTAAATGCCTCACTTGTTTACAAGTGAAGGCCGAGCATCAGAAGCCGTATGGGAAGATCCAACCTTTGGATATACCGGAATGGAAGTGGGAGCACATCACCATGGATTTCATTACAAAGCTACCACGTACTCCGAAAGGGTATGATGCCATATGGGTGATAGTTGACCGTTTGATGAAGAGTGCTCACTTCCTGCCGATCCGCGATACATATTCATTCGAGAGGTTGGCCGATCTATTCATCAAGGAAATTGTAACTCGTCATGGTGTGCCGGTGTCTATTGTGTCTGATCGTGACACCTGGTTTACATCTAAATTTTGGAAGAAATTTCACGACGCGATGGGGACGAGGTTACATATTAGCACGGCTTATCATCCCAGACAGATGGTCAGTCCGAAAGGACCATTCAAACGTTGAAGGATATGCTTCGTGCTTGTGTTATTGATTTTGGAGGAAGCTGGGATGACCACTTACCGTTAGCTGAGTTCTCATATAACATAAGTTATCATGCTAACATTGGTATGCCACCTTATGAGATGCTATATAGTAGGAGATGCAGGACACCCGTCTGTTGGGGTGACATTGGTTAGAAGGAGTTAGGAAGCGTCGAGGTAATCGAGGCTACGACTAAAAAGCTTGAAAAGATCAAGGCCTTCATGAAGGCAGCCAAAAATAGACAGAAGTCGTATGCTGATAACGACGCAGACCGATTGAGTTCCAGGTGGGTGACCGGGTTATGTTGAAGGTCTCACCTTCGAAGGGTATCATCCGGTTCAGAAAGCGGGGCAAGTTGAGCCCAAGGTATATAGGGCCTTTCCGAATCATTGCTCGAGTAGGAGAGGTGGCCTATAGACTGGAGTTACCAGATGAGCTAAGTGGGATTCACTCGACATTCCACGTATCTCATCTAAGGAAATGTTTAGCGGATGAGGATATGATTGTTCCACTGGAGGATATCGAGGTAGATGAACGGCTCAATTATGTGGAGCAACCAGTGGCAGTCATCGATCGAAAAGAGAAGAGGCTGAGGAATAAAGTGTTTCCTCTTGTGCGTGTACAGTGGAAGCACAGGAAAGGATCCGAGTCAACGTGGGTGACTGAAGAAGAAATGAGGCAGTATTATCCATGTTTGTTCGAGGAATAATAGGTTTCGGGGACGAAACCTAAATAAGGGGGGTGGACTTGTAACACCCGGAAATTTTCTTTGAAGCCGACGAAAGAAGAAAAAGAAATAAAGTCCAAAGTCGAGGGACCAAACTTGCCAAAACGGGAGAAGGTTGAATGAGTGGGAGTATAAAAGGAGGAGGGCAGCCCACACCCTCCCCCACACTCACCATTTTCAGCTATAGAGAGAAGAAAGGGAGAAAAACAAGGGGAAAAAGCTTGGTTCTTGTGGATTCGAGCGTAAAGTTGAAGTGTAGCGGGTTAGATCGAAGCTCTATTCGACGGGGTTGTTTGTGTGAGTTCTAGGACCCCTCTTTTACACGTTTTCAACTGATTTGGGGCTGGAACACATCTAAAAACCCGTTTTTGAAGTGTGTGTGTTGAACCCGTGTGTATGTGTTGGTGTGTGATTCGAATGGGTTTTGTTTTCGGGCTTGTGTGTGCTTGAATGGTGTTGTGGTATGTGTTTCTAAGGTTTAGGATGGTTGATTTGGGCTTAGAACGAGTTTGGGAGAGCTTGGAGGCCGAAAATGGCAGATTGGGTTCGGGATGAACTGCATTCTGCATCAGCTAGGGCTAGGCGACCGAATGGCATGCGACTGGAGGCCATACGGCCGAAAGGCATGCGACTGAGGTCCATGCGCACGATTGCCATGCGACTGAGGTCCATACGCATGTATGTCATACGACTGAAGTTCATGCGCCTGTAAGGTATGCGATTGAAGGTTATACGACTGAGGTCCATGCGCTTGGAGGCCATGCGATTGAAGGTTATACGACTGAGGTTCATTCGCACGAAGGGTACGCGACTGAAGCCCATGCGCCTGAAGTCATGCGACTGAAGGCCATACGCATGAAAGCTATGCGACTGAGAGTCCATACTCATAGGTGTCTATTCGCCTGATGTCCATTCGCCTAAGTGTTCAGTCGCCTGGGAGGCCATGCGACTGAAGGGTGTCCATACGCCCAAGTAGGGCTCATACGCCCCAAAGAACATAGTTTATTTACTGACTTTCGGGGGAAAGTGCAAATGTAAGTCTTGACGTGGAAGGTTCCCGGTAGTTCATGTAAGTTGACTTTTGAGACCATAGAGGTTATGTTGGGCATGATGATGATGATGTATGATGTTGTATGATTATGCAGGATGTATGCTATGTATGTATGATGATGCTCTGTATGATGATGTTGACTGTGTATGTTGATGTTCCTTATTACTATGTATGATTATTTTCCCTTGGCTTTACGTGGAATGTTATTGAATAAAATGAAAGTATTATGTAACGTAAAGTGGAAGATAATGAAAGAGGAACATGATGAATGAATGCATGCATTAATAAACGATGGAATGTAACAAAAGTCTTGCAAGCCTTGGATGTCGGGACACGCCCCATTGTAGGGTGTTAGCCCAACGGTGTGCGGGTTAGCTACCCCATGGTAACGGTGCTAGGTCAAGGTCTTCAACAATAGCTAGAGTCCCTTCATGGATTACCTGAAACATGCTCAAAAAGAATTTGTGTCAACTAGAAGGTTGGTGAATTCAAGTGCTTAAAGTTTAAAAAGAAAAGGATTCGTTAGAATCCACACTTTATTAAAAAGTCATAGTATCATTGTTGTGGGGATCACAATCAACCCTACACTCTACCCTGGCTAGCCTCTTCAAAAATTAAGTTACCGGTTAAATCCCCGTGGGGAGAACTGAGCCACAAACCAGTGGACCGTACCTGCCGGATCGTCCACCATAGTATCTTATAAAACCTGTTACATGCCACAAACGACCCTGCAAGATCTTAGTGTGGTACCCTTCCCGTTCATCACAGGATGCACTGTGTGTGGGGGATTCCCCAAGTAGATCTACCCATATAAACAACCGGTTCACACAAGAATTAATGATTGTAATACAAGTATCAGCAGGTCTCAACATAACCACAACATATAGCACCTTAGTATAGCACAAAAATAATTCAGTTTAAACAGAGCATGCTTCATCCCAAAAACAGTAGTAAAAAGAGAAACACTTAAACTCACCTTAGAATTCAAGCAAAAGGGTTTCTTCGTGTGCCGGGAAAAGTCTCAAGTCTAGCACCCTACCATTAAGATTTAAGTCTTAATCTACTAATTCTAGGGTTATGAAGATACATTAGGTGTGTCATGAGATTAATGTCTTAATAGTATTTGAATTGCTAAGTCTTTATATAAAAAGTTTCATTTTATAGAAAGTTAGGGTTTCTTAGGAAAGACTACATGAGTTACCATGTTTAATCACCTATATAATTGGGTTTGAGTCTGTTAAGTGTTTCTTTGTTCAAGGGGTCTGTTTATTGAAGTTTAGCAAAATTTACAGTTTAGTCCTCCAAATTTTCAAAATTTACAATTTCTACCCCAAAGTTTGATTTTCTGCATTTAATGACCTTTATGGCCAAATATTAATTTCTTAAGGTTAGGTAACTGATTTTAAGTAGGTTTGTCCCAAGATTTCAGAATTTAGTTCCGGGTTATATTTATTTATGTCTTCCGTTACCGGTTACGGTAAAACCGAAGGTTTTTTATGGTTAATTGTCGATTTACATATTATTAGTCTTACATTCATTAAATATTATTTTAATAACTTTATATGGGTTTTTAATCTGCTAAAGATGTATTTCAAGCTTCTTTTTGGTGAAAGCCTACCTTTTTAAGTTTTACCCGTTAAAATGCGTTTTTACCTGAATTTGACCGTTTAAAGCTCGTTTGACCAATTTTTTAACTCCTTTAGATCTTATAGCACATAACTTACTGAAATAACATGGTTTCCATGGATTTTGGTTTTATACCATTAATTCTAAAATTATCTTCCAAACGTTACCCGGTTAAAGCCTGTTTTTCACCAAAAATTCCATTTAACCCATTCTTTGACCATTTATTCAACAAAACCGATCCAAATACTTTGTTAACCCTTTTAGAACCTGGAATACTTTTTAAGATGGTTAAAATCCATGTTTTCTTGTTTTTGAGCAATTTTACCACTTTTCGGGTCCCCGAATATGTCCAAATTGCCTATAAGTCTATAACATTTATATTTTCAGCATTTAACATCTCAACACATGCCCAAAATCATCCAAAAACCTACTGAAATATTAAGTCAAATCTCACGGGTTCAACAAACAACCCATGAATAGGATGGAAACTATAAGATTACACCATTTTCATCCATTACACTTGTGTAAAACATTATATCTTGTGTTTACATATTACCCAAACCCTTTGTAACTTTGAAACCAGGTTGTTAGGAGTTTAGAAGACTCATTTTGAGCAGGTTATACATTTAGTTTCAAAAGGTTACAAGTTGTACAAGTTGGATGGTGTAAATACACCCAAGAAGAGGGTTTTGTAGGTGTAAATCGTGTTACACCTATAGAATGACATATATTACGAGTAAGATACCTTCAAGAACATGGAAAGCTCTTTATGAACAAGGTGGTAGCAGCAAGTTTCTGTTAGATATAAGAATGATAAGATTTTGAGTGAGAAATAAAGACAAACACATGAAATGACCAAAACCGGGTGACATGAAACTTACACTTGATGTAGCCCGCGGTTTGGAGTGTGTAGCTGGTCGAAGGTGGTCTGAAAACTCTTGGACAAAGCTGGAGAATCTTGAACAAGTGCTGGAGAAGTCTAACTTGATGAGAACTTGCATCAAAAGCTCACAAGATAGCACCTTTCTCGGTCGTTTGGGGTCGGTCGATGGTTCTTTGCGGTTGATCTTCGAATGTTGTGGCTGGGATTAGAGAGAAACCATGGAGTGTGTGTGTGTTTCTGCTGGTGACCGAGAGAAGAGAGAAGAGAGTGAGGTGAAAGCTAGATTGCATGAAGTGTTAGTGGTGTACAAGGGGGGTGATGTTGAGTGGAGTAGAAGGAAGAGGAGGGGCGGCCGAGGAGTCTTGGAGGTATTTTAATCTTGTGAATTTTATTGTATAAATGTAATTATGTAGTGTAGTTTTGTAGTGTATTGTAGTTTATTAGATGGTATAATTAGTTAGTTGATATGTATCATGTGCATGATGCATGTATTAACCGAAAATTAGGTGTGTAGGCACACACTTTAATTTTTCAACCATGATTAAATTTTTCAAGGGTGACTAATTAACTTTCCCGGGACACTAAGGTTTCCCTAACTAATGCTTGATCTAGCTAAAACCTCTCAAAAAGACACATAAAATAACAATAAAGACAACAATAGCCATAATAGTAATGATGTAAATAATAATATTGGAAATGATATTATCATTAATAATATTTGAACGGATAATGGTGCAGGTTGGTAAGGTAAGAATTATGACCTAGAGGTCGGTTGTTACAAAAGGGTACGTTGGGGGAAAGGGAAATGGAGTGGTAAAAGTGCCACCACCAAAACCTGCGGAGAAGAAGCAAAAGGTTGCTTCGGATGACCCATTCTTTAAGTGTGGGGAGATAGGACATTGGGCAAGAAATTGTCCTGTCTATCTCAAAGAGTTGAAAGCTAAGAGGGATGTCGGGCAAACCTCAGGTACAATTTTCATGATTCATATTGATCTCAATCTAATATCCTCTAACACATGGGTTTTGGATATCGAATGTGGAACTCATATTTGCAATTTGTTGCAGGGGTTCAAAAGAAGTAAGGACTTCATTAAGGGGATATTCGACTCTACATGGGGAATGGGGTAAAATTTCAAGTTGAAGCCCGAGGGGACTACATCTTGAAGCTTCCAAATGGTTTGGAAGCAATTTTGAACAATGTTTTGTATGCTCCTAGTTTGACTAGGAACATTATTTCAGTTGCCCGATTAAGACAATATGGTTATGTTTTGACGTTTATTGAAAATGAAATTCATGTTTCTTCAAATGACATCTTTTATTTTAAAGCTATTCCTATTAATGGTATTTATAAATTGGTTCGTGAAAACACATTATATGATAGCTCATTGTACCAACCACCACCAAGAAGCTCAAATTGGATTTGAGTGACACCTATCTTTGGCATTGCCGTCTTGGTCATATGAACAAGAAGGCATACAAACACCTCAAAAGAATGGTCTTTGAAAAGCAAGTGAATATAATTCATTTGATATATGTGAATCTTGTTTACAAAACAAAATGACTAAGGCACCTTTTAGTGGCAAAAACCGAAAGGGCAAAAGATTTATTAGGTATCATACATTCGGATGTATGTGGTCCTTTTAAGCCAATGACTAGGTACAATGAAAGATACTTCATTACCTTTACCGACGACTATGGTAGTCATTTTGATTGATTTGGAGGAGTTTTGAGGTGAGAATGTTTGAAGTTGGTTGTGGAATGTTCTCGATGAGTTTTGAGAGGAGTGGATTGATAATAAAAGCCAAAAACTATCCATGGGAGAACTATTGTTGTTTGATGTTTTTGTATAACTAATTTCTTTCCCATGTAAATAGTTAAGCTTTCATGAATACCATAATGCACCAATTTTATAGTTGCAAAATTTTGATGAAAATATAGTTTAACATTATTTACTTTGGCGGTTACCTTAATTTCACTTATGTTTCATCGTTCATACATTGCATTTCATGTTTAATGATTGTTTACATACATTCCGCTATTCTAGTTTGTTTCGCGATACTTATGGAGTGAATACGGGTAGTTTCATTGTACTTCTCACCATGTTTCCTTTCCTAGATGGTCAATAAACTATTCAGTTGATGCATGGTAGTCATTTTGATTGATTTGGAGGAGTTTTGAGGTGAGAATGTTTGAAGTTGGTTGTGGAATGTTCTCGATGAATTTTGAGAGGAGTGGATTGATTTTAAGGGTCTTTCGTATGGGTTCGTGTTTGGTTATGGTTCCATTTAAATAATAGATACTATTATACATTTGTGATTGATTAGTGTGATTCCAATTATGATTGTAATCAGATTAGATTTGATTCATTCACGAGTGTGTTTAGAAGGCTTGAGAATCAAAACTCTATAGCATTAGAGGTTGATAATAAAATCTAGAAACTATCCACGGGAGAACTATTGTTGTTTGATGTTTTTGTATAACTAATTTCTTTCACACGTAAATAGTTAAGCTTTCATAAATACCATGATGCACCCATTTTATAGTTGCACAATTTTGATGAAAATACAATTAAACTTTATTTACTTTCACGGTTACCTTGATTCACTTATGTTTCATCATTCATACATCGCGTTTCATATTTACTAATCGATTACATTCATTCCGCTATTCTAGTTTGATTCGCGATACTTACTGAGTGAATACGGGTAGTTTCTTTGTACTTCTCATCATGTTTCCTTGCCTAGATGGTCAATAAACTATTCAGTTGATGCATGGTAGTCATTTTGATTGACTTGGAGGAGTTTCGAGGTGAGAGTGTTTGAACTTGGTTGTGGAGTGTTCTCGATGAGCTTTGAGAGGAGTGGATTGATTTTAAGGGTCTTCCATATGGGTTGGGGTTCGGTTTTAGTTCCATTTAAACAATAGATACTAATTTACATTTGTGATTAATTAATGTGATTCCAATGACAATTGTAATGAGATTAGATTGATTCATTCACGAGTGTGTTTAGAAGGCTTGAGAATCAAAACTCCATAGGATTAGAGGTTGATAATAAAAGCCAGAAACTATCCATGGGAGAACTATTGTTGTTTGATGTTTTTGTATAACTAATTTCTTTCACATGTAAATAGTTAAGCCTTCATGAATAACATGATGCACCCATTTTATGGTTGCACAATTTTGATGAAAATAGAATTAAACTTTATTTACTTTGGCGGTTACCTTGATTCACTTATGTTTCATCATTCATACATTGCGTTTCATGTTCAATGATTGATTACATTCATTCCGCTATTCTAGTTTGATTACCAGTACATATTGGGTGAATACAGGTAGTTTCTTTATACTTCTCACCATGTTTCTTGGCCTAGATGGTCAATAATTTATTCAGTTGATGCATGGTAGTCAGTTTGATTGATTTGGAAGAGTTTTGAGGTGAGAGTGTTTGAGGTTGGTTGTGGAGTGTTCTCGATGAATTTTGGAGAGGAGTGGATTAATTTTAGGGTCTTTCTTATGTGTTCGTGTTTGGTTTTGGTTCCATTTAAACAATAGTTACTATGTTATATTTGTGAATGATTAGTGTGATTCTAATGATGATTTTAATCAGATTAGATTTTATTCATTCACGAGTTTGTTTAGTAGGCTTGAGAATCAAAACTCCATAGCATTAGAGGTTGATAATAAAAGCCAAAAACTATCCAGATGAGAACTATTGTTGTTTGATGTTTTTCTACTAATTTCTTTCACATGTAAATAGTTAAGCTTTCATGAATACCATGATGCACCAATTTTATTGTTGCATAATTTTTGATGAAAATACAATTAAACTTTATTTACTTTGGTGGTTACGTTGATTCACTTATGTTTTATCGTTCATACATCGCGTTTCATGTTTAATGATTGATTACATTCATTCTGATATTCTAGTTTGATTACCAGTACTTATTGAGTAAATACGGGTAGTTTGTTTATACTTCTGACCATGTTTCCTTGCCTAGATGGTCAATAAACTATTCAGTTGATGCATGGTAGTCATTTTGATTGATTTAGAGGATTTTTGAGGTGAGAGTGTTTGAAGTTGGTTGTGGAGTGTTCTCGATGAGTTTTGAGAGGAGTGGATTTCGTATTGGTTCGTGTTTGGTTTTGGTTCCATTTAAACAATAGATATTATTTTACATTTGTGATTGATTAGTGTGATTCCAATGATGATTGTAATCAGATTAGATTTGATTCATTCACGAGTGTGTTTAAAAGGCTTGAGAATCAAAACTACATAGCATTAGAGGTTGATAATAAAAACCAGAAACTATCCACGGGAGAAATATTGTTGTTTGATGTTTTTGTATAACTAATTTCTTTCACATGTAAATAGTTAAGCTTTCATGAATACCATGATGCACCCATTTTATAGTTGCACAATTTTGATGAAAATACAATTAAACTTTATTTACTTTTGCGGTTACCTTGACTCACTTATGTTTCATTGTTCATACATTGCGTTTCATGTTTAATGATTGATTACATTCATTCCGTAATTCTAGTTTGATTACCGATACTTATTGAGTAAATACGGGTAGTTTGTTTGTACTTCTCACCATGTTTCTTTGCCTAGATGGTCAATAAACTTTTCATTTGATGCAATCGTAGTCATTTTGACTGATTTGGAAGAGTTTTGAGGTAAAAGTGTTTGAAGTTGGTTGTGGTAGGTTCTCAATGAGTTTTGAGAGGAGTGGATTGATTTTAAGGGTCTTTCGTATGTGTTTGTGTTCGGTTTTGGTTTCCATTTAAACAATAGTTACTATGTATATTTGTGATTGATTAGTGGTATTTCAATAATAATTTTTATCAGATTAGATTTGATTTATTCACGAGTGTGTTTCGAAGGCTTGAGAATCAAAACTCCATTGCATTAGAGGTTGATAATAAAAGCCAAAAACTATCCACATGAGACTATTGTTGTTTGATGTTTTTGTATAACTAATTTCTTTCACATGTAAATAGTTAAGCTTTCATGAATACCATGATGCACGAGTTTTATAGTTGCACAATTTTGATGAAAATTCAATTAAACTTTATTTACTTTGGTGGTTACCTTATTTCACTTATGCTTCATCGTTCATACATCACGTTTAATGTTTAATGATTGATTACATTCTGGTATGATTCCCGGTACTTATTGAGTGAATACGGGTAGTTTCTTTATACTCCTCACCATGTTTCCTTGCCTAGATGGTCAATAAACTATTTAGTTGATGCATGGTAGTCATTTTTATTGATTTTTAGGAGTTTTGAGGTGAGAGTGTTTGAAGTTGGTTGTGGAGTGTTCTTGATGAGTTTTGAGAGGAGTGGATTGATTTTAAGGGTCTTTCGTATGGGTTGGTGTTCTGTTTTGGTTCCATTTAAACAATAGATACTATTTTACATTTGTGGTTGATTAGTGTGATTCCAATGATGGTTGTAATCAGATTAGATTTGATTCATTCATGAGTGTATTTAGAATCCTTGAGAATCAAAACTCCATAGCATTAGAGGTTGTTAATAAAAGCAAGAAACTGTCCACGGGAGAACTATTGTTATTTGATGTTTTTGTATAACTAATTTATTTCACATGTAAATAGTTAAGCTTTCATAAATACCATGATGCATCCATTTATATGTAACAACCGACCTCTAGGTCATAATTCTTACCTTGCTAACCTGCATCTTTTCTGATTCGACTAATTTTATTACTATTACTATTGATACTATCCTTTCTTATGTATTATGTGTTTTAGTACTTTTGCCTTAATTGACTGTTTTTCCTCATGGCTCAGTCGCATCTGGTTAATGCAGATGGACCCATTTGGTCGCATCTGGTTAATGCGGATGGACCCATTCGGTCGCATCTGGTTAATGCGGATGGACCCATTCGGTCGCATCTGGTTGATACGGATGGACCCATTCTGTCGCATTTCACCTTGCTCGACCTTATCAACTTGTGTTTTGTAATGACTTTATCTAGATCAAGCATTTGTTAGGGAAATCTTAGTGTCCCGGGAAAGTTATGAGGCACCCTTGCAAATTTAATCTTGGTTGAAACAATTTAATTGTGTTCCTACACACTAAAATTTTTGGTTAATTATCAACTAACTAATTATACCATCTAAAATACTACTCCATACTACTAAATAATACTACATAATATTATATGGCATTTAAAATTGAAATTCAAACCCTCCATAAGAAGCCAAAATCGGCCGCCCCTTGATGGCCAATCCCGTCCCATTTCCTCCACTTGACTCCACCACCCTCTCCTCCAATATTCTTTCATGCAACACTTGCACACACTCTCCCCTTTCTCTCCCTCTCGGATCCTAACCGAAACACACACACACCACGGTTTTCTCTCTAAATCCTAGCCATATATACCGACAAGGAATCGGAGAGAAAACCGTGGTGTGGAGTGTTTTGGCGCTAGGATTGCGAGAGGGAGAAGACTTGGGCGAGTGTTTTGCAAGTGTTGCATTGAAAGACTATTGGTAGGAGAGGGTGGTGGAGTCAAGTGGAGGAATGGACGGGATGGCCATCAGGTGCGGCCGATTTTGGCTTCTTCGGAGGGTTTGAATTTTCAATTTTAAATGCCATATAATATTTGTAGTATTATTTAGTAGTATGGAGTAGTAATTTTAGATGGTTTAATTAGTTATTTGATAAATTCAACAAAAATTTAGGTGTTGTAGGAACACAATTAAATTGTTTCAACCAGAGCATTTAAATTTGCAAGGGTGCCTCAAACTTTAAGGGACACTAAGATTTCCTAACAAATGTTGATCTAGATAAAGTCATTACAAAACACAAGTTGATAAGGTCGAGCAGGTGAAAAGCGACAGAATGGGTCCATCCGTATAAACCAGATTCGACGGAATGGGTCCATCCGCATAACCAGATGCGACCGAAGGGGTCCATCCGCATTAACCAAGAGGAGACCAAATGGGTCCCTCTGCATTAACCAGATGCGAATGGCCATGAGGAAAAACAGTCAATTAAGCGCAAAGTACTAAAACACATAAACATAGAAAGGATAGTATCCAATAGTAATAGTAAATAAAATTAGTCGAACAGAAGAAGATTGCAGGTTAGCAAGGTAAGAATTATGACCTAGAGGTCGGTTGGTACATATAAATGATGCATCATGGTATTTATGAAAGCTTAAACTATTTACATGTGAAATAAATTAGTATACAAAAAACAATCAAATAACATAGTTCTCCCGTGGACAGTTTCTTGCTTTATTAACAACCTCTAATGCTATGGAGTTTTGATTCTCAGGGATTCTAAAGAACACTCATGAATGAAATCAAATCTAATCTGATTACAAGCAATCCTTGGAATCACACTAATCAACCACCAAAATGTAAAATAATATCTATTGTTAAATGGAACCAAAAAGAACACCAAACCCATACGAAAGACCATTAAAATCAATCCACTCCTCTCAAACGCATCAAGAACACTCCACAACAACTTCAACACTCTCACCTCAAAACTCCTAAAAATCAATAAAAATGATACCATGCATCAACTAAATAGTTTATTGACCATCTAGGCAAGGAAACATGGTAGGAGTATAAAGAAACTACGTATTCACTCAATAAGTACCGGAATCATCCCAGAATAGCGGAATGAATGTAATGTCAATCATTAAACATTAAACGTGATGTATGAACGATACCGCATAAGTGAAAAAGGTAAACCACCAAAGTAATAAAGTTTAATTGAATTTTCATCAAACCTGTGCAACTATAAAACTCGTGCATCATGGTATTCATGAAAGTTAACTTTTACATGTTGAAAGAAATTAGTATACAAAAACATCAAAACAAACATATCCTCATGTGGATCGTTTGCTTTTATTATAAACCTCTCTGCAATGGAGTTTTGATTCTCAAGCCTTCGAAACACACTCGTGAATAAATCAAATTAATCTGATAAAAAATTATTTATGAAATACCACTAATCAATCACAAAATATACATAGTAACTTATTGTTTAAATGGAAACAAAAACCGAACATCAAACACATACGAAAGACCCTTTAAAATTCAATCCACTCCTCTCAAACTCATTGAGAACCTAACCACAACCAACTTCAAACACTTTTACCTCAAAAAACTCGTCCAAATCAGTCAAAATGACTACGAGTGCATCAAATTGGAAAGTTTTGACCATCTAGGCAAAGAAACATGGTTGAGAAGTACAATCCAACTACCCGTTTACTCAATAACGTATCGGTTAATCAAACTAGAATTACGGATATGCATGTAAGCAATCATTAAACATGAAACACATGTATGAACAATGAAACTAAGTGAGTCAAGTAACCGAAAAAGTAATTAAAGTTTAATGGTATTTTCATCAAAATTGCAACTATAAAATGGGGGCATCATGGTATTCATGAAAGTTAACTATTTACATGTGAAAGAAAATAGTTATGACAAAAATCAAACAACAATATTCTTCCCGTGGATGAAGTTTCATGGTTTTGTATTATCAACCTCTAAGCTATGTAGTTTTGATTCTCAAGACTTTTTAAACACACTCGTGAATGAAAATTCAAAATAATCTGATTACATATCATCATTGGAATCACACTAATCATTCCACAAATGTAAAATAATATCTATGTTTAAATGGAACCAAAAAACCAAACAGAACCAATACGAACAATACACTCCTCTCCAAACTCATCGAAACACTCCACAAACCAACTTCAAACACTCTCACCTCAAAAATCTCGTAAATTTCAAAAATTTTCCACAAAAATGACTACCATGCATCAACTGAATAGTTTATTTGACCATCTTTTCTAGCCCATGTTGGTTTTAAAATTTTAAATGCCATGTGATGTTCTCTCCCTTTATGCTCTTATGATGGTTTGTTTCTGCTGCCACATGTTGTTGCTAGTCTGTGACGTCCCACCCTACCAGGGCCCGGGGTGTGACATTATAGTTGTACAATTTTGATGAAATTACAATTAAACTTTATTTACATTAACGGTTACCTTGATTCACTTATGTTTCATCTTTAATACATCGCGTTTCATTTTTAATGATTGATTACATTAATTCCTACGGGTAGTTTCTTTATACTTCTCACCATGTTTCTTTGCCTGGATGGTCAATAAACTATTCCATTGATGCATGGTAGTCATTTTGATTGATTTGGAAGAGTTTTGAGGTGAGAGTGTTTGAAGTTGGTTGTGGTGTGTTCTCAATGAGTTTTGAGAGGAGTGGATTGATTTTAAGGGTCTTTCGTATGTGTTCGTGTTCGGTTTTGGTTTCCATTTAAACAATAGTTACTATGTTATATTTGATATTGATTAGTGTGATTTCAATAATAATTTTTATCAGATTAGATTTGATTTATTCAAAAGTGTGTTTCAAAGGCTTGGGAATCAAAACTCCATTGCATTAGAGGTTGATAATAAAAGCCAAAAACTATCCACATGAGATCTATTGTTGTCTGATGTTTTTCTATAACTGATTTCTTTCACATGTAAATAGTTAAGCTTTCATGAATACCATGATGCACCAATTTTATAGTTGCACAATTTTGATGAAAATACTATTAAACTTGATTTACTTTTGCGGTTAACTTGAATCACTTATGTTTCATCGTTAATACATCGCGTTTCATGTTTAATGATTGATTACATTCATTCCGCTATTTTAGTTTGATTACCGGTACTTATTGAGTAAATACTGTAAGGCCCCGTTCCCGGGACGCCTACAGTTGGTCATTCATCGCACTCAAAACATATATTTACATTTTTCCTTTCATAAATAGTTGCAGCGGAAACATTAAAAACATAATTCCATTCCATCAAAATACTTTTGCACATTAGTACAATCGTTCCTTTAACACTATCAGGTTACATTTATTACAAAAGCATTAAACATAAAGATGCCATCCAAAATACGCTGAGTAGCCGCCCCGTGCCATCCTCAGCAACATACCTGCCAACTGGAAACACATCAAAGTCAGCGTTGCTGAGTGAGTTCTAGTTTATAATAAAACTTACTTTTCTTTCGTAAAACCGTTCTTTACTTTTTTTAACAAAAACATTCTTACATACATGCGTTCACACATCATACGTACATACAGATAATATCATTATTATCTTCATCATTACGTTCATTACATTCATCATTCATCATACATCATTATCTTTCACTTCTTTCTAGATCCTGTCAGACTTTACCCTCTTCATGGCACACAGCCACGATTACTGAGGTCGAATGACAAGGATCCCATTTCATACATTATTAGGATCATTCATTAACGTTCATTTCATACATTCATTCTTTCATTCACCCCTTTACTCATTACCCTTCCTTACTCGAATCTTGTCTCATGCAATATCCCCGACTCATGCTCGAAAGCTGATGATGTGCCAGGACCTGCTCACAAGTCCCCGACTCACGTCAGAAGACTGACACAACACCGGGATACGCGACAAAGATCCTATACGAGTCAATCACAGGGATTGAACTCCATCCGAGGCTGTTGCAACACTGAGTCGCTCACCTCAATAGCCATCTCAATGAATGTACGCTATCCGAGTCTTTTGCACCCCTAGGGTTGCTCACCTCATTGCCCATCACGATAGCAAGCTATCCGAGTCTTTGCAACACAAGGTTGCTCACCCCAAGGCAACATCACGATAGCGCGTACTCGAGTCTTTTGCAACGACCGGGTTGCTCACCTCATACATATGCATGGCTTTATGCTACACCCCTGGAGTTATGCGTAACCCGGGTAACCATCATACATTACACCCCCTGTCACACCCCCGCTAAAAGCGGAAACACGGGGATGTAACGAGACCGGGATCGTCATAACACATGGTAAGCGATAGAGAGCAATATAAATAAATGATGACATGCGTGTCATGACGACACCCGACAACAAGGGGACTTGTGTCGTGTTTAGTCAATGTCCACAACACATAGCCATAAGCAACATGATAATGATAACGCATATACACATATGATGAAAATGTAACTGTTAATTCCCACAACCCGGGAACAAGTTCAAAAGTTGATAATTGTTTACATGCGATAACATTGTTCAAAAAGATTGTTTATCAAAATGAGCCAAGTCCCAAAAATGCATCCTAGGGTCTCCACTAAGGCAGCACACCTAGATTCCTGGACTTGCATGATCACCTGAAAAGATATGCTTAAAACGGTCAACATAATTGTTGGTGAGCTCGCAGGTTTATGTAATAAAAATGTAAGTGATGCTGTAATAAATAGCGCGTCGGAATACCGTGAATACGGTTATTACACAAGTGAATATCACATGACATGAGCTTTGCAACCAAACCTAGCGACGTACACAAAGAAATTGTCGGCATATATTCACCCAGGGCCCGTTCCTGGCCACTGATGGTAACAACTAGTATACCATCGCACGAGGGTGGGGGTGTCAACCCAGTAGTACTACCAATACCTAACCGTCAGTTCCCACACTGGAATTAAATAGTTGCAAAGATAGAACCACACAGCAGACCCAAGCATGTATCAAATAGTACTTGCAACACAGTATCACGTTGATTCCTTGTATGTAAAATGTATGTAAGCTTGTACAGCATAAAAATTGTGTAAGCATACTTTTCCCCCAATTTGTAAATGATTGAAATATTGTATAAGCGTAAAAAGGGGCCACGAAACTCACTTGTTAGGTGGTAAGTATGTATGAGTGATGTAATCCCAAATGTTGAATGCAATTAAACAGTCAAACACCTATTGACAGTTATTGTATAGCATTAATGATATGATATATGTATAAGCGCGCAATAATGATGGGTCGGTTCGGGTCGTATCAGATGGGTCACGCACAACACACACAGACTGACACACGTACTAGACCTTATGTAGATCCAAGTACAAGACATTGTCGCCACTAATGATGATGTTTTAATAAAGTATCGTTGTTTATTGAAGAAGTATTGAATAAGTTTCAATAGTTGAAAGTCGATTTGGTCGTTGTAAAAGCGTTAGTTTAATTTGCTCAAAATAGTTTCTGTGCCCTTTCTCACGTTGACTTTAATCTTTGTGGCCAAACAATGGCATTATTGTGTTAGTGTTACCTCGACACCACACGACATACTCACGCCACGCACAAGGGGTCAAACACAACAATTTCAGTCGCATACAAGGCCAGACGCACGACTCAACCTCCATTCGTGCGAATCAACCCTCAATCGTGCGAATCAGCTTCATTCGTACGATTGAGCCTTCATTCGTATGATTGGCCTTCAGTCGTACCACACAACACCCAATCGCACGACTCACTTCCATGCCCACGAATCAACCTTCAATCGTGCGAATTAGCTACTTTCGTACGACTGAACCTTCATTCGTGCGATTGGACCCCAGTCGTGCGAATCATTTCATTCGCACACATTCAGTCGGTCGCCTGATTCAATCGCACACAATCACTCAATCGCATGACTCATTCGCATACACTCAATCGCACGCATGACTCAATCGCACACAGACACTCAGTCGCACAACTCAGTCGCACGACATGCCTAGTCGCACAACTCAGTCGCGCGATTGACTCAGACGCATGATCCAGTCGCACGACCCACTCAGTCGCACGGCTCAATCGCATAGATGACCCAGTCGCCTGATCTGCAGAATCGCGACTGTGGTCGGGAGGAACAGCCCCCGAGCTGCTCTAAACACGGGTTTTACACCACAAGGACCTCCAGAAACACTCAACACACATACACAAGCATAAAACACAAGCAAAGAGACCTCACACGCACCCATACGACCTTGTGTGTTCGGGTTGAACCCGAACACCCGAAACCCTAGTTTGGACAGCCGTGAAAAGGCTCAAAAATGGACAACCAAAGACAACTACCTGCTAAGGAGGGGTAGTCTAAGCTGTAGACGGTGACAAGACAAGAAAACGAGACCTCTCGGGTCGGATTTGGTGCTAAATGGAGATTTTGTGTGTGAAGGAGATGAAGATGAAGAAGATGGTGAATGTGAGATTAGGGCTGGTAAGAGGGTATTTATACCCAGCCCAAGTTTGCAAAATTACAAGTTTAGTCCCTGCACTTAACCCCCGAGTTTTCCCAAATTTTGTTCGGTTGAAAAACGACTTCGTTAGGTGTTTCATATTAATTGTAAAAGTATATTTAATGTTGTCATGACTTAAGAAATGGTTATATTAAAACATTTATTATATTTATAAAATGATATATTTAACGTTTTCAAAAATGAAAGTTTTAAAGGTCTTTTTAAGGTTCACACACGGTTTAAAACGAATGCACACACAACGATAATATTACACACATGATATCCACATAAAGAGTCAAATAATGATGAGGAATGACCAAATATAGAATAAATGACGGACAACCACGTTAATTGACGGACCTTAAAGTGACGGATGTCACAGTATCCCCCAGTTGAGAGAATTTCGTCCCGAAATTCAGCTGGAGTTAGGTCCAAGAGTGTCATCCTCGAAAAGATGTGGATATTTGAGTTTCATCTGATCTTCACGTTCCCATGTAAACTCTGGCCCTCGTTTTGAATTCCACCTTACGCGAACAATAGGTATCCTACTGCGCTTCAGTTGCTTGACCTTTCGATCCATGATCTCAATGGGTTCTTCAACAAAATGAAGCTTGTCATCAATCTTGATTTCCTCGATTGGCACGTGAAGGGATTCATCGGCCAAACATTTCTTGAGGTTTGACACGTGAAAAGTATCATGCACACCGCTAAGCTTTGTGGCAACCTTAACCGGTAAGCCACTGGACCGATCCTTTCAGTGATCTCAAATGGTCCAACATATCTTGGGGCTAACTTCCCTTTCTTCCGAATCGAACGACTCTTTTCCAAGGGGAAACTTTGAGTAACACACGATCCCCAACATTGAATTCTAGAGGCTTCCGACGATTGTCGGCATAGCTCTTTTGGCGATCTCGCGCGGCTTTGAGTCGATCTTTGATTTGGAAAATCTTGTCTGTTGTTTCTTGGATGATCTCTGGGCCTGTCAGTTGACTCTCACCAATTTCGGCCCAACAAACGGGAGATCTGCATTTCCTTCCATACAACGCTTCAAATGGAGCACATCCAATGCTTGTATGGTAGCTGTTGTTGTAGGAGAACTCAATCAACGGCAGATGAGCATCCCAACTACCACCAAAATCGATTACACACGCTCTCAACATATCTTCTAGCGTCTGTATAGTGCGTTCACTTTGGCCATCTGTTTGAGGGTGATAGGCTGTACTCATGTCCAACCGAGTGCCCATCGCTTTCTGTAGCGTCTGCCAAAAACGTGAAGTGAATCTGCTATCTCGGTCGGATATGATTGACACCGGCACCCCGTGCCGTGTCACGACCTCTTTGATATACAATCTTGCCAACTTATCCATCTTATAATCTTCTCGGATAGGCAAGAAATGTGCTGACTTGTCATTCGTCAATAATGACCCATATCGAGTCATGACCGCTGTTTGTTCTAGGGAGTTTGGTAATGAAATCCATTGCTATGTTCTCCCATTTCCACTCGGGAATTTCAGGTTGCTGTAATAATCCCGATGGCTTCTGATGTTCAGCTTTGACTTTCGAACACGTCAAGCATTGACTGACGTATAAGGCAATGTCTTTCTTCATGCCTGGCCACCAGTATAGATCCTTAAGATCATGATACATCTTGTCTGCACCAGGATGAATAGAATATCGCGTCTTGTGGGCTTCATCCATGACTAAGGTTCGAACACCTCCCCATTTGGGTACCCATATGCGATCCATGAAGTACTGAATACCGTCATCCTTGCGTATCATCTGTTTATCTAACCCCCGGAATTCTTCTCCCGCAAGGTTTTCTTCCTTTAATGCCTCACTTTGTGCAATTTGAATCTGAGCTTTCAAGTTGGTTTGGATGGTCAATCCCAACGCTCGTGCACGTAGTGGTTTCACACGTTCTTTACGGCTTAAGGCATCAGCCACCACATTAGCTTTCCCCGGATGATACCGGATTTCACAATCGTAGTCGCTAAGAAGCTCTACCCAACGTCGTTGGCGCATGTTGAGTTCCTTCTGATCCAGAATATGTTGAAGGCTTTTATGATCAGTGAAGATGATGCATTTGGTTCCATAGAGGTAATGCCTCCAAATTTTGAGTGCAAATACTACAGCGCCCAACTCAAGATCATGAGTGGTGTAGTTCTTTTCGTGCACTTTAAGTTGTCGCGAAGCGTAGGCAATCACCTTATCCTTCTGCATCAATACACATCCCAATCCTTGATGTGACGCATCGCAGTAAACCACAAAATCATCTGTTCCGTCTGGGAGAGACAGTATCGGCGCGTTGCACAACTTCTCTTTCAACGTTTGGAACGCTTGCTCTTGTGCATATCCCCAGTCAAACTTCTTGTCTTTCTGAGTAAGCAGGGTCAACGGCTGCGCGATCTTTGAGAAATTCGCGATGAAGCGACGATAATAACCAGCCAATCCTAAGAATTGTCGTATCTCTGATGGTGTCTGGGGCGTATCCCACTTCTTCACCGCTTCGATTTTGCCGGGATCTACGTGAATCCCGTCCTCATTGACCACATGACCCAAAAACTTTACCTCCCGCAACCAAAACTCACACTTTGAGAACTTGGCGAAAAGTTTCTCTTCGCGTAGCAGCTCCAGAATAGCCCGAAGGTGTTCTACATGATCCTCTTTTGATCGGGAATAGATAAGTATATCGTCGATGAACACGATCACGAACTTATCCAAATAAGGTTTGCACACCCGATTCATTAGATCCATGAACACAGCTGGTGCGTTGGTCAACCCGAACGGCATGACCAAGAACTCATAGTGCCCATAACGAGTTCTGAACGCAGTCTTCGGTATGTCGTCCTCGAAAACCCTTAGCTGATGATTACCAGAACGAAGATCGATCTTTGAAAAATACGAAGCTCCTTGCAGCTGATCAAATAAATCGTCGATTCTGGGGAGAGGATATCGGTTCTTCACCGTCAACTTGTTCAGTTCACGGTAATCGATGCACATACGGAACGATCCGTCCTTCTTCTTGACAAATAGTACCGGTGCTCCCCACGGTGAATGACTTGGTCGAATGAAACCCTTCTCCAGTAGTTCCTGTAACTGACTAGACAACTCTTGCATCTCGGATGGCTAGTCGATAAGGCGTTTTCGCTACCGGTGTAGCTCCAGGAACCAACTCAATACGGAATTCCACCTGTCGTGGAGGAGGTAAACCAGACAAGTCATCTGGAAATACTTCTGGGTAATCCCGTACCACTGGAATATCCACCAGATTCCTTTCCTCGTCTTTCTTTTCAACTACATGAGCCAGAAAAGCGTAGCACTGCTTTCGTAAACTCTGGCGTGCTTTCATGCAGGAAATAAGCTTTAAGCTCTTACCCGGTCTTCTCCCTAACCTTGAGTACTTCCCCGTTTGGCATAGGGATACGTACTACTTTGTCTCGGCAAACAATCTCTGCTCCATTCTGCGACAACCAATCCATACCCACAATCACATCGAAGCTTCCCAACTCGAAGGGTATCAAATCTATCTCAAAGGTATGATCCTCCAGCGTGAACGAACACTTCCTAATAATCTCATCGGCCTGAGCAACTCTACCATTGGCCATTTCTACTGAGTAGCTAGTTTCTAGCCTACTAGGACTCAAATCAAGAAATTGCACAAACTCGGAAGAAATAAAACTATTGTCTGCTCCAGTATCGAATAATATAGATGCGAAGTGATGATTGAGTAAGTGCGTACCCGTGACAACATTCGGGTCCTGACGAGCATCATTAGCTCCAATGACGAATGCACGTCCCCGAGCTGCATTCCCCTGAGTAGCCGGGCCTTGGTTCCCAGCGATAGCCAACACCTGCTGCTGGTTGTTCCCCTGTTGACCCGGTGCCCGATTCAGCCTGGGGCACATATTCCTGTAGTGATCGGGGCTCCCACATTCAAAGCAAGCCCTTGCATTCCCGGCGGGGTTAACCGCGTTGACGGGTGCTACAAGATTCGGTGCCGTTCTGCAATCTCTTGCCAAATGACCCGGGCGCTTACAGTTAGCGCACACCCGGCACTGCGTCCCTGGGGGATGATGATAATTGCACCTTTCACATTTGGGGTGCGACCCCACATACTCTCTTCTGGCCTGAGACACGGCCACAAAATTCCTGGTCGGCTTAGACCTCTTCTCAAACCTTCCGGCACTCGACCGGCTCGATTCCCCAACATCCTTCCTCTTCTCGGCCCCTCGGCCCAACACCCCTGTTCTAACCATCTCATCGGTCAAAGCGCCAGCTTTCAGAATTGCGCTCTGAATAGTAGGAGGAGCGGCTGCTGTGACCATAGCTCTAATTTGAGGCGCGAGTCCCCAAATGTACCTTTCGATCCTCTTTGATTCCGGCGTAACCAGATGCGGAACCAACCTTGCCAGCTCATGAAAGCGATCAGTGTAAGCTGCATGCCCTGCCCCCACCATAGCATGATTCCAGAACTCATGCTCCAGCTTCTACATCTCGTTGAGAGGGCAGTATTCCTCGGTAATCAAAGCTTTAAATTCATCCCACGACATCTGCATCGCAGACTCTCTTCCTCGTGCTTGAATCTGGGTGTTCCACCAGGTTAGGGCTTTACCCTGTAGAGAACAAGTAGCATACTTGATCCTCTGGCTGTCGAGGCACTCACTGATGTCGATCACTGCCTCCATCTTTTCCAACCACCTGGTTAGGGCTATCGCCCCACCTTTCCCGTCGAATTCCCTTGGCTTACAAGCCACGAACTCCTTGTACGAACATCCCCGACGAGCATTAACCACTCCGGTCTCAATACCGGCAGTACCACCATTTCCGGTTTCCTGGTTGCTCTCGTTTCCAGTCGGGTTCCCGTTTCCCGTTTCAGCTTCTATCCCACCTTGGGCTCCATCATCGTTGCCACCATCCCCGTGAGGGTGGTGTTGTTGACGTGCGTCGCTCACTTGGGCCACGATAGTAGGAATCAGTGCGGCCAATTGCTGAGCGATCAGGGCTGCCATGTCGGCGTTCCCTGTTCCTTGACTGTTGCTGGCAGGAGCATTGTTTGTTCTTGGTGCTCTGCCTCTGCCCCTTGGGGCTTCACTCCCGCCACTACTGCTACGGGTGACTCTTCGAGGCGGCATGTTCTAATCATAAAAGAGGTAACATATAAACTTTAGTCACCATATGATACAAATGTATTCCACTTATCAAATTCCAATGTTCATGTTCCGGTCAGCCAGACCACCATGCAGCCCATTTCAAGCATATTCTCGGTATACCGGTGATGTTTATATATAGGGTTCCCCGCAGCGTTCCCACCACATCCACGATGTACCGAGAATGATGCCTGATCCGGTTACATGACATCCGACTTTCCTTTACATCATATCCATAATAATCCATCATAACAGTTGTAAGTCCATGTATACAATCACGTTTAGTCTAGCGGAGGTTGTCTATTTCCTCATCTTTCGAGGTTTCAGACATATACCTCCTCAGAGTTAATCTCAATGTCCATGGTCAAGCGCAATAACATGATCTATGATGATCTCTTCGGGTTAATACCCAAATCTGTTAACTAACTCGGCGCGCAGAGGGAACGGAAGATCCAGTAGAAGCATCCCCATAAAAGAGTGAGCACAAGGGCTCTCTCATAGGGTGGAAAGATCACATAACATATAGATGAACAATTCAAGCAGCGAGGAACACATACACGAGATATAATATGCATACAGAGTCCTAGCATGCAAATCTACATGAAGGTTCCTAGGTTATAGTCTAGGTCAAGCGTATTGCCTAATTCTCTATAACCAATGGCTCTGATACCAATCTGTCACACCCCCGCTAAAAGCGGAAACACGGGGATGTAACGAGACCGGGATCGTCATAACACATGGTAAGCGATAGAGAGCAATATAAATAAATGATGACATGCGTGTCATGACGACACCCGACAACAAGGGGACTTGTGTCGTGTTTAGTCAATGTCCACAACACATAGCCATAAGCAACATGATAATGATAACGCATATACACATATGATGAAAATGTAAATGTTAATTCCCACAACCCGGGAACAAGTTCAAAAGTTGATAATTGTTTACATGCGATAACATTGTTCAAAAAGATTGTTTATCAAAATGAGCCAAGTCCCAAAAATGCATCCTAGGGTCTCCACTAAGGCAGCACACCTAGATTCCTGGACTTGCATGATCACCTGAAAAGATATGCTTAAAACGGTCAACATAATTGTTGGTGAGCTCGCAGGTTTATGTAATAAAAATGTAAGTGATGCTGTAATAAATAGCGTGTCGGAATACCGTGAATACGGTTATTACACAAGTGAATATCACATGACATGAGCTTTGCAACCAAACCTAGCGACGTACACAAAGAAATTGTCGGCATATATTCACCCAAGGGCCCGTTCCTGGCCACTGATGGTACCAACTAGTATACCATCGCACGAGGGTGGGGGTGTCAACCCAGTAGTACTACCAATACCTAACCGTCGGTTCCCACACTGGAATTAAATAGTTGCAAAGATAGAACCACACAGCAGACCCAAGCATGTATCAAACAGTACTTGCAACACAGTATCACGTTGATTCCTTGTATGTAAAATGTATGTAAGTTGTACAGCATAAAAATTGTGTAAGCATACTTTTCCCCCAATTTGTAAATGATTGAAATATTGTATAAGCGTAAAAAGGGGCCACGAAACTCACTTGTTAGGTGGTAAGTATGTATGAGTGATGTAATCCCAAATGTTTAATGCAATTAAACAGTCAAACACCTATTGACAGTTATTGTATAGCATTAATGATATGATATATGTATAAGCGCGCAATAATGATGGGTCGGTTCGGGTCGTATCGGATGGGTCACGCACAACACACACAGACTGACACACGTACTAGACCTTATGTAGATCCAAGTACAAGACATTGTCGCCAATAATGATGATGTTTTAATAAAGTATCGTTGTTTATTGAAGAAGTATTGAATAAGTTTCAATAGTTGAAAGTCGATTTGGTCGTTGTAAAAGCGTTAGTTTAATTTGCTCAAAATAGTTTCTGTGCCCTTTCTCACGTTGACTTTAATCTTTGTGGCCAAACAATGGCATTATTGTGTTAGTGTTACCTCGACACCACACGACATACTCACGCCACGCACAAGGGGTCAAACACAACAATTTCAGTCGCATACAAGGCCAGACGCACGACTCAACCTCCATTCGTGCGAATCAACCCTCAATCGTGCGAATCAGCTTCATTCGTACGATTGAGCCTTCATTCGTATGATTGGCCTTCAGTCGTACCACACAACACCCAATCGCACGACTCACTTCCATGCGCACGAATCAACCTTCAATCGTGCGAATTAGCTACTTTCGTACGACTGAACCTTCATTCGTGCGATTGGACCCCAGTCGTGCGAATCACATTCATTCGCACACATTCAGTCGGTCGCCTGACTCAATCGCACACAATCACTCAATCGCATGACTCATTCGCATACACTCAATCGCACGCATGACTCAATCGCACACAGACACTCAGTCGCACAACTCAGTCGCACGACATGCCTAGTCGCACAACTCAGTCGCGCGATTGACTCAGACGCATGATCCAGTCGCACGACCCACTTAGTCGCACGGCTCAATCGCATAGATGACCCAATCGCCTGATCTGCACAATCGCGACTGTGGTCGGGAGGAACAGCCCCCGAGCTGCTCTAAACACGGGTTTTACACCACAAGGACCTCTAGAAACACTCAACACACATACACAAGCATAAAACACAAGCAAAGAGACCTCACACGCACCCATACGACCTTGTGTGTTCGGGTTGAACCCGAACACCCGAAACCCTAGTTTGGACAGCCGTGAAAAGGCTCAAAAATGGACAACCAAAGACAACTACCTGCTAAGGAGGGGTAGTCTAAGCTGTAGACGGTGACAAGACGAAGAAAACGAGACCTCTCGGGTCGGATTTGGTGCTAAATGGAGATTTTGTGTGTGAAGGAGATGAAGATGAAGAAGATGGTGAATGTGAGATTAGGGCTGGTAAGAGGGTATTTATACCCAGCCCAAGTTTGCAAAATTACAAGTTTAGTCCCTGCACTTAAACCACGAGTTTTCCCAAATTTTGTTCTGTTGAAAAACGACTTCGTTAGGTGTTTCATATTAATTGTAAAAGTATATTTAATGTTGTCATGACTTAAGAAATGGTTATATTAAAACATTTATTATATTTATAAAATGATATATTTAACGTTTTCAAAAATGAAAGTTTTAAAGGTCTTTTTAAGGTTCACACACGGTTTAAAACGAATGCACACACAACGATAATATTACACACATGATATCCACATAAAGAGTCAAATAATGATGAGGAATGACCAAATATAGAATAAATGATGGACAACCACGTTAATTGACGGACCTTAAAGTGACGGATGTCACACCCCCAAAATTATGGGTACTACACCCCCACCGAAGTGGGTACATCACCCCCACCGAAGTGGGTACATCACCCCCACCAAAGTGGGTACATCACCCCCACCGAAGTGGGTACATCACCCACACCGAAGTGGGTACATCACCCCCATCAAAATGGGTACATCACCCCCATCAAAATGGGTACATCATCGAAGGTCAGCCACAAAGACTGGAACCCTTGCGTGCACACTATAGACTAGCTGAACCTCTCACGGTTAAGCCTAAGGCATTAGAGCCGTGCACTTCACTTCGCTTCACATACATACCTCACACGATTTCATTCATTCATTAATGCATGCATTCATTCATTACGTTCCTCTTTTCTTTATCTTTCACTTTACGTTACATAATACTTTCATTTCATTCATTAACGTTCAACGCAAATACATAGAAAGATAATCATACATAGCAAGGAACACAACATAAACATAAACATACGGCCTCGTCATACATATGCATCAATCATACATCACATCACGCACATCATACATACTACGCATCACACGCACCGTCGTGCCTAACATAAAACATAACATTATGCATATTACCATCATCTCCATCAACATTATCATCATAATCTCATCATCCTGCGTCACCCTATACCGTCCATGCCCATCACATCGTCGAGGAGTTTCATCCCGGCTATCATCTCTGAACACTTAGGCGAATGGGCACCTATGCAAATGGACCCTATGCGAATGGACTATGGGCGAATGGACCTCTATGCGAATGGACTCCCAGTCGCATAACTCTCATGCGTATGTCCTTCAGTCGCATGACTTCAGGCGTATGGGCTTCAGTCGCATACTCTTCATGCGAATGAACCTCAGTCCCATGGCCTCCAGGCGCATGGACTTCAGTTGCATAACCTCCGTACGAATGAACCTCAGTCGCACCATCCTTCAATCGCATGGCTCCCAAGCACATGAACTCCAATCGCATGACCATCATGCGTATGGACCTCAGTCGCATAGCAAACGTGCGTATGGACCTCAGTCGCACTTCAATCGACCGAATGGCCTCCAGTCGCCCTCCAGTCGGTCGCCTAGCCCTAGCTGGTGCAGAGTGCAGTTAGGTCGACTGCAGCCGCGGGTTTTCGACCTCCAACCCTTTCCAAACCTCTTTTAAGCTCAAATCAACCCTTCTAAAGGTTAGGGAAACATACCATGACCTCATACAAGCATAACCAAGCAAGAAATCGATCCTCAAACGCATCATACACATACATACATACATCAAAACGGGTTTTCACCCAAAAACTCGAAAATAGGTTTTTGGATGTGTTCCAGCCCCAAAATCAGTTGAAAACGTGTAAAAGAGGGGTCCTAGAACTCACCTTAACGATCCCGTCAAGTAGAGCTTCGATTTGACTCGCTCCGCGTCAAATTCCACGCTCGAATTCACCCGAACCAACTTTTCTCCTCTTTTCTCCTTCTCCTCTCTTCTCCTCTCTTGGCTGAAATATGGGGAGAATAGGGGTGTTCTCCCCCTTTTATACTCCCGTGCGTCGAACTTTCTCTCGTTGGCGGGTTTGGTCCCTCGACTTCGGTCTTTATTTCTTTTTCTTCTCTCGTTGGCTACAAAGAAATTTCCGGGTGTTACAAGTCCACCCCCCTTAAATGGGTTTCGTCCCCGAAACCTGTTGTTCCTTTAACCATTGCTTGGAAATTCTGTCTCATCTCTTTTCCAGTCTCTCACCTGGAGTTCAATCGCTCTACGTTGTTTATCAACATACGACTTCTGGTCTATCTTTGGCTACCTCTCTCAGGGCTTTGATTCCTTTCGAATTTCTCAGTCGTTGCCTCAGTCACCTCAATATTTCCCAAACGTCGTTTGGTGCTTGGCCTTTACTTGTAGACAAGTAAGGCATCTACTCACTTACTCCATCATGTCACGCTTCATGCACCTTCCCGCCATTGCCATCGAAATCACCTTCGGAATCGTCGTGACTCAATCACCTTAAGCCATTACCATGATCCCCTCATGCGCTGTTAACCGTATCATCTCTTTGCGACACCTAGTGTTCGCTCCGTAGTCCGTCAAACAATCTACTCTTAGGGCTACATCGAATGGCGTATCTATATTCTTACCACTAACAGGCAGTTTTGCATAGAAAGCAGCAGGAATAAAACTTTTTACTAACGCCAACATTAAATACACAAGCTAAAGATCTATTTACTAGGAACATACCTGACACCACATCAAAGTCCGTCCTAGGTTCCTTCGATCTTCTTCACTCCCGAACCTCCGGCCCTTTGCTTCTTACAGTCCCTGCTCTTATGACCTTCCTCACCACAAGAATAACACTTCCCCATACCACAGTTCTTCGCTACATGTCCGGTCCCTCCACAACGAAAGCAGGCATCAGTTCCCAATCTACATTCCCCGGGGTGCCTGTGTCCACACTTGTCACACCTTTCCGAACCCACATCATCCATGACCACTCGCTGGTCATCCACCCGTGCACCTTTGTTACTTGGAGCGGCTTTGCCGTGTCCCAATCGCTTCCCATTCCAATCCCGATCACCATCTCCTTTCTTGCTACCGTCTGTCACCACCATCAATCTTTCATCGTATAATCTTCCCGCTAAATCAACCGCCGACCTAAACGTGCTCGGTCGGGCAGCAATCATGTGCCTACGAATATCCGCTGGCAGGCCATGGATATACCTCTTGATCTTTCATGAGAGGGGTGTCACCTGATCCGGCACCAGTCGTGCCATTTCGTTGAACTTGGTGGTGTATTGCTGATGCGTCATTGTTCCCGCCTCCAGCTGCAGGAACTCTCTTTCAACTTTATCCATCTCACGGTGAGGACAGAACTCCTCAATCACCAGCCTCTTCAACTCTGGCCATCTCATCCTTCCGATAGCTCTGCTTCCCTCAACTTGGACTATGTTGTCCCACCAGCACAAAGCTGAGTCCACGAAAGAGTGGGTAGCCAAGTTTACTTTCTGATCTTCTCGGCACTCGCTGATATTTGAAACAGCTTCCATCTCTCTCACCCATCAGTGAGCAGCAGCAGCAGTGCCATTACCATCAAAAGTAGGGGGCTTGCATCGCTGAAACGCCCCATAGTTACAGCCTCGTGCCGCCTCCGGCGTAGGCTCTTCCTCTTCTTCTTCCTCTTCTTTATCGAAGAGAACCGTTTCAGTCTCGGGTCGTCTCCTTTCGCCCGAAGGTCTACCCCTTTCCCTTCTCTCCTCATCTCTAACAGCCTTTATAACTTCGGTCACCACAGACGGTAGGATCGTCTGCATGACCTGATGCACTTCCTCCACGACCGCCTCTCTCATCGAGGCCCTCTGATTAGCATTCTCGTCACCGCCCTCAGGATGAGGGGTCACAGGTTCTTCATGAACTACCCTTTCGGCCCTTGCCCTTCCTCTTGTGACCCGTGGTTCAGCACCACATCCACCGTCACCTCCACCACGAGAAGCTTTCGAAGATCTTCCACCAGCCATTCTCTAAACACACTGAAAGATTCAAACACTAACACGGTCATTCAAGGAACAGCTCAGTTTATGTCAAGTATAGTAAGTCCCTAATTACAGTGGCCAGTTGTGATTAGCCACTTACTTTACTCTTCATACTCCGAGCATTACCTATCCTGACTACATCAGTATCTAAATCTACCAGCAACACATAAACCATATAACATGCGCACATAAACCAGTTAACTTTACAAAAACATACCTGATGGCACACAGCTACTCAGATTGGCATCCCATTCCCTTTTCGTCCCATTCTCAGTTTAAGATTAGGTTTTTGAAAATATTTACCCAATTCACTTAAACTTTGGCTCTGATACCAACTTGTAAGGCCCCGTTCCCGGGACGCCTACAGTTGGTCATTCATCACACTCAAAACATATATTTACATTTTTCCTTTCATAAATAGTTGCAGCGGAAACATTAAAAACATAATTCCATTCCATCAAAATACTTTTGCACATTAGTACAATCGTTCCTTTAACACTATCAGGTTACATTTATTACAAAAGCATTAAACATAAAGATGCCATCCAAAATACGCTGAGTAGCCGCCCCGTGCCATCCTCAGCAACATACCTGCCAACTGGAAACACATCAAAGTCAGCGTTGCTGAGTGAGTTCTAGTTTTATAATAAAACTTACTTTTCTTTCGTAAAACCGTTCTTTACTTTCTTTAACAAAAACATTCTTACATACATGTGTTCACACATCATACGTACATACAGATAATATCATTATTATCTTCATCATTACGTTCATTACATTCATCATTCATCATACATCATTATCTTTCACTTCTTTCTAGATCCTGTCAGACTTTACCCTCTTCATGGCACACAGCCACGATTACTGAGGTCGAATGACAAGGATCCCATTTCATACATTATTAGGATCATTCATTAACGTTCATTTCATACATTCATTCTTTCATTCACCCCTTTACTCATTACCCTTCCTTACTCGAATCCTGTCTCATGCAATATCCCCGACTCATGCTCAAAAGCTGATGATGTGCCGGGACCTGCTCACAAGTCCCCGACTCACGTCCGAAGACTGACACAACACCGTGATACGCGACAAAGATCCCATACAAGTCAATCACAGGGATTGAACTCCATCCGAGGCTGTTGCAACACTGAGTCGCTCACCTCAATAGCCATCTCAATGAATGTACGCTATCCGAGTCTTTTGCACCCCTAGGGTTGCTCACCTCATTGCCCATCACGATAGCAAGCTATCCGAGTCTTTTGCAACAACAAGGTTGCTCACCCCAAGGCAACATCACGATAGCGCGTACTCGAGTCTTTTGCAACGACCGGGTTGCTCACCTCATACATATGCATGGCTTCATGCTACACCCCTGGAGTTATGCGTAACCCGGGTAACCATCATACATTACACCCCCAACATTATGGGTACTACACCCCCACCGAAGTGGGTACATCACCCCCACCGAAGTGGGTACATCACCCCCACCGAAGTGGGTACATCACCCCCATCGAAGTGGGTACATCACCCCCATCAAAATGGGTACATCACCCCCATCAAAATGGGTACATCATCGAAGGTCAGCCACAAAGACTGGAACCCTTGCGTGCACACTATAGACTAGCTGAACCTCTCACGGTTAAGCCTAAGGCATTAGAGCCGTGCACTTCACTTCGCTTCACATACATACCTCACACGATTTCATTCATTCATTAATGCATGCATTCATTCATTACGTTCCTCTTTTCTTTATCTTTCACTTTACGTTACATAATACTTTCATTTCATTCATTAACGTTCAACGCAAAGACATAGAAAGATAATCATACATAGCAAGGAACACAACATAAACATAAACATACGGCCTCGTCATACATACGCATCAATCATACATCACATCACGCACATCATACATACTACGCATCACACGCACCGCCGTGCCTAACATAACACATAACATTATGCATATTACCATCATCTCCATCAACATTATCATCATAATCTCATCATCCTGCGTCACCCTATACCGTCCATGCCCATCACATCGTCGAGGAGTTTCATCCCGGCTATCATCTCTGAACACTTAGGCGAATGGGCACCTATGCGAATGGACCCTATGCGAATGGACTATGGGCGAATGGACCTCTATGCGAATGGACTCCCAGTCGCATAACTCTCATGCGTATGTCCTTCAGTCGCATGACTTCAGGCGTATGGGCTTCAGTCGCATACTCTTCATGCGAATGAACCTCAGTCGCATGGCCTCCAGGCGCATGGACTTCACTCGCATAACCTCCGTGCGAATGAACCTCAGTCGCACCATCCCTCAATCGCATGGCTCCCAAGCACATGAACTCCAATCGCATGACCATCATGCGTATGGACCTCAGTCGCATAGCAAACGTGCGTATGGACCTCAGTCGCACTTCAATCGACCGAATGGCCTCCAGTCGCCCTTCAGTCGGTCGCCTAGCCCTAGCTGGTGCAGAGTGCAGTTAGGTCGACTGCAGCCGCGGGTTTCGACCTCCAACCCTTTCCAAACCTCTTTTAAGCTCAAATCAACCCTTCTAAAGGTTAGGGAAACATACCATGACCTCATACAAGCATAACCAAGCAAGAAATCGAGCCTCAAATGCATCATACACATACATACATACATCAAAACGGGTTTTCACCCAAAAACTCGAAAATAGGTTTTTGGATGTGTTCCAGCCCCAAAATCAGTTGAAAACGTGTAAAAGAGGGGTCCTAGAACTCATCTTAACGATCCCGTCGAGTAGAGCTTCGATTTGACTCGCTCCGCGTCGAATTCCACGCTCGAATTCACCCGAACCAACTTTTCTCCTCTTTTCTCCTTCTCCTCTCTTGGCTGAAATATGGGGAGAATAGGGGTGTTCTCCCCCTTTTATACTCCCATGCGTCGAAGTTTCTCTCGTTGGCGGGTTTGGTCCCTCGACTTCGGTCTTTATTTCTTTTTCTTCTCTCGTTGGCTACAAAGAAATTTCCGGGTGTTACAAATACGGGTAGTTTGTTTATACTTTTCACCATGTTTCCTTGCTTAGATGGTCAATAAACTATTCAGTTAATGCATGGTAGTCATTTTGATTGATTTAAAGGAGTTTTGCGGTGAGAGTGTTTGAAGTTGGTTGTGGAGTGTTCTCGATGAGTTTTGAGAGGAGTGGATTGATTTTAAGGGTCTTTCGTATGGGTTCGTGTTTGGTTTTGGTTCCATCTAAACAATAGATACTATTTTACATTTGTGATTGATTAGTGTGATTCCAATGATGATTTTAATCAGATTAGATTTGATTCATTCACGAGTTTGTATAGAAAGCTTGAGAATCAAAACTACATAGCATTAGAGGTTGATAATAAAAGCCAGAAACTATCCACGGGAGAACTATTGTTGTTTGATGTTTTTGTATAACTAATTTATTTCACATGTAAATAGTTAAGCTTTCATATATACCATGATGCACCCATTTTATAGTTGCACAATTTTGATAAAAATACAATTAAACTTCATTTACTTTCGCGGTTACCTGGTTCACTTATGCTTCATCGTTCATACATCGCGTTTCATGTTTAATGATTGATTACATTCATTCCGCAATTCTAGTTTGATTCCCGGTACATATTGGGTAGTTTCTTTGTACTTCTCACAATGTTTCTTTTCCTAGATGGTCAATTAACTATTCAATTGATGCATGGTAGTCATTTTGATTGATTTGGAAGAGTTTTGAGGTGAGAGTGTTTGAAGTTGGTTGTGGTGTGTTCTCGATGAGTTTTGAGAGGATTGGATTGATATTAAGGGTCTTTCGTACGTGTTCGTGTTCGGTTTTGGTTTCCATTTAAACAATAGTTGGTATGTTATATTTGTGATTGATTAGTGTGATTCCAATGATGATTTCAATTAAATTAGATTTGATTCATTCACGACTGTGTTTAAAAGTCTTGAGAATCAAAACTCCATAGCATTAGAGATTGATAATAAAAGCCAAAAACTATCCACATGAGAACTATTGTTGTTTGATGTTTTTGTATAACTAATTTCTTTCACATGTAAATAGTTAAGCTTTCATGAATTCCATGATGCACGAGTTTTATAGTTGCACAATTTTGATGAAAATTCAATTAAACTTCATTTACTTTGGTGGTTACCTTAATTCACTTATGCTTCATCGTTCATACATCACGTTTAATGTTTAATGATTGATTACATTCATTCCGCTATTTTGGTATGATTCCTGGTACTTATTGAGTGAATACAGGTAGTTTCTTTATACTCCTTACCATGTTTCCTTGCCTAGATGGTCAATAAACTATTTAGTTGATGCATGGTAGTCATTTTTATTGTTTTTTAGGAGTTTTGAGGTGAGAGTGTTTTAAGTTGGTTGTGGAGTGTTCTTGATGAGTTTTGAGAGGAGTGGATTGATTTTAAGGGTCATTCGTATGGGTTGGTGTTCTGTTTTGGTTCCATTTAAACAATAGATACTATTTTACATTTGTGGTTGATTAGTGTGATTCCAATGATGATTGTAATCAGATTAGATTTGATTCATTCATGAGTGTATCTAGAATCCTTGAGAATCAAAACTCCATAGCATTAGAGGTTGATAATAAAAGCAAGAAACTATCCACGGGAGAACTTGTAACCCATCAAAACTAATCATAGTATTTCAGTAAGTTTTGGATGATGTTGGTTATGTGATGGGATGTTTAAGGCTGAAAATATAAATGTTATAGAATTATAGGCAATTTGGACATATTCGGGGACCCAAAAAGTGGTAAAAAACAACTTTAAAACAATAAAACATGGATTTAACCATATTAAAAAGAATTCCAGGTTCTAAAAGGGTTAACAAAGTATTTGGGTCGGATTTGTCAACTTAAATGGTCAAAGAATGGGTTAAATGGAATTCTTAGTGAAAAACGGGTTTTAATCGAGTAACGTTTGAAAGAAATTTAAAAATGGGGATTTAACACCAAAATTTATGGAAACCATAATATTTCAGTAAGTTATGTACTATAAGATCTAAAAGAGTTGAAAATTTGGTCAAATGAACTTTTAACGGGTCAAATTCGGTTAAAAACGCGTTTAAACGGGTAAAACTTAAAAAGTAGTCTTGCACCAAAAGAGAGCTCGAAATGCATCTCTAGCAGATTAAAAACCTTAAATAAAGTCTTAAAAATGATATTTAATGAATCTAAGACCGTTAAATTAGAAATCAACACTCAACTATTAAAACCCTCGGTTTTACCGTAACCGGTAACGAGAAACATGAAAACTCATAAACCGGACTTAAACTCTGAAATTTTGGTAGAAACTTACTCAAAATCAGTTAACTAACTCCAAGAAACTAATATTTGGGCATAAAAGACATTAAATGCAAGAAACCAAACTTTGGGGTTGAAATTGTAAATTTTGAAACTTGAAGGACTAAACTGTAAATTTTTGCTCAACTTCTATAAACCGACCCCTTGATCAAGGAACCACTTAAAAGACTCAAATTAACTGAGATAAGTGATTTAGCATAGCAAATCATATACTCTTTCCTAAGAAACCCAAACTTTCTATAAAATGACACTTTTTATGTAAAGACTTAGAAATTCAAATGCTATTAAGGTTCTAACCTTATGACAACTTATGGATCTCCATAACCCTAGAATTAATGGATTAACATTTAAATCTTATTGTTTAGGGTGCTAGATTTGAGACTTTTCCCGGTACACGCAGTGACCCCTTTTGCTTAAATTTTAAGGTGAGTTTAAGTGTTTCCCTTTTTATTACTGTTTTTAGGATGAAGCATGCTCTGTTTAAACTAAACTATTTCTGTGCTATATTATGATGCTATATGTTTGTAACAACCCGAAAAGTCGAAACGAGTCATTAAGGATAATGGGCTTAATTATTGGGTATTTTAATAAGGTAAAGAAATGGTCATGGGCTAAAATTAGGCTTATTGGGTAGTGGCCTATGGGATTAAAGGCCCATAATCAGCCCTTAAGCACCCAAAACCAGCTTCATCTTCCTCATTACAACCCTAGCCACCAAAATTCGTAGAGAGAGAAAGTAGAGAGAGAAAGTGAAGAAAACTCAAGATTTGAAGCTTCCAAGGTAAAGAGATTGAAGGTCTGGGTGTTGGAGCATCAAGATCTAAGAAAGAAGCAACAAATCCAGGTAAGAATCGACCTCTAAACCCTTCTGTAGATCAAACCCGGATTCTAGGGTTTTGGGTTTTGAAAAGTTGCAAGACATCGCATAAAGGTCACATTTTTACGTATGAAAACATGTATTAAGCTTAGATTTAGCCTCATGGATGATAAACTAAGAGATTGGACGTAAAAAGTTATGATTTTGGGTTAAAAACGGACTGGTTCGTAATTTTTATGCGATCTGCAAAACTGTATATTCATCCAGCGAATTTGCATATTCAATCAGCGAAACTGTGGATCTTCCTGCGAAATTATAGTTTCGCAGGTAGTTTCGCAGACATGTTTTTTTCCAACGAAAGTTGGGCGAAACTGGCAGCAAAACTGGCAGCGAAGATGCCAGCGAAACTGCCAGCGAATGTGCTAGCGAAACTAGCAGCGAAACTGTTGGTGAAACTAGCAGCGAAAGTGTTGGCGAATCAAGCTGCGAAATTGCTGATCTTGCAGCGAAATTAGCAGCGAATTTAGGCACAAAATTAACCCCTTAGAGTGTTAACTTGTCTGCAGGTTGTGTAGTGGGATCCTAGCCTAGAAAGCTTAGTCTAGAGGTTATTCGTGGTATCCAAGTGAGTTCTAGATCCCCTATTTATAAGTTTTCCATGTTTTGGGGCTATTATGCATACTAAATTTACGTTTTTAAACGACCAAGATTTTAAGGGGGTTGCCCCTTGGACCGCACTAGGGGCTGCTGCCCCTAGGACCCCGCTGTCAGGGGCTGCCGCCCCCGAACCCTCGCTGTCCCACGGCGGGTCGGTTATGTTTATGATGGCTAGTACTTGGTATGTTGTGTATTTAATAAGTTAAGTATTATATATTAAAGCGGAAGATGATATTAATGAAAAGCGAAACTTAATGAATGTTACCCCCGGGCCCGTTTGATGATGTAAAGTCTTGCAAGCACTATGATAGACTTCACTTATGTGAGTCTGATGTATGATGATGGATCTGTATTCATGAGCGGGCTATGTGCCTTGCAGTGTGGATCAACTGTCGGGGGTTAGCTACCGTATTCATGTGTACCGACAGGGATTGACATTTGTTGTCAATCAACATGGAGCTCTTGCTTTGTGCAATCTCGTTTATGATGAAAGTGAAAGATAATGAAAGAATGAAAGATAATGAACATGCTTATTATGATGCAAGTTATGTTATGTACTATGATGTATGCATGGTCATTATATGAAGGATAAAGTTTATATTTTCTTATATTATTTAAAACTAGAACTCACTCAGCGAAGCTGACTTTTATGCATAATAGTTGGCAGGTAAACGCTGATGCTGGGGATGGCACACGGAGCTACTTGGGGAGCTATGGATGGCATTATTATTTATGAAATCTTTATTGTAATTTAAGAACAAGTAACATGTTTTGTTTGAAATTAAAGGACAAATGTATGAGTACAATATGGTTTCTAAGTTTTAAATGAATGTCTAATTATTTCCGTTGCAATGTTTATTTATTAAACTGATTTTATGCTATGATTAACCAACTGTGAGGCTTCTCGGGAATGGGGTCTTACAAGTTGGTATCAGAGCCAAAGTTTAAGAGAATTGGGTGAACTATTTTCAAAACCTAAACTTAAACTGAAAATGGGACCGAATGAAGGATGCCAATCCAAGTAGCTACATGCCATCAGGTAAAAGTTTCAATTAAACCGGAATTATGTGCGTATGCTATTTGTTTTATGTGCTTGTAGATTTGAATACTGATATGTGTTAGGATAGTGATTGCTTGGGACAGGAGGGTAAGGTAAGTGGTTAATCACACTTGGCCACTGTAATTAAGGACTTACCATACTTATAATGATCTGAGCAATTATCTTGAATAACCACTTTGGTGTTTGAATCTTATAGGAATTAGTTATGGCTGGTAGAAAATCTGGGAAGGCAACCCGAGGCGGTGCTTGTGGCGGGCGTACTACTGAGCCACGTGTCACCCGGAGCAAAGCTAAGGCTCCCGAGACTGTTCATGAGGAGTCAGACCTCCATAGTCACCCGGAGGGGGAGGGATCAGCCACCCTCAAACCCACTGTGAAGGAGGCTATCGCTGATGAGGTCTACAATGTCATGCAAAATGTCTTACCCTCAGTGGTGACCGAGGTGATCAAAGAAGTTAAGAATGGAGAGAAAGCTGAGAAGAAAGGGAAGGAAAGTGAGAAGAATTCAGGAAAGTCCACTGGGAGGACTGAGGAATCTGAAGAGGAGCCATCAAACCCTAAAGTGGTAGTCTATGATGGTGACAGTGATGAGGAGTCCAAGAGAGAGACTACTAGAGGGTGCAACTATAGGGCATTTCAAAGGTGCAAGCCCCCAACCTTTGACGGTAACGGCACTGCTACTGCCGCTCATCGTTGGGTCAGAGAGATGGAAGCGGTACTGGAAATTAGTGAGTGCCGAGAGGATCAAAAAGTTAAGTTTGCCACTCATTCCTTCGTTGACTCAGCGTTATGCTGGTGGGACAATATTGTCTCGGCTGAGGGGAAGCAACCGATAGCCAAGATGAAGTGGTCTGAGTTGAAGGAGTTAGTGCTGGAGGAGTATTGTCCCCATCGGGAATTAGACAAGATCGAAAAGGAGTTCTTGTATTTGAAGGCTGGGAACATGACTCATCAAGAGTATACCTCCAAGTTCAATGAACTTGCAAGACTTGTGCCAGACATGGTGACACCTGCATCCAGGAAGATATCCGGCAATCGAAGAGACAAGCAATCATAGCAGGCACGAAGCACCAGAAAAGGGGTGGAGAACTTCTTTCGTCGAAAGTGTTTACAGGGTTTGCCTGTGGACATCAGGAGGCACATGATTGCAGCCAGACCGGGTACGTTTAGGTCTGTGGTGGATTTAGCTAGGAGGTTGTACGATGAGAGAGACCCAGTGCCTGTACAGAAAAAGGTGGAGAAATGGAATGGGAACAAGAATGGAAATGGGAAGAGGTTCGGAGGTGATAACTTCCGGAGTGGAGAGAAGAGGATGAGGGTTGAGGATCAGTCTGGGAGACACGGAAATACTGGGGAAGGAGGTGCTTGTAGAAAATGTGGAAAAGGTCATTCAGGGGAGTGCAGAGTTGGGACGAGAAAATGTTTCAAATGTGGAGGCGAGGGCCACTATGCTAGGGATTGCAAGGTGGGGAGGTGTTACCAGTGTGGCGAGATGGGTCATATGGGAAAAGACTGTAAGAAAGGAAAACCAGAAGGATCAGGAACTGTTAAAGCTGGTGATAAGGGAAGAAGTGACGGTTCAAAGGCGAAGGCGAGGGCATTCAACATAACTCGCGAGGAGGCCAGGGCAGACCCAGAAGTAGTTTCAGGTATGTTTCTGGTAGACCATGAATATGCTTCTGTGCTCTTTGATTCTGGTGCTAGTAGGAGTTTTGTGTCTGCTGCCTTTTGTCGTTTGTTGCATGATAAGAGTAGAAAGTTAGATGAGCCTTTCTGTGTAGAAACAGCCATTGGTAAGTCCACTAAGGTAACTGAGGTGGTTGAGGATTGCCTGATTGAGTTAGAGGATTGTAAGTTCCCTGCTAGGTTGCATGTTATGGCCTTAGGAGGTTTCGATGTGGTGTTAGGCATGGATTGGTTATCTACCTACGAAGCCAATATTGTATGTAGTAAGAAGATAATTCGTCTAACAGCGCCCGACGGTAGTTCTGTTACGGTTCGTGGAGATAAGGTGTGCTGTGTACCGAAGGTCGTGTCGATGATCACAGCTGAAAAGTACTTGAGACGTGGGTGCAGCGCTTACTTGGCCTATGTAAAAGATGTGGATGCACCAGAGCCACAATTATCAGACGTGCCGGTAGTGTGCGAGTTTCCTGACGTCTTTCCTGAAGACCTGACCGGTGTGCCGCCTGACCGCGAAATCGAATTCCAGATTGATTTGCTACCGGGAGCTCAACCTGTCGCTAAAGCACCGTATCGATTAGCTCCTTCGGAGATGGTAGAACTGAGGGATCAGTTGCAAGATTTATTGGATAAAGGCTTCATCCGACCGAGTATCTCTCCATGGGGTGCTCCGGTTTTATTCGTCAAGAAGAAAGATGGTAGGATGCGGATGTGCATTGACTATCGCGAGCTCAATAAGCTGACCGTAAAGAATCGGTATCCGTTACCAAGGATCGAAGACTTGTTCGATCAACTTCAGGGTGCCAGCTGGTTTTCAAGGATAGACCTGCGGTCTGGTTATCACCAACTGAAGGTGAAAGAACAAGACATTCCTAAGACAGCATTCCGTACGCGTTATGGACACTATGAATTTCTCGTCAGGTCCTTTGGTTTAACCAACGCGCCAGCTGCTTTCATGGACCTCATGAATAGGGTATGTCGGCCGATGTTGGATAAATCGGTGATAGTATTCATCGACGACATTTTGATTTATTCAAAAAGTGAAGAGGAACATGCCGATCATATTCGAGAAGTATTGGAGACGCTTAGAAATGAGAAGTTATATGCTAAGTTCTCTAAATGCGCATTTGGCTTCGAGAAGTTCAATTTCTAGGTCATGTGGTTAATCCCGAGGGGATCAGGGTGGACCCTGCAAAGGTTGAAGCAGTGATGCAATGGGAACATCCAAAGACGCCATTTGAGATTCGTAGTTTCTTAGGCTTGGCAGGCTACTATAGGAGGTTTATCCAGGATTTCTCCAAGATAGCTTCTCCTTTGACTAAGCTGACCCGGAAGGACGTAAAGTATGAATGGGGTACTGATCAGGAGAACGCCTTCCTAGAACTAAAGATGAGGTTAACTCAAGCCCCTGTATTGACGTTACCTGAAGGGAACGAGGATCTGGTGGTCTACTCGGATGCCTCGTATGCAGGATTGGCTTGCGTGTTGATGCAACGAGGGAAGGTGATAGCCTATGCTTCTAGACAATTAAAGGTCCACGAGGCCAATTATCCCACCCATGATTTGGAGTTGGCCGCGGTGGTGTTTGCATTGAAGATTTGGAGGCAGTACCTGTATGGGGTGAAGTGCACCATCTTCACTGATCATAAAAGTCTAAAGTATTTCTTTGAGCAAAAGGAACTCAATATGAGGCAGAGGAGGTGGTTGGAACTGATCAAGGATTATGACTGCGAAATTCATTATCATCCAGGCAAAGCCAATGTGGTTGCTGACGCCCTTAGCCGAAAAGGACGACCCGAACCAATTCGGGTGAGGGCTTCCCAGATAATCATGACGCCTGATGTTATGAAAAGAGTGAGGGAGTTCCAGGATGAGGCATTAAGAGAGGACAGAGTCAACTCTGAAAGGATGAAAGGACAAGTTTCAGACTTAGGGGAAAACACCCTGGGTGTTAGAACCCGATCTGGGAGAATGTGGATCCCTCTCTATGGGAATCTAAGGGAGAAAATCATGGATGAGGCTCACAAAACTCGATATTCCATACACCCCGATGCCACGAAAATGTATCAGGATCTGAAGAAAGATTACTGGTGGCCGGGAATGAAGCGAGACGTGGCTAAGTACGTGAGCAAGTGCCTGACTTGTCTGCAAGTGAAGGCAGAGCACCAAAAGCCATATGGGAAGATCTAGCCTTTGGATATCCCTGAATGGAAATGGGAACACATCACAATGGACTTCATCACGAAGCTACCTCGCACGGCGAGGGGAAGCGACGTAATCTGGGTGATTGTTGACCGTCTAACAAAGAGCGCCCATTTCCTACCAATTCGTGAGACGTATTCCTCGGAGAGGTTGGCAGAGCTATTTATCAAGGAGATCGTGGCCCGTCACGGCGTGCCACTGACTATCGTTTCGGATAGGGACACGCGGTTTACGTCCAAATTCTGGAAGAGGTTTCACGACTCAATGGGGACTAGACTGCATATTAGTACGGCTTACCATCCCCAGACGGATGGTCAGTCGGAAAGGACGATCCAGACTTTAGAAGACATGCTACGAGCCTGTGTAATCGACGTTGGAGGAAGCTGGGATGAGCACTTACCATTGGCGGAATTCTCATATAATAATAGTTACCATGCCAGCATTGGTATGCCACCTTACGAAATGTTGTATGGTAGGAAGTGCAGAACGCCTGTGTGTTGGGGTGACATCGGGCAGAAGGAATTGGGGAGTCTTGAAGTGATTGAGGTCACAACTGAGAAGTTAGATAAGATTAAGGCGTTCATGAAAGCTGCAAAGGACCGCCAGAAGTCTTATGCTGATAAGAGGCGTAGGCCGATAGAATTTGAGGTTGGTGACAAGGTTATGCTCAAGGTATCGCCCTGGAAAAGGATCATCAGGTTTCGAAAAAGGGGAAAGTTGAGCCCAAGATTTATAGGGCCATTCCGTATTATCGCAAGGGTAGGAGAAGTGGCCTACAGATTAGAACTACCTGATGAGTTGAGTGGAATTCACCCTACATTCCACGTATCTCATCTCAGGAAATGTCTGGCAGATAATGATGCATTTGTACCATTAGAAGACATTGAAGTCGATGAACGGCTAAATTATGTAGAGCAGCCGGTGGCCATCCTTGATTGGAAAGAGAAGCACTTACGGAATAAAGTGGTTCCACTAGTACGGGTACAGTGGAGACACAGTAAAGGGTCAGAATCTACGTGGGAGACTGAGGAGGAGATGAGAAAATTTTACCCTCAATTGTTTGATGACTGACAGGTTTCGAGGACGAAACCTAAATAAGCGGGGGAGACTTGTAACACCCCGAAAAGTCGAAACGAGTCATTAAGGATAATGGGCTTAATTATTGGGTATTTTAATAAGGTAAAGAAATGGTCATGGGCTAAAATTAGGCTTATTGGGTAGTGGCCTATGGGATTAAAGGCCCATAATCAGCCCTTAAGCACCCAAAACCAGCTTCATCTTCCTCATTACAACCCTAGCCACCAAAATTCATAGAGAGAGAAAGTAGAGAGAGAAAGTGAAGAAAACTCAAGATTTGAAGCTTCCGAGGTGAAGAGATTGATGGTCTGGGTGTTGGAGCATCAAGATCTAAGAAAGAAGCAACAAATCCAGGTAAGAATCGACCTCTAAACCCTTCTGTAGGTCAAACCCGGATTCTAGGGTTTTGGGTTTTGAAAAGTTGCAAAGAATCGCATAAAGGTCACATTTTTACGTATGAAAACATGTATTAAGCTTAGATTTAGCCTCATGGATGATAAACTAAGAGATTGGACGTAAAAAGTTATGATTTTGGGTTAAAAACGGACTGGTTCGTATTTTTTATGCAATCTGCAAAACTGTATATTCATCCAGCGAATTTGCATATTCAATCAGCGAAACTGTGGATCTTCCTGCGAAATTATAGTTTCGCAGGTAGTTTCGCAGACATGTTTTTTTCCAACGAAAGTTGGGCGAAACTGGCAGCAAAACTGGCAGCGAAGATGCCAGCGAAACTGCCAGCGAATGTGCTAACGAAACTAGCAGCGAAACTGCTGGTGAAACTAGCAGCGAAAGTGTTGGCGAATCTAGCTGCGAAATTGCTGATCTTGCAGCGAAATTAGCAGCGAATTTAGGCACAAAATTAACCCCTTAGAGTGTTAACTTGTCTGCAGGTTGTGTAGTGGGATCCTAGCCTAGAAAGCTTAGTCTAGAGGTTATTCGTGGTATCCAAGTGAGTTCTAGATCCCCTATTTATAAGTTTTCCATGTTTTGGGGCTATTATGCATACTAAATTTACGTTTTTAAACGACCAAGGTTTTAAGGGGCGTTGCCCCTTGGACCCCACTAGGGGCTGCTGACCTAGCAGCCCGGCCCCAGCCAGGGGCGTTGCCCCTTGGACCCCACTAGGGGCTGCTGCCCCTAGGACCCCGCTGTCAGGGGCTGCCGCCCCTGAACCCCCGCTGTCCCGCGGCGGGTCGGTTATGTTTTATGATGGCTAGTACTTGGTATGTTGTGTATTTAATAAGTTAAGTATTATATATTAAAGCGGAAGATGATATTAATGAAAAGCAAAACTTAATGAATGTTACCCCCGGGCCCGTTTGATGATGTAAAGTCTTGCAAGCACTATGATAGACTTCACTTATGTGAGTCTGATGTATGATGATGGATCTGTATTCATGAGCGGGCTATGTGCCTTGCAGTGTGGATCAACTGTCGGGGGTTAGCTACCGTATTCATGTGTACCGACAGGGATTGACATTTGTTGTCAATCAACATGGAGCTCTTGCTTTGTGCAATCTTGTTTATGATGAAAGTGAAAGATAATGAAAGAATGAAAGATAATGAACATGCTTATTATGATGCAAGTTATGTTATGTACTATGATGTATGCATGGTCATTATATGAAGGATAAAGTTTATATTTTCTTATATTATTTAAAACTAGAACTCACTCAGCGAAGCTGACTTTTATGCATAATAGTTGGCAGGTAAACGCTTATGCTGAGGATGGCACACGGAGCTACTTGGGGAGCTATGGATGGCATTATTATTTATGAAATCTTTATTGTAATTTAAGAACAAGTAACATGTTTTGTTTGAAATTAAAGGACAAATGTATGAGTACAATATGGTTTCTAAGTTTTAAATGAATGTCTAATTATTTCCGCTGCAATGTTTATTTATTAAACTGATTTTATGCTATGATTAACCAACTGTGAGTCTTCTCGGGAACGGGGTCTTACAATGTTGTGGTTATGTTTGAGACCTGCTGATACCTGTATCACAGTCATTAATTCTTTTGTGAACCGCTTGTTTATATGGGTAGATCTACTTGGGGAATCCCCCACACACAGTGCCTTCTGTGATGAACGGGAAGGGTACCACACTGAGATCCTGCGGGGTCGTTTGTGGCATGTAACAGGTTTTACTAAGATACCATGGTGGACCATCCGGCAGGTACAGTCCACTGGTTTGAGGCTCAGTTCTCCCCACGGGGATTTAACCGGTAACTTAATTTTTGAAGAGGCTAACCGGGGCTGAGTGCAGGGTTGATTGTGATCCCCACAACAATGATACTATGACTTTTAATTAAAGAATGGATTCTAATGAATCCTTTTGTTTTTAAACTTTAAGCACTTGAATTCACAAACTTTCTAGTTGACACAATTTCTTTTGAGCATGTTTCAGGTAATCCATGAGTGGAGTCTAGCTGCGTAGTATACTTTGACCTAGCATCATGACCATGGCATCGGCTTGTTTAATTTTCAAATCTATCTAAACAATTTTTAATTTCTGTAACTTATACATTTTGTCATTATGTCGGTTGTACAATATAATTTGAGGGCTAGATTTGTTTCTAGCCCGGGTTGGTTTTAAAATTTTAAATTCCATGTGATGTTGTAACACCCGAAAATTTATTATTTTGAAGCCGGCGAAGAAAGAAAAGAAATAAAGTCCAAAGTCGAGGGACCAAACTCGCCAACGAAGAAAAGTTGGGGAATGTGGTGATATGTGTAGGGAGAGGGCAGCCCACTCTCCCCACACTTCACACATTTCGGGTTCAAGAGGGGGAAGAGAGAAAAGAAGAGAAAAAGAAGAAAAAGTGGTGTTTCGGGTGATTCGGGTGTCCAAATCCGTCGAGTGGCAAGCCAAATCGAAGCTCTTGTCTTTGTGCTCGATTGTGTGAGTTCTAGGACCCCACTTTTACTTGTTTTCAACTGATTTTGGGGCTGGAAGATGTTCAAAACCCGTTTTTGTGTGTGTATGTGTTTGACCCATTTGGGTGTGATGTGTATGATGTGTTTAGAGTATGATTTCGGGCTTGTGTGTGCTTGTATGGTGTTATGGTATGCATTCCTAAGGTCCAGGAGGGTTAATTTAGGCTTAGAATGGGTTTGGATGAGCTTGGAGGCCGAAAATGGCAGATTGGGTTCGGGATGAACTCCATTCTGCATCAGCTAGGGCTAGGCGACCAAATGAAGGCCATACGGCCGAATGAGGGCGATTGAGGGTCATTCGCACGATTGGGATTCATTCGCACGATTGAGGGTTCAATCGCAGGACTAAGGTTTCAGTCGCACGACTGGGAGTCCAGTCGCATGAGGATTGCACGACTGAGGGTTCAGTCGCATAGATGCTTAGTCGCATGAGTCCATTCGCATGAGGTCAGTCGCTTAGGGGTCCATTCGCAGTAGTCACATTCGCACAAGGTCCATACGAACGATTGAATGTTCATTCGCATAGATGACCATCCGCATGAGTCCAGTCGCATGATGTTCAGTCGCATGGAGGCCATGCGACTGAAGGGTGTCCATACGCCCGGATAGGGCTGTTGCACTCGAAGGAATGTGTAGTTGACTTCTGGCCTTCGGGGAAAGGTGCAGATGTAACTTTTGACGTAAAGTAACCCGTAAGAACATGTAAGAGAATGGTTATGGCCTTAGAGAGCATGTAGGGCATGATGATGATGATGTTGCATGTTTATGCATATTATGAATGTATGATGTTGCCCTGTATATGATGAATGGGTATGATATGTTCCTTATTATGATGTATGCTTATCTTTCTTGTGGCTTTACATGTCATGCTAATGAATGAATGAAGTATTATGTAATGTAAAGCGAAAGATAATGAAAGAGGAACATGAAGTAAGAATGCATGCATTAATGAACGATGAATGAACGAAAGAAAGGCTTGCAAGCATATATATTGGGGTGAGCGACTTTGTGTTGCAAAAGACTCGGATGAAGTGCAATCATTTAGATTGCCTATGAGGTGAGCAACCTTGTCGTTGCAAAAGACTCGTGTAAAGTGCTATCGTGACGTTGCCTTGGGGTGAGCAACCTTGCTGTTGCAAAAGACTCGGATAGCTTGCTATCGTGATGGGCAATTGGGGTGAGCAACCTTAGGGGTGCAAAAGACTCGGATAGCGTGCAATCATTGAGATTGCCATTGAGGTGAGCGACCATGTTGTCGCAAAAGACTCGGAAGAAAGAATGAACGAAAAGAACGGAAGATAATGAATGAGATGAAAGATAATAATGATATTATCTGTGTGTACGTATGTTGAATGATCACATGATAAAAGGAACGGTTTTCAATGAAAGTAAAGTATATTTATGTTATAAAACTAGAACTCACTCAGCAACGCTGACTTTTATTACGTTTTCCAGTTGGCAGGTAAATGATTGCTGAGCATGGCACGGCGAGGCTACTCGGCTATTTTGGGATGGCATCCAATTATATAGCTTTTGTGATGTAATGCAAACATGAATTTTGTAACCGGATAATGATGTATTATTTGGCAAAAGTAATTATAATGAAACGTGATGTCATTTTTGAATGTTTCTGCTGTAATGATTTCTTAATGTAATGTAAATATATGTTTTATGTGCGATGAATGACCAACTGTAAGCGTCCCGGGAACGGGGCCTTACAAGTTGGTATCAGAGCCAAAGTTTAAGTGAAATGGGTAAATTTTCAAAATAAACCTTAACTTAAACTGAAAATGGGACGAAAAGGGAATGGGATGCCAAACTGAATAGCTGCGTGCCATCAGGTATTTTCTTAAAGTTAACCGGTTTTATGTGCGCATGGTATATGTTATGTGTTGTATGTAGATTTGAATAATGATGTAGTCAGGACGGGTAATACTTGGGGTATGAAGAGTACAGTAAGTGGCTAATCACAACTGGCCACTGTAATTAGGGACTTACTATACTTGACATAAACTGAGTTGTTTCCTTGAATGACCGTGTTGGTGTTTGAATCTTTCAGTGTGTTAGAGAATGGCTGGTGGTAGATCTTCTAGAGCTTCTAGGGGTGGAGGCCGTGATGGCCCTGTTGCTGAACCACGCCCTAAAAGAGGAAGGCCTAGAACTGAGAAGGAGGTTCCTGCAGAACCTGAGACTCCTCATCCAGAAGCTGGGGATGAGAGCGCGAACTTGAGGGCCTCGGTAAAGGAGGCTGTTGTTGAGGAAGTACATCAGGTCATGCAGACAATCTTACCGTCTGTGGTGACCGAAGTCATCAAGGCTGTGAAGGAAGGGGAAAGGAAGGAGAGGAACCGGGCCTCGGGGGAGCAACCGGAGCCTGAAACGATCTTCTCCGATAATGAGGAGGAAGAGGAAGAGGAGCCTTGTTGGATCTAGAGAGGCTGTTGCAACCAAAACCATGTCACTTAGAATATTTTGAGTATAACATACAAAGGACTTCCGAAGCCAAGTGTGGGACTTCCGAAGGAAGAAGGAGCTCTTCCGAAGCCTAAGTGTAAAATACACTTCCGAAGGAAAACTCCAACTTCCGAAGATAAAGAAGTTACTTCCGAAGAATCAAGACTTAAAGATAAAGTTCTGAAGTCAACTTCCGAAGTATAAAGAAGTCCTCAAAGCCTCGGAAGCATAGAAGCATCTTCCGAAGTATAAGTGGGTTCGGAAGAACTTGTTCTTCCGAAGCCAGTTAACCTTCGGAAGACACTTCTATTATCCAGTAGACATAAGTATGGTCTGTCTGACAGTCCGCTGCAAATCTCTGAGATACTACATGGCGTTTTCTCAAAAGCCATGTAGTTGACCATACTTTAATCTACTGTTTACCTTTTATGTTAAGTACAGTTGCCATCTTTAGTTGGTGACAAAAGGTAAGTCATGGACATGTCATGACTACCATATCTTAGATAATACTTTATCTAAGATACCTTAACTATAGCATTGTAGTATATGCTTTAGTCGTAGGTTTCCAGCTGGTATCAAGTATAACCGGCTGTAGGATCTAGTATATATAGTTTCTCATTGTAACTCTTGTAATATGCTTGTAAGTGTCTTGTAATCTTGAGTTGAGAAGTAATATATACAAGTACCTTGAAAATACTCCTGCTTGTTCCTTGAATTACTTATTATATTATTATCAACTCTTGTTAAAGGCATTGCTTCATCTTGTTTAAGTGATATCATAAGTGAGTTTGAGAGAATTACAAGTGTTAAGTGACAAAACCCGATCCTGCAATTGGTATCAGAGCTTTTTAGGCTCTTGATTGTGAGATCTTACCATCCTAATCAACCAGTTTTTCACTCCTCCTTATACCTCACTCAAAAATGGCCCTCATCAAATCTGAAGTTGAAATGGGAACGATGACCAAAGCTCCCATCATCGACCCTGAAAACTTCAGGTCTTGGAGCAGACGAATGGAAGGCTTCATCAGATACCAGGATAGCAAGATGTGGCAGTCCATCGTTAATGGCCCGTACAAGCCAAAAGTTGCTGGTGGAAACGGTGCCATGATCGAGAAGGCTGTTGAAGACTACTCCGATGAAGACAGGAAGAAGCTTGACATAGACAGCAATGCTATGACTGTTCTCATGACTGCAATCCCAAACTCCATCATTGGTGGGGTTTGAGCATTGTAAGTCAGCCAAAGAACTCTTTGATGCACTTGCTCAAATGTACTCAAGCTCTAATGATTCAAAGAAGGACTCACTGAAGCAGCAGTTTGAGAACTTCACCTATGTTGCTGGAGAAACTTTTAGCCAGCAATATTTCAGGTATATGGATCTTATCTCCTCCCTCCAATCCGTGGGAATCACTCAAGAACTTAGATACCTTACCAGAAAGTTCATGAGTGCTCTACCCAATGAGTGGACTTTCTACTGTGTCTCCATTAAGAGAACAGAGAATTTAAACACACTCACCATGACCGAACTCTATGGGATCCTTGATGGATACCGTTTGGAAATGGAAAGTAAGAAGGGTCACCAAGCAAGCAGACGCTTGAGCCTTCCTGCTAGCAACGCTTTAATGGTTGCTGAAGGCTCAGGTATCTCCCAGTCTCAGCAGTACCTGTCATACACCCAGCAGCCATCTTGTTCATCTGGGCCTTACATCACATTCCCTGAGACTCCAAGGTCTCATCAAGCTCAGCAAAGCTCCTTTCAGGAGGGCTGTGCGTTTGTCTCAGGGAGTGGACACTCCAATGATCATCAATTCTGCTTTGATGATCTTGAGTGCTTCAGTCCAGATGACATAGAGTATGTGGACATTGTCCAGCAAATGGCTCTCCTAACCTACAGAGCGAAGAAGTTCTTTAAGAGAACTGGAAGGCAATTCCCTCAAAACCCAATCACTAGCAAGTTTGGGTTTGACAAAAGCAAGGCTAAATGTTACAACTGTAACCAGCTTGGCCATTTTGCAAGGGAATGCAAGGCTCCCAAGTCCAACCCGGGAACCTCACAGGCCTCCACACATCCTTCTACACCAAAGCCCAACGGGAAGTCAACTGAAACAACAGCTATGGCTCAAGAAGTTGACTGGAGCTTTATGGTTCAAGATATGACTCCTGCTCAAGCACTCATGGCAGGAACAGATGAAAACAAGGTATATGAACATCTCTGTACCCCTGCTTGTATTGCTAAGGTTAAATTGTACCAGGACTACAATATGGAAATTAAATCCGATATTGAGTCTTTAAATGTGCTAAAATCTGACTTTAAAAGAGCTGAATCTGACTACCAAAAGAAAATTGAGGAGTTAGAGAAAACTGTATCTCTTTTAAAACATGAACACACCAACTACAAGACTCAAATCAAGGATTTAATATCCAAATTGACTGAGGCTCAAGCCCAGCTTGTCACAGCTGAGGCTCAAGCTAGGAAGTATGCTATTTCTGAGCAAAACTTCCAAGCCATACTTGCATCATCCTCTCACTCCAAACTTTGCTATCAAAACAAAAGTGGGTTGGGAACCAATGAAATTGCTCCACCACACTCTTATGAGTCTATAAGACAGCCAAGGTGTGGTACTGAAGAGCAAGAGGTTCCATCTGTTAACCCACCTTGTAAAGAGTCAAAGAGTGATGCAACTGTGGAGACCATGACCATCACAGGGAAGGAACAGGTAATTGTGCCCTCCCCGGCCAATGATGATCAAACCCTGACCACCAAAGCCAGAAGAAGCAGGGCTAAAGCAGCCAGAAAAACTGCCAAGAAGGTGGCTGAATCCAAGCTGAAGATAGACCCAAAGCAAAAGGGTGTATTCATATCAGCAGGATTTCAGGTGGTTGGACCTTCTGATTCAGGAAAGGAGTATAGTACCAGTACTCCTATCCTACCAAAGGATCAGAAGTCAAAGGGAAAGGTTGCTGATGAGGAGAAAAAGAACAAGAAACAGCAACCCTCTAATTCCCAGAAAATTAACATTGCATGCATAATGTGTGGTCTGCAAAACCACATGGCTAAAGATTGTTATTACAATCCTGCTAGCACACATTATGCAAATAATGTTAAAAGAGAAAGAGTCAGGGAAGGTTTCACATTCGGACCATATCAAATGGTTCAAGTGATGAAAAAGGGAAAGCTTGTTTCCGAAGCAAGGCTTCTCTCGGAAGAAAACTCTTCTTCCGAAAGGAAAAAGGCTTCGGAAGTGAAAGCTGCAAAGACTCACAAAAGAGTCCCCTTGAAACCATCCCAGAAGAAGACTGCTTTGGAAGAAAAGGTGGTGAAGGTCTCTTCCGAAAAGAAAGAAGCTTCGGAAGAATGCCAAGCTACAAAAGCTTCATCAAGCTCATCTTCTATGATCAACCAAGGGATGGAATGGAAGATCAAGGAAGATGTTGTAGCCCAAACTTCTTCTTCAAAGACATCTATTGAACCCCCATGCATAAATTTTGGTTCAATCATGTCACTCTCATTGGAAGAACCCAAGACCAACAAGGCTTGGGTTTCCAATCAAAACTAATTATCTCACCTTATGTGCAGGGACATCCATATGACAAGAATAACAACATTTGGATTGTAGATAGTGGATGCTCCAGGCACATGACAGGGAACAGATCTCTCCTTCAATAATTTCAACATTATGATGGAGGTCCTGTCCAGTTTGGAGGTGAGGCCGGAGGATATATTTCTGGCAGAGGAAGTATATCCAATGGAAAGTTAAAAGTTGACAAAGTTAATTTTGTCAAACAGCTTGAACACAACCTGTTAATGTAACACCCGGAAATTTATTATTTTGAAGCCGACGAAGAAAGAAAAGAAATAAAGTCCAAAGTCGAGGGGCCAAACTCGCCAACGAAGGAAAAGTCGGGAAATGTGGTGATATGTGTAGGGAGAGGGCAACCCACTCTCCCCACACTTCACAAAATTCAGCCACCAAAGAAGAGAGAAGAGAGAAAGAAGAGAAAAAGGGAGAAAAGGGTTGATTCGGGTGATTCGGGTGTCCAAATTCGTCGAGTAGCAAGCCAAATCGAAGCTCTTGTCTTTGTGCTCGATTGTGTGAGTTCTAGGACCCCACTTTTACTCGTTTTCAACTGAATTTGGGGCTGGGAAGTGTTCAAAACCCGTTTTTATGTGTGTGTGTGTGTTTGATCCATTTGGGTGTGATGTGTATGATGTGTTTAGAGCATGATTTCGTGCTTGTGTGTGCTTGTATGGTGTTAAGGTATGCATTTCTAAGGTCCAGGAGGGTTGATTTAGGCTTAGAATGGGTTTGGATGAGCTTGGAGGCCGAAAATGGCAGATTGGGTTCGGGATGAACTCCATTCTGCATCAGCTAGGGCTAGGCGACCGAATGAAGGCCATACGGCCGAATGAGGGCGACTGAAGGTTCATTCGTACGATTGGGACTCAGTCGCACGACTGGGAGTCCAGTCGCATGAGGGATGTGCGACTGAGGGTTCAGTCGCATAAAGGCTTAGTCGCATGAGTCCATACGCATGAGGTTAGTCGCATAGGTGCCCATTCGCAGTAATCCCATTCGCACAAGGTCCATACGCACGATTGGATGTTCATTCGTATAGGTGTTCATCCGCATGAGTCCAGTCGCATGATGTTCAGTCGCATGGAGGCCATGCGACTGAAGAGTGTCCATACGCCCGAATAGGGCTGTTGCACTCGAATGAATGTGTAGTTTGACTTCTGGCCTTCGGGGTAAGGTGCAGATGTAAGTTTTGACGTAATGTAACCCGTAAGAGCATGTAAGATGAATGTTATGGCCTTAGAGAACATGTAGGGCATGAGAATGATGATGTTGCATGTCTATGCATATTATGAATGTATGACGTTGCCCTGTATGATGTTGATGATTATGTTTGATATGTTCCTTGTTATGATGTATGTGTATGATCATCTTTCTTATGGCTTTACGTATTATGACGAATGAAATGAAGTATTATGTAATGTAAAGTGGAAAGAGATGACACGTCTTGCATGCATCGGATAACGGGTCCTTCTTTGTGATTGACCATTATGTGGAACCTCTACCGCTTACCCTTAGTACTGTGGCATACGTTTAGCTATTCATTTCTTGACTTCGGCCCAGTGGCTATGACCGTCGGTTATTATTAGTACTGTGGCATACGTTTAGCTGTTCATTTATTGACTTCGGCCCAGTAGCTAAGACTGATTGGTTAACCCCAGTACCGTGGCATACGTTTAGCTGTTCATTTATTGACTTCGGCCCGGTAGCTGCGACTAATTGGGGTGTAGCATATGGTACTGGTATGGATGATGTCCGATGCGCAAGTAAGTAAAAAGGAACGAACGAACGAATGAATGAATGAAGAAGATAATAATGATATTATCTATGCGTACGTATGATGTGTGATCACGTTAAAGTAACGAATGGTTTTATATGAAAGTAAAGTATGTTTTATTATTAAAACTAGAACTCACTCAGCAACGCTGACTTTTATTGCATTTTCCAGTTGGCAGGTAAATGATTGCTGAGGATGGCACGGCGAAGCTACTCAGCTCTTTTGGGATGGCATCCAATTATATAGCTTTTGTGATGTAATGCAAACATGAATTTGTAACCGGATAATGATGTATTATTTGGCAAAAGTATTTATAATGAAATGTGATGTCATTTTTGAATGTTTCCGCTGCAATGGTTTCTTAATGTAATGTGAATATTATATTTTATGAGCGATGAATGACCAACTGTAGGCGTCCCGGGATCGGGGCCTTACAAGTTGGTATCAGAGCCAAAGTTTAAGTGAAATGGGTAAATTTTCAAAATAAACCTTAACTTAAACTGAGAATGGGACGGAAAGGGATGGGATGCCAAACTGAGTAGCTGCGTGCCATCAGGTATTTTCTTAAAGTTAACCGGTTTATGTGCGCATGGTATATGTTATGTGTTGTATGTAGATTTGAATACTGATGTAGTCAGGACAGGTAATACTTGGGGTATGAAGAGTACAGTAAGTGGCTAATCACAACTGGCCACTGTAATTAGGGACTTACTATACTTGACATAAACTGAGTTGTTTCCTTGAATGACCGTGTTGGTGTTTGAATCTTTCAGTGTGTTAGAGAATGGCTGGTGGTAGATCTTCTAGAGCTTCTAGGGGTGGAGGCCGTGATGGCCCTGTTGCTGAACCACGCCCTAAGAGAGGAAGGCCGAGAGTTGAGAAAGAGGTTCCTGCAGAACCTGAGACCCCTCATCCAGAAGCTGGGGATGAGAGTGCGAATTTGAGGGCCTCGGTAAAGGAGGCTGTTGTTGAGGAAGTGCATCAGGTCATGCAGACGATCTTACCGTCTGTGGTGACCGAAGTCATCAAAGCTGTGAAGGAGGGGGAACGCAAAGAGAGAAACCGGGCCTCGGGGGAGCGACCGGAGCCTGAAACGATTTTCTCCGATAATGAGGAGGAAGAGGAAGAGGAGCCTGTGCGGGAGGTGGCACGAGGCTGTAACTACGGGGTATTTATGCGATGTAAGCCCCCTACTTTTGACGGTAATGGCAATGCTGCCGCTGCTCACCGATGGGTGAGAGAAATGGAGGCTGTTCTCGACATAAGCGAATGCCGAGAAGATCAGAAGGTAAAGTTTGCCACCCACTCCTTCGTGGACTCGGCACTATGCTGGTGGGACAACATTGTCCAGGCAGAGGGTAATCGGGCGATCGGGCGAATGAGGTGGCCCGAACTGAAGAAGATGGTGATCGAGGAGTTTTGTCCTTATCGGGAAATGGATAAGATTGAGAGGGAGTTCCTGCAGCTGGAGGCGGGATCCATGACACACCAGCAATATACTACCAAGTTCAACGAGATGGCACGGTTGGTGCCGGATCAGGTGACGCCTCTTTCTCGGAAGATCAAGAGGTACATTCAGGGTTTACCGGTGGATGTCCGCCGGCATATGATCGCCGCCCGGCCAAGTACGTTTAGGTCGGCAGTTGATTTGGCCGGAAGACTTTATGATGAGAGGGGAGTGGTGGTGGTTGAAGCGAATAGGAAGGGTGGTGGTGATCGAAGCTGGAACGGGAAGAGGTTTGGTCGGGGTGAGGCCTCGACGGGTAACAAAAAGGCACGGGTGGATGACCGCCGCGTGGCCACACCGGGAGCAGGGTCGAGGAGGTGTGGAAAGTGTGGAAAGGAGCATGCGGGAGAATGCAGGCTGGGTTTGAACGTGTGCTTCAAGTGTGGGAAAACTGGGCATATGGCGAAGGATTGCCTGACGGGCAAATGTTTTAACTGTGGGGAAATTGGTCATATGAGCAGGGATTGCAAGAAGCCGAGGGCTGAGAGTTCGGGGGCGAAGAGGACGGGAGGTGATGGACCGAGGGCGAGCGCCAGGGCATTCACCATGACACAGGAGGAGGCTAGGACGGACCCTGACGTTGTGTCCGGTACGTTTCTGGTGAACCAAACTTTAGCTTCTGTGTTATTTGATTCTGGTGCTAGTAGGAGTTTTATTTCTGCTGCTTTCTGTGCTAAGCTGCCTGTTAGTAGTAGACGTGTTAATGCGCCCTTTGATGTAGAAACTGCCATAGGTAAGTCTACCAGGATTTCTGAGATGATAGAGAACTGTGATGTGGAGCTCGAGGGCCATAAGTTCCCGGTTAGACCGTTTGTGATGGCCTTAGGTGGTTTTGATTTGGTTCTTGGGATGGATTGGTTAGCGGACTTCGAGGCGAACATTGTGTGTCGCAAGAAGATGATTCGGTTGTCGGCGCCTGACGGTAGTTCAGTGACGGTTTATGGGGATCGGGTTACTACGATTCCGAAGGTGATCTCGATGGCGGTGGCGGGAAAGTGCATGAGGCGTGGATGTAGTGCCTACTTGGCCTATGTAAAGGATGTGGATACGCCAACACCACAACTAGCCGATGTACCAGTTGTGTGTGACTTTCCAGACGTGTTCCCGGAAGACTTATCAGGAGTGCCACCTGACAGAGAGATCGAGTTTCAGATTGATCTAATACCGGGTGCCCAACCTGTTGCCAAGGCACCGTATCGGTTGGCTCCGACCGAGATGAAAGAATTGATGGAGCAGTTGCAAGAGCTGCTTGATAAGGGGTTCATTAGACCGAGTATCTCTCCTTGGGGTGCTCCGGTCCTGTTCGTAAAGAAGAAGGACGGTAGTATGAGGATGTGCATCGACTACCGCGAGCTGAACAAGTTGACAGTGAAGAACCGATACCCCTTACCGAGGATTGATGATTTGTTCGATCAGCTTCAGGGTGCCAGTTGGTTTTCGAGAATAGATCTCCGATCTGGTTACCATCAGTTGAAGGTGAAGGAGCAGGATATTCCTAAAACAGCTTTCCGTACGCGCTATGGTCACTACGAGTTTCTTGTCATGTCCTTTGGCTTGACCAACGCGCCAGCTGCTTTTATGGATTTGATGAACCGTGTGTGTCGGCATATGTTGGATAAATCAGTGATTGTGTTTATTGATGATATCCTGATTTACTCGAGGAGCGAAGCAGAGCATGCCGGACACATTCGGGAGGTTCTAGAGACGTTGAGGAGGGAGAAGTTGTATGCGAAATTCTCCAAGTGCGCGTTCTGGTTGCGCGAAGTTCAGTTCTTGGGTCACGTGGTGAATCCTGACGGGATTATGGTGGACCCGGCGAAAGTGGAGGCGGTTATGCAATGGAAGTCACCAAAAACGCCATCAGAGATTCGCAGTTTCTTGGGTTTGGCGGGTTACTACAGAAGATTTATCCAAGACTTCTCTAAGATTGCTTCTCCACTAACCAAGTTGACTCGAAAAGATGTGAAGTTCGTATGGGGTCAAGCTCAAGAGAAGGCGTTTGAAGAACTGAAGGCGAGATTGACTCAAGCTCCTGTTCTGTCATTACCCGATGGGAGTGAAGATCTGGTGGTTTATTCCGATGCTTCTTACTCGGGGTTGGGGTGCGTGTTAATGCAGAGAGGAAAGGTCATAGCGTATGCATCCCGACAGTTGAAAGTTCATGAGGTCAATTATCCTACTCATGACTTGGAGCTAGCAGCCGTGGTCTTTGCATTAAAGATTTGGAGGCACTATCTGTACGGGACTAAGTGCACCATATTCACTGACCACAAGAGTCTGAAGTACTTCTTTGAGCAGAAGGATTTGAACATGAGGCAGAGGCGGTGGTTGGAACTTATAAAGGATTATGATTGTGAGATCCACTACCATCCGGGCAAGGCCAACGTGGTGGCTGATGCCCTTAGCCGGAAGGAGAGGCCCGAGCCGATTCGGGTGAAAGCCTATCAGTTGATCATGACCTCTGATGTAATGAAGCAGGTTAAAGAGTTTCAAGATGAGGCACTGAAAGAAGATCATCTTAACTCTGAAAGGATGAGAGGTCTGGTTGGGGAATTGGGTGAAAACACGCTCGGTGTTAGAACCCGATTTGATCGTGTGTGGATTCCTCGTTTTGGGGATCTACGGGGGAAGATAATGGATGAAGCTCACAAGGCTCGGTACTCCATTCATCCTGGTGCCACGAAGATGTACCATGATATGAAGAAAGATTATTGGTGGCCGGGTATGAAGCGCGATGTGGTGGAGTATGTGAGTAAGTGCCTTACTTGCTTACAGGTGAAGGCCGAGCATCAAAAGCCGTATGGGAAGATACAACCTTTGGATATACCGGAATGGAAGTGGGAGCACATCACCATGGATTTCATTACCAAGCTGCCGCGTACCCCGAAAGGGTATGATGCCATATGGGTGATAGTCGATCGTTTGACGAAGAGTGCTCACTTCCTACCGATCCGCGAGACATATTCATCTGAGAGGTTGGCTGATCTGTTTATCAAAGAGATTGTGACTCGTCATGGTGTGCCGGTGTCTATTGTGTCGGATCGTGACACCCGGTTTACATCTAAATTCTGGAAGAAGTTCCACGACGCTATGGGGACGAGGTTACATATCAGCACGGCTTATCATCCCCAAACTGATGGTCAGTCCGAAAGGACCATTCAGACGTTGGAAGACATGCTTCGGGCATGTGTGATTGATTTTGGTGGAAGTTGGGATGACCACCTACCGTTAGCTGAATTCTCATACAACAACAGTTATCATGCCAGCATTGGTATGCCTCCATATGAGATGCTATACGGTAGGAGATGCAGAACGCCCGTTTGTTGGGGTGATATTGGTCAGAAGGAATTGGGAAGCGTCGAGGTAATCGAGGCTACGACTGAGAAGCTTGAGAAGATTAAAGCCTTCATGAAGGCAGCCAAAGACAGACAAAAGTCGTATGCTGATAAACGACGCAGGCCGATTGAGTTCCAGGTGGGTGACCGGGTTATGTTGAAGGTCTCACCTTGGAAGGGTATCATTCGCTTCCGAAAGCGGGGCAAGTTGAGCCCAAGGTATATAGGCCCTTTCCGAATCATTGCTCGAGTAGGAGAGGTGGCCTATAGACTGGAGTTGCCAGATGAGTTAAGTGGAATTCACCCGACATTCCATGTATCTCATCTAAGGAAGTGCTTAGCAGATGAAGATATGATTGTTCCATTGGAAGATATCGAGGTAGATGAACGGCTCAATTATGTGGAGCAACCAGTGGCAATCATCGACCGAAAGGAGAAAAGGCTAAGAAATAAAGTGGTTCCCCTTGTGCGTGTACAGTGGAAGCACAGGAAGGGATCCGAGTCAACGTGGGAGACTGAGGAAGAAATGAGACAACATTATCCACGTTTGTTCGAGGAATGACAGGTTTCGGGGACGAAACCTATTTAAGGGGGGTGGACTTGTAACACCCGGAAATTTATTATTTTGAAGCCGACGAAGAAAGAAAAGAAATAAAGTCCAAAGTCGAGGGGCCAAACTCGCCAACGAAGGAAAAGTCGGGAAATGTGGTGATATGTGTAGGGAGAGGGCAACCCACTCTCCCCACACTTCACAAAATTCAGCCACCAAAGAAGAGAGAAGAGAGAAAGAAGAGAAAAAGGGAGAAAAGGGTTGATTCGGGTGATTCGGGTGTCCAAATTCGTCGAGTAGCAAGCCAAATCGAAGCTCTTGTCTTTGTGCTCGATTGTGTGAGTTCTAGGACCCCACTTTTACTCGTTTTCAACTGATTTTGGGGCTGGGAAGTGTTCAAAACCCGTTTTTATGTGTGTGTGTGTGTTTAACCCATTTGGGTGTGATGTGTATGATGTGTTTAGAGCATGATTTCGGGCTTGTGTGTGCTTGTATGGTGTTAAGGTATGCATTTCTAAGGTCCAGGAGGGTTGATTTAGGCTTAGAATGGGTTTGGATGAGCTTGGAGGCCGAAAATGGCAGATTGGGTTCGGGATGAACTCCATTCTGCATCAGCTAGGGCTAGGCGACCGAATGAAGGCCATACGGCCGAATGAGGGCGACTGAAGGTTCATTCGCACGATTGGGACTCAGTCGCACGACTGGGAGTCCAGTCGCATGAGGGATGTGCGACTGAGGGTTCAGTCGCATAAAGGCTTAATCGCATGAGTCCATACGCATGAGGTTAGTCGCATAGGTGCCCATTCGCAGTAATCCCATTCGCACAAGGTCCATACGCACGATTGGATGTTCATTCGTATAGGTGTTCATCCGCATGAGTCCAGTCGCATGATGTTCAGTCGCATGGAGGCCATGCGACTGAAGAGTGTCCATACGCCCGAATAGGGCTGTTGCACTCGAATGAATGTGTAGTTTGACTTCTGGCCTTCGAGGTAAGGTGCAGATGTAAGTTTTGACGTAATGTAACCCGTAAGAGCATGTAAGATGAATGTTATGGCCTTAGAGAACATGTAGGGCATGAGAATGATGATGTTGCATGTCTATGCATATTATGAATGTATGACGTTGCCCTGTATGATGTTGATGATTATGTTTGATATGTTCCTTGTTATGATGTATGTGTATGATCATCTTTCTTATGGCTTTACGTATTATGACGAATGAAATGAAGTATTATGTAATGTAAAGTGGAAAGAGTTGACACGTCTTGCATGCATCGGATAACGGGTCCTTCTTTGTGATTGACCATTATGTGGAACCTCTACCGCTTACCCTTAGTACTGTGGCATACGTTTAGCTGTTCATTTCTTGACTTCGGCCCAGTGGCTATGACCGTCGGTTATTATTAGTACTGTGGCATACGTTTAGCTGTTCATTTATTGACTTCGGCCCAGTAGCTAAGACTGATTGGTTAACCCCAGTACCGTGGCATACGTTTAGCTGTTCATTTATTGACTTCGGCCCGGTAGCTGCGACTAATTGGGGTGTAGCATATGGTACTGGTATGGATGATGTCCGATGCGCAAGTAAGTAAAAAGGAACGAACGAACGAATGAATGAATGAAGAAGATAATAATGATATTATCTATGCGTACGTATGATGTGTGATCACGTTAAAGTAACGAATGGTTTTATATGAAAGTAAAGTATGTTTTATTATTAAAACTAGAACTCACTCAGCAACGCTGACTTTTATTGCATTTTCCAGTTGGCAGGTAAATGATTGCTGAGGATGGCACGGCGAAGCTACTCAGCTCTTTTGGGATGGCATCCAATTATATAGCTTTTGTGATGTAATGCAAACATGAATTTGTAACCGGATAATGATGTATTATTTGGCAAAAGTATTTATAATGAAATGTGATGTCATTTTTGAATGTTTCCGCTGCAATGGTTTCTTAATGTAATGTGAATATTATATTTTATGAGCGATGAATGACCAACTGTAGGCGTCCCGGGATCGGGGCCTTACAGTTAAGTGTTTCTCAGTTTTGTGATCAAAAGCATCAAATGCTTTTCACAGAACATGAGTGCATCATCCTCAAACCTGGGATGACGATTCCTCAGGAAGTGGTGCTTCTTAGATCTCCCAGGAGAGGGGATATGTACAAGCTTGATATGAACAATGCTTCCCCAATGGGAGAAGTATCATGCTTTCTTTCCAAAGCTGATAGTGATGAGTCAAAACTATGGCATAAACGAATGTGTCATGTCAATTTTAAGACAATGAATAAATTGGCTAAAAATAACTTGGTACATGGTTTGCCTAAAAAGGAATTTTTCTGCAAAGATAACTGTGTTGCTTGCCTGAAAGGAAAACAACACAGGTCTTCTCATAAATCCAAAGTTGTTAACTCTATCACTACTCCATTACACTTATTGCACATGGATCTATTTGGTCCCATAAGTATAATAAGCATTGGAAGGAAATCATATTGCCTTGTGGTAGTTGATGATTTTACTAGATTTACATGGGTATTCTTTTTAAGAACTAAAGATGAAACTGCTGAAACTTTAAAATCTTTTATTCTTAAAATAGAAAATTAAGTTGATCACAAGGTTAAAATAATTAGAAGTGATCAAGGGACTGAGTTTAAGAACTTTGTTCTTGACTCATTTTGTAACTCAAAAGGGATTGCCAGACAATACAGTGCTCCTAGAACTCCTCAACAAAATGGTGTTGCTAAGAGGAGAAATAGGACACTTATTGAGGCTGCTCGGACTATGTTAGCTGATTCAAAGCTGCCTCTAACATTCTGGGCAGAGGCAGTCAGCACTGCATGCTATGTGCAGAACAAAGTCCTTTTAGTAAAGCCACATGGAAAGACCCCTTATGAGTTATGGAACAAGAGGCCACCGTTCATTAGCTTTCTAAGGTCCTTTGGCAGCAGGTGTACCATACTTAACACAAAAGACAATTTGGCAAAATTTGCTGAAAAGTCAGATGATGCTATCTTTGTTGGATATTCCTCCTATTCTAAAGCATGCAGGGTTTATAATATTAAAAACCAACAATTTGAGGAATCCTCCAACATTGTAGTTAATGAGCACACTCCTTGTGTTAGGGGGAATGGCCCTGATCATATTTTTGATTTAGAATTGTTTCCAAACTATTCTAAACCATCTTGTGAGAATGTTTCAGCTGGAACAGGTGCTCAAAGCAATTCTGATGAAGATCAGTTATTTGAGCTTCCCAGACCTGCTCCAAGTTCTCCAAGAGCTACAACTAATCAAGTTCCCACTATTGAAAGATCTGACAGCATAACTATTTCAAGAAATAGTGGAACTTCAACAAGGGATTCACCTGATGATCTTCAAGTCTCCTCAGGTGATCCTGCACAACACCAAGCTGATGGAAGCAGCATTTTGAAGGAACAGACAACTGTTAATGATGCTTCACAGCAAAGAAATGATGATGTTTCTCTTTCATTCAATCAGTCCTCATTGAATGAGATTGAAACAACAGCTGGACCAAGTAATCAAGCTCCTGAGCAAAATATGTCCAACTTGGACCTATCTTTGCAACTGGAGGTGATTCCAAGACTCAGAATTCACAATACTCATCCAGCTGAAAACATCGTAGGGGAAGTCTCTGAGGGTGTGAGAACAAGGGGACAAACTCACAATGGGAATGTCTGCTTGTACTCATGCTTCTTATCCCAAATGGAACCCAAGAAGGTGGAAGATGCCTTGAAAGATAGTAGCTGGGTTGAATCAATGCAAGAGGAGCTGCTTCAATTCAAGAGACAAAAGGTTTGGAACCTATGTCCGCTACCATCTGGTCAAGTACCTATAGGCACCAAGTGGGTATTCAGAAACAAAAGAGATGACAGAGGCTTGATTATCAAGAACAAGGCAAGACTGGTGGTTCAAGAATACATTCAAGAGGAAGGAATTGATTATACTGATGTCTTTGCACCTGTTGCAAGACTTGAGGCAGTTAGGATCTTCCTTGCTTATGCTGCATCCAAGAATTTCACTACATACCAGCTTGATGTCAAGTGTGCCTTTCTATATGGGGATATAGATAGGGAAGTCTACGTATGCCAGCCTCCAGGATTTGAAGACCCACAGCACCCAAACTATGTGTGCAAGTTGGATAAAGCTCTATATGGGCTGCACCAAGCACCTAGGCTGTGGTATGAGACATTGTCTCAATTTCTTCTGAAGAATGGTTATACTAGAGGTACCATTGACAAGACTCTCTTCATCAAAAAGTCTGGGAAAGACATTTTGCTAGTTCAAGTTTATGTCGATGACATCATATTTGGTTCCTCAAATGACCAAATGTGCAAAGACTTTGAGAGCATTATGAAGAAGAAGTTCGAGATGAGTTCTATGGGAAAAATGGACTTTTTCCTTGGAATTCAGGTAAAGCAACTGAAGGAAGGGTTTTTCATCAATCAATCTAAGTATGTCAATGATATCTTAGAAAGATTTGATATGAAGGATTGTAAAGCAGCAAAGACACCCATTCCCAGAAACCATGATTTATGCCCTGATTCTGAGGGGGAGGATACTGATCAACATCAGTATAGAGCAATCATTGGTTCTCTGATGTATCTCACAGCGAGTAGACCTGATATCATGTTTGCAACTTGCATTTGTGCAAGATATCAGGCTGCTCCAAAGGTGTCTCACCTAATTGCTGTCAAGAGAATCCTTAGATACCTCAAAGGAGCACCTAAGTTAGGTCTCTGGTATCCAAGAAATAGTGATTTTAATCTCTATGGTTACTCTGATAGTGATTATGGTGGCTGCAACATCAACAAGAAATCAACATCAGGTGGATGTCAATTTCTTGGTGGAAGGATCATCTCATGGCAATGCAAAAAGCAATCTTGTGTCCCTACATCAACTGCTGAAGCTGAATACATTGCTGCTGCAAGTTGCTGTGCTCAGCTGCTGTGGATTCAAAACCAGATGATTGACTATGGATTCAACTTCATGAGCACTCCTATCCACATTGACAACAACAGTGCTATATCTATCACTGAAAATCCAGTGAAGCACTCTAAGACAAAGCACATTGATATCAGGTATCATTTCATTAGAGATATTCATGAGAAAAATCTTATAAAACTAATCAAAGTTGATTCAAATGAACAATATGCTGATTTGTTCACCAAAGCATTTGATGAACAAAGATTTAAATATCTCATTACAGCTATTGGGATGATAAACATTGATTAGTCAATCTCAATTGAAAACCTTTTCAATATGTAAAGTCTTATGTCAATACAATCTAAGCCCTGTTACAAAATATCCTTTCTTATTTAACTAAGTATAAGTTCTTCCGAAGAGAAATTTGCCCTCGGAAGATATCTCGCATAACTTCCAAAGCAAATTTCTCATAGGATAATTTTCTTCTCGGAAGAGTACTAAGTCTCGGAAGAAGCGATTAAGTTTATCTCAGATCTACTTCCGAAGCACTTAATACATTCCACCTGAAAGCAACATGTGTTTTCGGAAGTAAGTAATTTACCTTCGGAAGTACATTTGCCTTCGGAAGAACATTACCTTCGGAAATACTTTATGCTCGGAAGAAAGATTTTACTGTGTAACGGAAATCTTTTGGGCCCCACTCTATAAAAAGTAAAGATTTTGTTAATGATGTCGGATTATTTAAATGGTCTAACCTTACCGCCCCTGTCACATCATCCACTAAACCCTCACATCATCTTATCCAAACCACTCTTTAAACCGCCATTTCACCCATTTAAATACTTCCGGTTAATCACTTACACTCTTTTTACCAAATTCACTGCCCTAAAAGCTTTCTTCTTCTCCAATTTACCTTACTCAGAACTTTTCTACTGCTATCTTTCTCAAATGGCCTTAAACCCTCAGCACAACCAGGTCGCACTCCTTGACTCGTCAAGGGATGCTGACTTCTCTGATATCATTTCTTTCTTAGCCCAATCTTCATACTACACAGCCTTGACCGTAAACCCTACCATCTACTCCAATCAAATGTCCGAATTTTGGGCAAATGGTCGGATTGAAACCCTAAATGGGGTTCGTGCTATTAGGTCAAGTGTTTGTGGCCAAGAGTTGATCATCACTGAACAGATCATCAGGGAGCATCTTGAGCTCCATGATGAAGGCGCACCGACGGAATTCCCCAAATCTGACTTAGATAGTTCTTATCTCCAAATGGGATACGGTGGAGATGTAAGCAGGTCAACAGTCTACAAATTCAACTTCTCCTACAAGTGGAAGTTCCTGCTGCATGTGGTTCTTCACTGTCTATCTAACAAATCCGGGGGATGGGATCAAATTCCCTATGAACTCGGGTGCTTAGTTCATGGGTTGGTACAAGGCCTTCGCTTCAACTACTCAAGGTTTGTGTTGACTAACCTTATGGGAAATCTGCAAAGGGACACATTCTTTATGTATCCCAGATTTCTCCAGCACATAATCAACTGCGAGCTAGATCAGGGTAAGCTTGTCTGTGCAGCTGCTCTGTCTGCTCCCCAAATGAGGCCGACCATCTTCAAAGTCTTGAAGAGAGTGTCTACCAACTATACTGGAAGGGATACCGCACTACTTCCAGGTATGATTGAGCCAACGGCTCCTGGTGACATCCCTGTTAACCCCACAGGTGATGAACCCACACCAGCAACTACCCTAACCATTCCAAATCTACCTTCTCCTCCCATCACTGTCACCTACCAGAGACGTACCAAACGAACCCTTGTTCAATCTACTCTGATTGAACAAGCCCCTCCTCTTCAAACCAAAAAGGCTAGAGTGGAACAAGGGGCTCCCACTCAGCCAGAGGTCCACCAATCCTTCACTATTGACCTCAATATGGGTCTTGAGTCTCCTCAGTCTCAGACCCATGAGCCCAAAACACCAGGTGATAGCCCTCAGGGTGAGTCTCTATACTCCCCTGAGCAGCCACTAAGGGACAGCTTAATGCCTTTTGCCATTGATCAAAGTCCCGGGTCCTTAGGTCTTCATTCCTTTTCTTTCACTAACCTATTGACCGGAGCTGGTGAAGAGACTATGTCTTTCAAAGGCGATGAAGTTGATCCACTACACCCTATTAAGGATCAACAGAGCCTAGAGAAACCTCTTGTCTCTAGCCCACACCAGCAAAGCCCTACTGAGGTGAGTCCCACTGATGTGGAGTGGACTCATGTAGATTCAGCTGCCACTACTGAAGGAGCCTCAATGGATCCTCAGGACAGTGGTAACGACAGTCAGACTGAATCTACGGCAACCATGCCCTATGATGCCTCTGAAAGAGACATCATTGTGCAAGGGAAACCAGGGTGCCAAGAAACCACATCTGGTGGTGAGGATGAACATACCAGGTATGTTACCTCATCTCCCCGTGATTCTTCAAAAGAAGATGAGGGAAGTATGCAACTCACCATAAGAGACCTACTTTCTAAAGTCTCAAACCTTGAATCAAAGGTTAAGACTTTAGAGGATAGGTCTGCCACTCACCAACTTGAGATTGAAAGTCTCAAGGCCAAACTAGCTGAGACACAGATTGAGAGATCTGTTAGGCATGTACCAGTTCAGGTCTCCTTGACCTCTTCCTCTAGCTCATCTACCTCTCAAGATGATGCTACCAAAAAAGGGGAGAATGTTGAGGGACAAAGCCAAAGACAGGATACCATCAGTCAAGCTCTTACTTCTTTGAGCTCAAGACAACAAGCTGCCATCTTCCCTGAGCCTCCTCCAGTTGTTTTTCAAGTGGATCAAAGGATGCTTCAGGATCTAAATAGGATCTTCAACAAAATCCTTTTAGAGTCCCTGATTGAACAACCCAGTCCAGATATGTCTTGATTTACTTTGGAGCTCAAGAGCTTCAAAGGTTGAATGCACCTCCTACCACTATTGAGGAAGTTGGTCAACCTAAGGCCCAAGTGGAACCTGAGATTGATTTCGAAGGGGAAACTAGGACTGATGGCCCAGCAACTGAAACAGTTAGGACAGAAGGTGTGTTTTCACAGACTTCCGAAGCACAATTCGAAGCCTCGGAAGAACCAACACAAACTTCCGAAGCTGAGATTGCTGCTGCGGAAGGACTATTTTCTCTTTCCGATGATCTAATAGTCACAGATGCAATTCTGGAACTTGCATCTGAGGTTAATAGGGAGGACTTTCTCAGCCAACCATTAGCTATAACATCTGCATTGACCTCAGCTCCTACCTCCACTACCCAACCTGGATCTTCTATCCAAGAACCACCAAAGTCTAGCACTTCCGAAGACATAAAAGGCAAGAGGAAGATGACTTTGGAAGAGCTTCAGGAAGAAGAAAGGTTGGAGAAGCTCAGAAGGAAAGGAAGACTGCCAACTGGGAAACTGTTAGCTGCAAGTACAAAAGCAGCTGCAGCCAACAAAGAGGCAGTCAACAATAGAAGAAGAGTGGAGGTAATTGATAGACTTGTCAGTCTAGGGGCTGCTTCGGAAGATGTACTCCTGCTACCATTAGAGGAGCTGATAGAGCTTGAAAAGGAAACCTTGCTGCAAAGACAGCAAAAAGAAGAGGCTGCAAGGTTGGCCTTGGAAGAAGAAAGGCTGAGAAAAGAAAGAGAAGCTGATCTGCAGCTCAGGAGAGAAAGGATCACTTTCCTTCTCTCCAGAGGATTCTCTCAAGAGGAGTTGTCTCCACACAATAGTGATACGATCTTATGGCTCTTCAACAAAGAGCAAGATCAAATGGAGAAGGAGAGAAAGAGAGCTGCAAGGGAGAAGCTGGTGGAGAAGAAGAAGAGAGAAGAAGAGGCTGGACTGTCTGCCGCCAAGAAGATAGATGAGAAAGCTTGGATGAAGAACTATCTTAAAGCTCATGGCTTCTCTGGCAGGCAAGTGGGTCCAATGTCTGAGAAGACTCTCCAACGACATGTCAGTGACATCAAGGCTGACATTCGTGCAGGGAGAAGAAAAGAGATGTATAGAAGGGGACAGGGGATGACCTTCAAAGCCACCTCTCAGCCCAAAATCCAAACCCAACCTCAGCCTGAATCTATACCTTTTCCCTTCCCAATCAAAACTGAACCCGAACCCTTCACCCCTGAACCTACACCATCACATCTACCAACCCCTTCACCTCAACCACCTAAACTACCCATCATCCAACCTAAAACCTTAGCCAGAACCCAAACTCCTAAACCTACCCAACAACCAATTAAACCATCCCCTCAACCTTCCAAACATCTCTCTATGGAGGAATTCAAGGCAATCAAAACTAAGCTCATTAACTGCACTACTCTGAGCGACATCTCCTGTGAGGAGGATTCAGTCAACCTGACTTATGTTGATGGATCCTCAAGTTCCCTCACAAGAGATGAGTTTCTTGATCTGCCCAGAGGAACTTTGGACCAAGCTGCAAGACTCCTTGGCCTCAATTCAGATACATTGAATGAGGAAGAAAAGAAGCTGAGGAGAAGGCTGGTGACTCTGCTGGACACAAAGAAAGGAGATAGGGTACCAAGACAACCTCTTGTACCCAGAAAGAAGATAGTCCAGTGGAGGTTCGAAGACTCTTCTCACAACTTTGTTGTTGAGAGAGAGAATGGTGAGATTAACAGGCTGAATGCCTCATCTCTGCTACACTTAAGCAGATTTGATATTGCTGAGTTAGCAGAGAAACCATTCTCCAACCCTTCAAACTCCGATGTAGCTGCCCACATCAGAAATCATCTAGGCAGCCTTCATATGGCCGAGCTTACTGCCAGAAGCAAGGTCAAAGAGGAGTCAAAACTGAGAGAGGAGGAGGAAAGGAAAGGATCAGCAACCAAAGGCAAAGCCTTTCTTCAAATGGTTGAAGGTCCTGAACTTGAGTCCATAGTTAGATGGGAGTATGACTACAACTCCCGTCAACTAACTCTCTTCAAGGGGTCACAACAAAGGGTACATGTCATTCAAAGTGATAGACTGGATCTCCTATCCACGAATGACTTGTACAAGCTTCTCAGCACCACTTCCGAGAAGAACAGAGAGACAGACAAATATCTTTTGTCCCTGGTGCTGAAAACTTTGAGAAGTAGAAATAAGTGAAGTTTTGGTAGCATCAGCCTAGGGGGAGTTTGTTGGATCTAGAGAGGCTGTTGCAACCAAAACCATGTTACTTAGAATATTTTGAGTACAACATACAAAGGACTTCCGAAGCCAAGTGTGGGACTTTCGAAGGAAGAAGGAGCTCTTCCGAAGCCTAAGTGTAAAATACACTTCCGAAGGAAAACTCCAACTTCCGAAGATAAAGAAGTTACTTCCGAAGAATCAAGACTTAAAGATAAAGTTCTGAAGTCAACTTCCGAAGTATAAAGAAGTCCACAAAGCCTCGGAAGCATAGAAGCATCTTCCAAAGTATAAGTGGCTTCGGAAGAACTTGTTCTTCCGAAGCCAGTTAACCTTCGGAAGACACTTCTATTATCCAGTAGACATAAGTATGGTCTGTCTGACAGTCCGCTGCAAATCTCTGAGATACTGCATGGCGTTTTCTCAAAAGCCATGTAGTTGACCATACTTTAATCTACTGTTTACCTTTTATGTTAAGTACAGTTGCCATCTTTAGTTGGTGACAAAAGGTAAGTCATGGACATGTCATGACTACCATATCTTAGATAATACTTTATCTAAGAAACCTTAACTATAGCATTGTAGTATATGCTTTAGTCGTAGGTTTCCAGCTGGTATCAAGTATAACCGGCTGTAGGATCTAGTATATATAGTTTCTTATTGTAACTCTTGTAATATGCTTGTAAGTGTCTTGTAATCTTGAGTTGAGAAGTAATATATACAAGTACCTTGAAAATACTCCTGCTTGTTCCTTTAATTACTTATTATATTATTATCAACTCTTGTTAAAGGCATTGCTTCATCTTGTTTAAGTGATATCATAAGTGAGTTTGAGAGAATTACAAGTGTTAAGTGACAAAACCCGATCCTGCAAGCCTGTGCGGGAGGTGGCACGAGGCTGTAACTACGGGGTGTTTATGAGATGCAAGCCCCCTACTTTTGACGGTAATGGCAATGCTGCCGCTGCTCACCGATGGGTGAGAGAAATGGAGGCTGTTCTCGACATCAGCGAGTGCCGGGAAGATCAAAAAGTAAAGTTTGCCACCCACTCCTTTGTGGACTCGGCACTATGCTGGTGGGAAAACATTGTCCAAGCAGAGGGTAATCGGGCGATCGGGAGAATGAGGTGGCCCGAACTGAAGAAGATGGTGATTGAGGAGTTTTGTCCTCATCGGGAAATGGATAAGGTTGAAAGGGAGTTTCTGCAACTGGAGGCGGGAACCATGACACACCAAAAATACACCACGAAGTTCAACGAGATGGCACGTCTGGTGCCGGATCAAGTGACGCCTCTGTCCCGAAAGATCAAGAGGTACATACAGGGTTTGCCGGCGGACATTCGCAGGCACATGATCGCCGCCCGGCCGAGCACGTTTAGGTCGGCGGTGGATTTAGCGGGAAGATTGTATGATGAAAGAACGGTGGTGGTGACAGATGGTGGCAGAAAGTGCGGTGGTGAACGAGGCTGGCAGAGGAAGAGATTTGGTCGGGGCAATGCCTCGATGGGTAATAAGAAGGCACGGGTGGATGATCGCCGTGTGGTTATGTCAGGTGCGGGATCGAGAAGGTGTGGTAAATGTGGACGGGAGCATAGCGGGGAGTGCAGGTTTGGGTCGAACTTGTGCTTCAGGTGTGGAAAGGCGAGGCACATGGCAAAGGACTGTCGTGCGGTCCGATGCTTTAACTGTGGTGAAGAGGGTCACGTGCTCAAAGATTGTAAGAAGCCGAGGGCTGAGAGTTCAGGGGCAAAGAGGACGGGAGGTGATGGACCGAGGGCAAGCGCCAGGGCATTCACCATGACACAGGAGGAAGCTAGAACGGACCCTGACGTCGTGTCCGGTACGTTTTTGGTGAACCAAACTTTAGCTTCTGTGTTATTTGATTCTGGTGCGAGTAAGAGTTTTATTTCTGCTACTTTCTGTGCTAAGCTGCCTGTTAGTAGTAGATGTGTTGATGCGCCCTTCGATGTAGAAACTGCCATAGGTAAGTCTACCAGGATTTCTGAGATGACAGAGAACTGTGATGTGGAACTCGAGGGTCATAAGTTTCCTGTTAGACCGTTTGTGATGACCTTAGGTGGTTTTGACTTGGTTCTTGGGATGGATTGGTTAGCGGATTTCGAGGCGAACATTGTGTGTCGCAATAAGATGATTCGGTTGTCGGCGCCTGACGGTAGTCCAGTGACGGTTTATGGGGATCGGGTTACTACGATTCCAAAGGTGATCTCGATGGCGGTGGCGGGAAAGTGTATGAGGCGTGGATGTAGTGCCTACTTGGCCTATGTAAAGGATGTGGATACGCCAACACCACAACTAGCCAATGTACCGGTTGTGTGTGACTTTCCAGTTGTGTTGGACTTATCAGGAGTGCCACCTGTCAAAGAGATTGAGTTTCAGATTGATCTGATACCAGGTGCCCAACCTGTCGCCAAGGCACCGTATCGGTTGGCTCCGACCGAGATGAAAGAGTTGATGGAGCAGTTGCAAGAGTTGCTTGATAAGGGGTTCATTCGACCGAGTATCTCTCCTTGGGGTGCTCCGGTCCTGTTTGTAAAGAAGAAGGACGGTAGTATGAGGATGTGCATCGACTACCGCGAGCTGAATAAGTTGACAGTGAAGAACCGATACCCATTACCGAGGATAGATGATTTGTTCGATCAGCTTCAGGGTGCCAGTTGGTTTTCAAGGATAGATCTTCGATCTGGTTACCATCAGTTGAAGGTGAAGGAGCAGGATATTCATAAAACAGCTTTCCGTACGCGTTATGGTCACTACGAGTTTCTTGTCATGTCTTTTGGCTTGACCAACGCGCCAGCTGCTTTTATGGATTTGATGAACCTTGTGTGTCGGCCTATGTTGGTTAAATCAGTGATTGTGTTTATTGATGATATCCTGATTTACTTGAGGAGCGAAGCAGAGCATGCCGGTCACATTCGGGAGGTTCTAGAGACGTTGAGAAGGGAGAAGTTGTATGCAAAGTTCTCCAAGTGTGTGTTCTGGTTGCGCGAAGTTCAGTTCTTGGGTCACGTGGTGAATCCTGACGGGATAATGGTGGACCCGGCGAAAGTGGAGGCGGTTATGCAATGGAAGTCACCAAAGACGCCATCCGAGATTCGTAGCTTCTTGGGTTTGGCGGGCTACTATAGAAGATTCATCCAAGACTTCTCTAAGATTGCTTCTCCACTGACTAAGTTGACCCGAAAAGATGTGAAGTTCGTATGGGGTCAAGCTCAAGAGAAGGCGTTTGAAGAATTGAAGGCGAGATTGACTCAAGCTCCTGTTCTGTCATTACCCGAGGGGAGTGAAGATCTGGTAGTTTATTCCGATGCTTCTTACTCGGGGTTGGGGTGTGTGTTAATGCAGAGAGGAAAGGTTATAGCCTATGCATCCCGACAGTTGAAGGTTCATGAGGTCAATTATCCTACTCATGACTTGGAGCTAGCAGTTGTGGTCTTTGCATTAAAGATTTGGAGGCACTATATGTACGGGACGAAGTGCACCATATTCACTGACCACAAGAGTCTGAAGTACTTCTTTGAGCAGAAGGATTTGAACATGAGGCAGAGGCGGTGGTTGGAACTTATAAAGGATTATGATTGTGAGATCCACTACCATCCGGGCAAGGCCAACGTGGTGGCTGATGCCCTTAGCCGGAAAGAGAGGCCCGAGCCGATTCGGGTGAAAGCATACCAGTTGATCATGACCTCTGACGTAATGAAACAGGTTAAAGAGTTTCAAGATGAGGCACTGAAAGAAGATCATCTTAACTCTGAAAGGATGAGAGGTCTGGTTGTGGAATTGGGTGAAAACACACTCGGTGTTAAAACCCGGTTCGATCGTGTGTGGATTCCTCGTTTTGGGGATCTACGGGTGAAAATTATGGATGAAGCTCACAAGACTCGGTACTCCATTCATCCTGGTGCCACGAAGATGTACCATGATATGAAAAAAAATTATTGGTGGCCGGGTATGAAGCGCGATGTGGTGGAGTATGTGAGTAAGTGCCTTACTTGCTTACAGGTGAAGGCCGAGCACCAAAAGCCGTATGGGAAGATACAACCTTTGGATATACCGGAATGGAAGTGGGAGCACATCACCATGGATTTCATTACAAAGCTACCGCGTACCCCGAAAGGGTATGATGCCATATGGGTGATAGTTGACCGTTTGACGAAGAGTGCTCACTTCCTACCGATCCACGAGACATATTCATCTGAGAGGTTGGCTGATCTGTTCATCAAGGAAATTGTGACTCGTCATGGTGTGCCGGTGTCTATTGTGTCGGATCGCGACATTCGGTTTACATCTAAATTCTGGAAGAAGTTCCACGATGCTATGGGGACGAGGTTACACATCAGCACGGCTTATCATCCCCAGACTGATGGCCAGTCCGAAAGGACCATTCAGACACTGGAAGACATGCTTCGGGCATGTGTGATTGATTTTGGTGGAAGTTGGGATGACCACCTACCGTTAGCCGAATTCTCATACAACAACAGTTATCATACCAGCATTGGCATGCCCCCATATGAGATGCTATACGGTAGGAGATGCAGAACGCCCGTTTGTTGGGGTGATATTGGTCAGAAGGAATTGGGGAGCGTCAAGGTAATCGAGGCTACGACTGAGAAGCTTGAGAAGATTAAAGCCTTCATGAAGGCAGCCAAAGACAGACAGAAGTCGTATGCTGATAAACGACGCAGGCCGATTGAGTTCCAGGTGGGTGACCGGGTTATGTTGAAGGTCTCACCTTGGAAGGGTGTCATTCGCTTCCGAAGGCGGGGCAAGTTGAGCCCAAGGTATATAGGCCATTTCCGAATCATTGCTCGAGTAGGAGAGGTGGCCTATAGACTGGAGTTGCCAGATGAGTTAAGTGGAATTCACCCGACATTCCATGTATCTCATCTAAGGAAGTGCTTAGCAGATGAAGATATGATTGTCCCATTGGAAGATATCGAAGTAGATGAACGGCTCAATTATGTGGAGCAACCAGTGGCAATCATTGACCGAAATGAGAAAAGGCTGAGAAATAAAGTGGTTCCTCTTGTGCGTGTACAGTGGAAGCACAGGTTGGGATCCGAATCAACGTGGGAGACTGAGGAAGAAATGAGACAGCATTATCCACGTTTGTTCGAGGAATAACAGGTTTCGGGGACGAAACCTATTTAAGGGGGGTGGACTTGTAACACCCGGAAATTTATTATTTTGAAGCCGGCGAAGAAAGAAAAGAAATAAAGTCCAAAGTCGAGGGACCAAACTCGCCAACGAAGAAGAGTTGGGGAATGTGGTGATATGTGTAGGGAGAGGGCAGCCCACTCTCCCCACACTTCACACATTTCGGGTTCAAGAGGGGGAAGAGAGAAAAGAAGAGAAAAAGAAGAAAAAGTGGTGTTTCGGGTGATTCGGGTGTCCAAATCCGTCGAGTGGCAAGCCAAATCGAAGCTCTTGTCTTTGTGCTTGATTGTGTGAGTTCTAGGACCCCACTTTTACTTGTTTTCAACTGATTTTGGGGCTGGAAGATGTTCAAAACCCGTTTTTGTGTGTGTATGTGTTTGACCCATTTGGGTGTGATGTGTATGATGTGTTTAGAGTATGATTTCGGGCTTGTGTGTGCTTGTATGGTGTTATGGTATGCATTCCTAAGGTCCAGGAGGGTTAATTTAGGCTTAGAATGGGTTTGGATGAGCTTGGAGGCCGAAAATGGCAGATTGGGTTCGGGATGAACTCCATTCTGCATCAGCTAGGGCTAGGCGACCGAATGAAGGCCATACGGCCGAATGAGGGCGATTGAGGGTCATTCGCACGATTGGGATTCATTCGCACGATTGAGGGTTCAATCGCACGACTAAGGTTTCAGTCACACGACTGGGAGTCCAGTCGCATGAGGATTGCACGACTAAGGGTTCAGTCGCATAGATGCTTAGTCGCATGAGTCCATTCGCATGAGGTCAGTCGCTTAGGTGTCCATTCGCAGTAGTCCCATTTGCACAAGGTCCATACGCACGATTGAATGTTCATTCGCATAGATGACCATCCGCATGAGTCCAGTCGCATGATGTTCAGTCGCATGGAGGCCATGCGACTGAAGGGTGTCCATACGCCCGGATAGGGCTGTTGCACTCGAAGGAATGTGTAGTTGACTTCTGGCCTTCGGGGAAAGGTGCAGATGTAAGTTTTGACGTAAAGTAACCCGTAAGAACATGTAAGAGGATGGTTATGGCCTTAGAGAGCATGTAGGGCATGATGATGATGATGTTGCATGTTTATGCATATTATGAATGTATGATGTTGCCCTGTATGATGATGATGAATGGGTATGATATGTTCCTTATTATGATATATGCTTATCTTTCTTGTGGCTTTACATGTCATGCTAATGAATGAATGAAGTATTATGTAATGTAAAGAGAAAGATAATGAAAGAGGAACATGAAGTAAGAATGCATGCATTAATGAACGATGAATGAACGAAAGAAAGGCTTGCAAGCATATATATTGGGGTGAGCGACTTTGTGTTGCAAAAGACTCGGATGAAGTGCAATCATTTAGATTGCTTATGAGGTGAGCAACCTTGTCGTTGCAAAAGACTCGTGTAAAGTGCTATCGTGACGTTGCCTTGGGGTGAGCAACCTTGTTGTTGCAAAAGACTCGGATAGCTTGCTATCGTGATGGGCAATTGGGGTGAGCAACCTTAGGGGTGCAAAAGACTCGGATAGCGTGCAATCATTGAGATTGCCATTGAGGTGAGCGACCATGTTGTCGCAAAAGACTCGGAAGAAAGAATGAACGAAAAGAACGGAAGATAATGAATGAGATGAAAGATAATAATGATATTATCTGTGTGTACGTATGTTGAATGATCACATGATAAAAGGAACGGTTTTCAATGAAAGTAAAGAATATTTATGTTATAAAACTAGAACTCACTCAGCAACGCTGACTTTTATTACGTTTTCCAGTTGGCAGGTAAATGATTGCTGAGGATGGCACGGCGAGGCTACTCGGCTCTTTTGGGATGGCATCCAATTATATAGCTTTTGTGATGTAATGCAAACATGAATTTTGTAACCGGATAATGATGTATTATTTGGCAAAAGTAATTATAATGAAACGTGATGTCATTTTTGAATGTTTCCGCTGCAATGATTTCTTAATGTAATGTAAATATATGTTTGATGTGCGATGAATGACCAACTGTAAGCGTCCCGGGAACGGGGCCTTACAGATGTTCTCTCCCTTTGTGCTCTTATCATGGTTTGTTTCTGCTGCCACATGTTGTTGCTAGTCTGTGACGTCCCACCCTACCTGGGCCCGTGGTGTGACATTATAGTTGTACAATTTTGATGAAATTACAATTAAACTTTATTTACATTAACGGTTACCTTGATTCACTTATGTTTCATCTTTAATACATCGCGTTTCATTTTTAATGATTGATTACATTAATTCCTACGGGTAGTTTCTTTATACTTCTCACCATGTTTCTTTGCCTGGATGGTCAATAAACTATTCCATTGATGCATGGTAGTCATTTTGATTGATTTGGAAGAGTTTTGAGGTGAGAGTGTTTGAAGTTGGTTGTGGTGTGTTCTCAATGAGTTTTGAGAGGAGTGGATTGATTTTAAGGGCCTTTCGTATGTGTTCGTGTTCAGTTTTGGTTTCCATATAAACAATAGATACTATGTTACATTTGTGATTTATTAGTGTGATTCCAATGATGATTGTAACCTGGTTAGATTTGATTCATTCACCAGTGTGTTTAGAAGGCTTGAGAATCAAAACTCAATAGCATTAGATATTGATAATAAAAGCCAAAAACTATCCACGGGAGAACTATTGTTGTTTGATGTTTTTGTATAACTAATTTCTTTCACATGTAAATAGTTAAGCTTTCATGAATACCATGATGCACCAATTTTATAGTTGCATAATTTTGATGAAAATATAGTTAAGCATTATTTACTTTGGCGGTTACCTTGATTTCACTTATGTTTCATCGTTCATACATCGCGTTTCATGTTTAATGATTGATTACATTCATTCCGCTATTGTAGTTTGATTCCCGATACTTATTGAGTGAATACATGTAGTTTCTTTATACTTCTCACCATGTTTCCTTGCCTAGATGGTCAATAAACTATTCAGTTGATGCATGGTAGTTCTTTTGATTGATTTGGAGGAGTTTTTAGGTGAGAGTGTTTGAAGTTGTTTGTGGAGTGTTCTTGATGAGTTTTGAGAGGAGTGGATTGATTTTAAGGGTCTTTCGTATGTGTTCGTGTTCGGTTTTGGTTTCCATTCAAACAATAGTTACTATGTTATATTTGTGATTGATTAGTGTGATTCCAATGATGTTTTTTATAAGATTAGATTTGATTCATTCACGAGTGTATTTAGAAGGCTTGAGAATCAAAACTCCATAGCATTAGAGATTGATAGTAAGAGCCAAAAACTATCCACATGAGAACTATTGTTGTTTAATGTTTTTGTATAACTAATTTCTTTCACATGTAAATAGTTAAGCTTTCATGAATACCATGATGCATGAGTTTTATAGTTGCACAATTTTTATGAAAATACAATTAAACTTTATTTACTTTGTCGGTTACCTTGATTCACTTATGTTTCTTCGTTCATACATCGTGTTTAATGTTTAATGATTGATTACATTCATTCCGCTATTCTGGTATGATTCCGGAACTTATTGAGTGAATACGGGTTTGTTTCATTATACTTCTTACCATGTTTCCTTGCCTAGAAGGTCAATAAACTATTCAGTTGATGCATGGTAGTCATTTTGATTGATTTGTAGGAGTTTTGAGGTGAGAGTGTTTGAAGTTGGTTGTTGAGTGTTCACGATGAGTTTTGAGAGGAGTGGATTGATTTTAAGGGTCTTTCGTATGTGTTCGTGTTTGGCTTTGGTTTCCATTTAAACAATAGATACAATGTTACATTTGTGATTAATTAGTGTGATTCCAATGATGATTGTAATCTGATTAGATTTGATTAATTCACGAGTGTGTTTAGAAGGCTTGAGAATCAAAACTCCATAACATTAGAGGTTGATAATAAAATCCAAAAACTATCCATGGGAGAACTAATGTTGTTTGATGTTTTTGTATAACTAATTTCTTTCCCATGTAAATAGTTAAGCTTTCATGAATACCATGATGCACCAATTTTATAGTTGCACAATTTTGATGAAATATAGTTAAACATTATTTACTTTTGCGGTTACCTTGATTTCACTTATGTTTCATCGTTCATACATCGCGTTTCATGTTTAATGATTGATTACATTCATTCCGCTATTGTAGTTTGATTCCCGATACTTATTGAGTGAATACATGTAGTTTCTTTATCCTTCTCACCATGTTTCCTTGCCTAGATGGTCAATAAACTATTCAGTTGATGCATGGTAGTTCTTTTGATTGATTTGGAGGAGTTTTTAGGTGAGAGTGTTTGAAGTTGTTTGTGGAGTGTTCTCGATGAGTTTTAAGAGGAGTGGATTGATTTTAAAGGTCTTTCGTATGTGTTCGTATTCCAATGATGATTGTAATCTTATTAGATTTGATTAATTCACGAGCGTGTTTAGAAGGCTTGAGAATCATAACTCCATAGCATTAGAGGTTGATAATAAAAGCCAAAAACTATCCACGGGAGAACTAATGTTGTTTGATGTTTTTGTATAACTAATTTCTTTCGCATGTAAATAGTTTCATGAATACCATGATGCACCAATTTTATAGTTGCACAATTTTGATTAAAATATAATTAAACATTATTTACTTTGGCGGTTACCTTGATTTCACTTATGTTTCATCGTTCATACATCGCGTTTCATGTTTAATGATTGATTACATTCATTCCGCTATTGTCGTTTGATTCCCAATACTTATTGAGTGAATACATGTCATTTCTTTATACTTCTCACCATGTTTCCTTGCCTAGATGATCAATAAACTATTCAGTTGATGCATGGTAGTTCTTTTGATTGATTTGGAGGAGTTTTTAGGTGAGAGTGTTTGAAGTTGTTTGTGGAGTGTTCTCGATGAGTTTTGAGAGGAGTGGATTGATTTTAAGCGTCTTTCGTATGTGTTCGTGTCCGGTTTTGGTTTCCATTCAAACAATAGTTACTATATTATATTTGTGATTGATTATTGTGATTCCAATGATGATTTTTATAAGATTAGATTTGATTCATTCACGAGTGTATTTAAAAGGCTTGAGAATCAAAACTCCATAGCATTAGAGATTGATAGTAAAAGCCAAAAACAATCCACATGAGAACTTTTGTTGTTTTATGTTTTTGTATAACTAATTTCTTTCACATGTAAATAGTTAAGCTTTCATGAATACCATGATGCACGAGTTTTATAGTTGCACAATTTTTATGAAAATACAATTAAACTTTATTTACTTTGGCGGTTACCTTGATTCACTTATGTTTCTTCGTTCATACATCGAGTTTAATGTTTAATAATTGATTACATTCATTCCGCTATTCTAGTATGATTCCGGAATTTATTGAGTGAATACGGGTTTGTTTCTTTATACTTCTCGCCATGTTCCTTGCCTAGAAGGTCCATAAACTATTCAGTTGATGCATGGTAGTCATTTTAATTGATTTGTAGGAGTTTTGAGGTGAGAGTGTTTGAAGTTGGTTGTGGAGTGTTCACGATGAGTTTTGAGAGGAGTGGATTGATTTTAAGGGTCTTCCGTATGGGTTCGTGTTTGGTTTTTGTTTCCATTTAAACAATAGATACAATGTTACATTTGTGATTAATTAGTGTGATTCCAATGATGATTGTAATCTGATTAGATTTGATTAATTCACGAGTGTGTTTAGAAGGCTTGAGAATCAAAACTCCATAGCATTAGAGGTTTATAATAAAATCCAAAAACTATCCACGGGAGAACTAATGTTGTTTGATGTTTTTGTATAACTAATTTCTTTCCCATGTAAATAGTTAAGCTTTCATGAATACCATGATGCACCAATTTTATAGTTGCACAATTTTGATGAAAATACAATTAAACATTATTTACATTGGCGGTTACCTTGATTTCACTTATGTTTCATCGTTCATACATCGCGTTTCATGTTTAATGATTGATTACATTCATTCCGCTATTGTCGTTTGATTCCCGATACTTATTGAGTGAATACATGTAGTTTCTTTATACTTCTCACCATGTTTCCTTGCCTAGATGATCAATAAACTATTCAGTTGATGCATGGTAGTTCTTTTTATTGATTTGGAGGAGTTTTTAGGTGAGAGTGTTTGAAGTTGTTTGTGGAGTGTTCTCGATGAGTTTTGAGAGGAGTTGATTGATTTTAAGCGTCTTTCGTATGTGTTCGTGTTCGGTTTTGGTTTCCATTCAACCAATAGTTACTATGTTATATTTGTGGTTGATTATTGTGATTCCAATGATGATTTTTATAAGATTAGATTTGATTCATTAACGAGTGTATTTAGAAGGCTTGAGAATCAAAACTCCATAGCATTAGAGATTGATAATAAAAGCAAAAAACTATCCACATGAGAACTATTGTTGTTTTATGTTTTTGTTTAACTAATTTCTTTCACATGTAAATAGTTAAGCTTTCATGAATACCATGATGCACGAGTTTTATAGTTGCACAATTTTTATGAAAATACAATTAAACTTTATTTACTTTGGCGGTTACCTTGATTCACTTATGTTTCTTCGTTCACACATCGCGTTTAATGTTTAATGATTGATTACATTCATTCCGCTATTCTGGTATGATTCCGGAACTTATTGAGTGAATACGAGTTTGTTTCTTTATACTTCTCAACATGTTTCCTTGCCTAGAAGGTCAATAAACTATTCAGCTGATGCATGGTAGTCATTTTGATTGATTTGTAGGAGTTTTGAGGTGAGAGTGTTTGAAGTTGGTTGTGGAGTGTTCACGATGCGTTTTGAGAGGAGTGGACTGATTTTAAGGGTCTTTCGTATGGGTTCGTGTTTGATTTTGGTTTCCATTTAAACAATAGATACAATGTTACATTTGTGATTAATTAGTGTGATTCCAATGATGATTGTAATCTGATTAGATTTGATTAATTCACGAGTGTGTTTAGAAGGCTTGAGAATCAAAACTCCATAGCATTAGAGGTTGATAATAAAATCCAAAAAGTATCCACGGGAGAACTAATGTTGTTTGATGTTTTTGTATAACTAATTTCTTTCCCATGTAAATAGTTAAGCTTTCATGAATACCATGATGCACAAATTTTATAGTTGCACAATTTTGATGAAAATACAATTAAACATTATTTACTTTGGCGGTTACCTTGATTTCACTTTTGTTTCATCGTTCATACATCGCGTTTCATGTTTAATGATTGATTACATTCATTCCGCTATTGTCGTTTGATTCCCGATACTTATTGAGTGAATACATGTAGTTCTTTATACTTCTCACCATGTTTCCTTGCCTAGATGATCAATAAACTATTCAGTTGATGCATGGTAGTTCTTTTGATTGATTTGGAGGAGTTTTTAGGTGAGAGTGTTTGAAGTTGTTTGTGGAGTGTTCTCGATGAGTTTTGAGAGGAGTGGATTGATTTTAAGCGTCTTTCGTATGTGTTCGTGTTCGGTTTTGGTTTCCATTCAACCAATATTTACTATGTTATATTTGTGATTGATTAGTGTGATTCCAATGATGATTTTTATAAGATTAGATATGATTCATTCACGAGTGTATTTAGAAGGCTTGAGAATCAAAACTCCATAGCATTAGAGATTGATAGTAAAAGCCAAAAACTATCCACATGAGAACTATTGTTGTTTTATGTTTTTGTATAACTAATTTCTTTCACATATAAATAGTTAAGCTTTCATGAATACCATGATGCACGAGTTTTATAGTTGCACAATTTTTATGAAAATACAATTAAACTTAATTTACTTTGGCGGTTACCTTGATTCACTTATGTTTCTTCGTTCATACATCGCGTTTAATGTTTAATGATTGATTAAATTCATTTCGCTATTCTGGTATAATTTCGGAAGTTATTAAGTGAATACGGGTTTGTTTCTTTATACTTCTCACCATGTTTCTGTAACACCCGGAAATTTCCTTTGTAGCCGACGAGAGAAGAAAAAGAAATAAAGTCCAAAGTCGAGGGACCAAACCCACCAACGAGAGAAACTTCGATGCACGGGAGTATAAAAGGGGGAAAACACCCCTATTCTCCCCATATTTCAGCCAAGAGAGGAGAAGAGAGGAGAAGGAGAAAAGAGGAGAAAAGTTGGTTCGGGTGGATTCGAGCGTGGAATTCAACGAGGAGCGAGTTAAATCGAAGCTCTACTCGACGGGATCGTTAAGGTGAGTTCTAGGACCCCTCTTTTACACGTTTTCAACTGATTTTGGGGCTGGAACACGTCCAAAAACCTATTTTCGAGTTTTTGGGTGAAGACCCGTTTTGATGTATGTATGTATGTGTATGATGCGTTTGAGGCTCGATTTCTTGCTTGGTTATGCTTGTATGAGGTCGTGGTATGTTTTCCTAAGGATTAGGATGGTTGATTTGAGCCTAAAAGAGGTTTGGAAGGGGTTGGGGGTTGAAAACCCGCGGCTGCAGTCGACTTAACTGCACTCTGCACTAGCTAGGGCTAGGCGACCGACTGGAGGGCGACTGGAGGCCATTCGGCCGATTGAAGTGCGACTGAGGTCCATACGCATGTTTGCTATGCGACTGAGGTCCATACGCATGATGGTCATGCGATTGAAGTTCATGTGCATGGGAGTCATGCGATTGAGAGATAGTGCGACTGAAGTTCATTCGCACGAAGGTTATGCGACTGAAGTCCATGCGCCTGGAGGCCATGCGACTGAGGTCCATTCGCATGAAGAGTATGCGACTGAAGCCCATACGCCTGAAGTCATGCGACTGAAGGCCATACGCATGAGAGTTATGCGACTGGGAGTCCATTCGCATAGAGGTCCATTCGCCCATAGTCAATTCGCATAGGGTCCATTCGCATAGATGCCTATTCGCCTAAGTGTTCAGAGATGATAGCCGGGATGAAATTCCTCGATGATGTGATGGGCATGGACAGTATAGGTGACGCAGGATGATGAGATTATGATGTGGATGTTGATGGAGATGATGATAATATGTATGATGTTATGTGTATGTTAGGCATGAAGATGCATTTGTTGCATCGTAGGTATGATGTGCGTGATGTGATGTATGATTGATGCGTATGTATGATGATGCCATATGTTTATGTTATGTTTATGTTCCTTGCTTGGTTTGTTTATCTTTCTATGGCTTTGCATTGAACGTTAATGAATGAAATGAAAGATAATGATGTATGATGAATCATGAATGTAATGAACGTAATGACGAAGATAATAATGATATTATCTGTATGTACGTATGATGTGTGAACGCATGTATGTAACGAATGTTTTATAAAGAAAGTAAAGAACGATTTTACGAAAGGAAAGTAAGTTTTATTTTAAAACTAGAACTCACTCAGCAACGCTGACTTTGATGTGTTTCCAGTTGGCAGGTATGTTGCTGAGGATGGCACGGGGCGGCTACTCAGCGTATTTTGGATGGCATCTTTATGTTTAATGCTTTTGTAATAAATGTAACATGATAATGTAAAAAGGAACGATTGCACTGATGTGCAAAAGTATTTTGATGAAATGAGATTATGTTTTAATGTTTCCGCTGCAACTATTTAAGAAAGGAAAAATGTAAATATATGTTTTGAGTGCGATGAATGACCAACTGTAGGCGTCCCGGGAACGGGGCCTTACAAGTTGGTATCAGAGCCAAAGTTTAAGTGAATTGGGTAAATATTTTTGAAACCTAATCTTAAACTGAGAATGGGACGGAAAGGGAATGGATGCCAATCTGAGTAGCTGCGTGCCATCAGGTATGTTTTTGTAAAGTTAACCGGTTTTACGTGCGCATGTTATATGGTTTATGTGTTGCTGGTAGATTTAGATACTGATATAGTCAGGACAGGTAATGCTCGGAGTATGAAGAGTAAAGTAAGTGGCTAATCACAACTGGCCACTGTAATTAGGGACTTACTATACTTGACATAAACTGAGCTATTCCTTGAATGATCGTGTTAGTGTTTGAATCTTTCAGTGTGTTTAGAGGATGGCTGGTGGAAGATCTTCGAAAGCTTCTCGTGGTGGAGGTGACGGTGGACGTGGTGCTGAACCACGGGTCACAAGAGGAAGGGCAAGGGCCGAAAGGGTAGTTCACGAAGAACCTGTGACCCCTCATCCTGAGGGCGGTGACGAGAATGCTAATCAGAGGGCCTCAGTGAGAGAGGCGGTCGTGGAAGAAGTGCATCAAGTCTTGTAGACAATCCTACCGTCTGTAGTGAACGAAGTGATAAAGACTGTTAGAGAAGAGGAGAGAAAGGAAAGGGGTAGACCTTCGGGTGAAAGGAGACGACCCGAGACTGAAAGGGTTCTCTCGGATGACGAAGAGGAAGAAGAAGAGGAAGAGCCTGCGCTGGAGGCGGCACGAGGCTGTAACTATGGGGCGTTTCAGCGATGCAAGCCCTCTACTTTTGATGGTAATGGTACTGCTGCTGCTGCTCACCGGTGGGTGAGGGAGATGGAAGCTGTTTTAAATATCAGCGAGTGCCGAGAAGATCATAAAGTAAGGTTTGCTACCCACTCTTTCGTGGACTCAGCTTTGTGCTGGTGGGACAACATAGTCCAAGTTGAGGGAAGTAGGGCTATCGGAAGGATGAGATGGTCAGAGTTGAAGAGGCTGGTGATTGAGGAGTTCTGTCCTCACCGAGAGATGGATAAAGTTGAAAGAGAGTTCCTGATGCTGGAAGCGGGAACAATGACGCATCAGCAATACACTACCAAGTTTAATGAAATGGCACGGCTGGTGCCGGATCAGGTGACACCCCTTTCGCGAAAGATCAAGAGGTATATTCAGGGCTTGCCGACGGACATCCGCAGGCACATGATCGCTGCTCGACCGAGCACGTTTAGGTCAGCAGTCGACCTGGCGGGAAGATTGTACGACGAGCGGGCGATGGCGATGACAGACGAAGGGGAGGAGCGAGCCTATGTTAAGAAGGGGAAAGGAAGGCGAGACGATGAGGATGGATTTGTGTATGAAGGTACTACGTCGAGGGATGATGATCGGAAGAGAATAGAAAGGAAAGGAGGAGCATGCAGAAAGTGTGGTAGAGACCATGAAGGGGAATGCAAGTGGGGACTGAACGTTTGTTTCCAGTGTGGGAAGGAAGGCCACAGGGCGAGGGATTGCCGCACGGCTAAGTGCTACGACTGTGGCGAGACTGGACATCTGAGCAGGGATTGTAAGAAGCAGAAGGCAGGAGGCTCCGGTGCGAGGAAAGGGAACAGAGGGTGAAGGTTAGAGCTTATGCCATGACCGGGAAGAGGCTAGAGCGGACTCCGACTCGACGTCAGGTACGTTTCTGGTAATTTAAAAATTTGTGCATTTATGATTTGAATGCGATGCTAGTAGTAGTTTCGTTCCTACTGCTTAATGCAGAATGTGGCATGTTAAGAGAAGGAACATCGATGAGTCCTTCAATGTAGAGATTGCTGTTAATGAACCCGCTAGGTTACCTAGATGCCCTAGAGGATTGCGGGATAGAATTGAGGAAGCATTGGTTCTTGCTAGACCATTCAGGACAGATTTGGGTGGTTAGGCGTACATCATAAGATGAAGGAGTTAGCAATCCATGAGGCGTAGACGTATCGTCTATTTGGCCGATGTAAGGTGCGTGGATATACCAATATCTCAGCCGACAGATATATCGAATCGCGAGTAAGTATTTTTGGTGGCCAAGAACAAAGCGTGACATGATGGAGTAAGTGAGTAGATGCCTTACTTGTCTACAAGTGAAGGCCGAGCACCAAACGACGTTTGGGAAATATTGAGGTGACTGAGGCTACGACTGAGAAGCCCGGAAGGATCAAAGTTTTGAGGGAAGTAGTCAGAGATAAACCAGAAGTCGTATGTGATAAATGACGTAGAGCGATTGAACTCCAGGTGAGGGACTGGAAAAGAGATAAGACAGAATTTCCAAGCAATGGTTCAAGGAACAACAGGTTTCGGGGACGAAACCCATTTAAGGGGGGTGGACTTGTAACACCCGGAAATTTCCTTTGTAGCCGACGAGAGAAGAAAAAGAAATAAAGTCCAAAGTCGAGGGACCAAACCCGCCAACGAGAGAAACTTCAATGCACGGGAGTATAAAAGGGGGAAAACACCCCTATTCTCCCCATATTTCAGCCAAGAGAGGAGAAGAGAGGAGAAGGAGAAAAGAGGAGAAAAGTTGGTTCGGGTGGATTCGAGCGTGGAATTCAACGAGGAGCGAGTTAAATCGAAGCTCTACTCGACGGGATCGTTAAGGTGAGTTCTAGGACCCCTCTTTTACACGTTTTCAACTGATTTTGGGGCTGGAACACGTCCAAAAACCTATTTTTGAGTTTTTGGGTGAAGACCCGTTTTGATGTATGTATGTATGTGTATGATGCGTTTGAGGCTCGATTTCTTGCTTGGTTATGCTTGTATGAGGTCGTGGTATGTTTTCCTAAGGATTAGGATGGTTGATTTGAGCCTAAAAGAGGTTTGGAAGGGGTTGGGGGTTGAAAACCCGCGGCTGCAGTCGACTTAACTACACTCTGCACCAGCTAGGGCTAGGCGACCGACTGGAGGGCGACTGGAGGCCATTCGGCCGATTGAAGTGCGACTGAGGTCCATACGCATGTTTGCTATGTGACTGAGGTCCATACGCATGATGGTCATGCGATTAAAGTTCATGTGCATGGGAGTCATGCGATTGAGAGATAGTGCGACTGAAGTTCATTCGCACGAAGGTTATGCGACTGAAGTCCATGCGCCTGGAGGCCATGCGACTGAGGTCCATTCGCATGAAGAGTATGCGACTGAAGCCCATACGCCTGAAGTCATGTGACTGAAGGCCATACGCATGAGAGTTATGCGACTGGGAGTCCATTCGCATAGAGGTCCATTCGCCCATAGTCAATTCGCATAGGGTCCATTCGCATAGATGCCTATTCGCCTAAGTGTTCAGAGATGATAGCCGGGATGAAATTCCTCGACGATGTGATGGGCATGGACAGTATAAGGTGACGCAGGATGATGAGATTATGATGTGGATGTTGATGGAGATGATGATAATATGTATGATGTTATGTGTATGTTAGGCATGAAGATGCATTTGTTGCATCGTAGGTATGATGTGCGTGATGTGATGTATGATTGATGCGTATGTATGATGATGCCATATGTTTATGTTATGTTTATGTTCCTTGCTTGGTTTGTTTATCTTTCTATGGCTTTGCGTTGAACGTTAATGAATGAAATGAAAGATAATGATGTATGATGAATCATGAATGTAATGAACGTAATGACGAAGATAATAATGATATTATCTGTATGTACGTATGATGTGTGAACGCATGTATGTAACGAATGTTTTATAAAGAAAGTAAAGAACGGTTTTACGAAAGGAAAGTAAGTTTTATTTTAAAACTAGAACTCACTCAGCAACGCTGACTTTGATGTGTTTCCAGTTGGCAGGTATGTTGCTGAGGATGGCACGGGGCGGCTACTCAGCGTATTTTGGATGGCATCTTTATGTTTAATGCTTTTGTAATAAATGTAACATGATAATGTAAAAAGGAACGATTGCACTGATGTGCAAAAGTATTTTGATGAAATGAGATTATGTTTTAATGTTTCCGCTGCAACTATTTAAGAAAGGAAAAATGTAAATATATGTTTTGAGTGCGATGAATGACCAACTGTAGGCGTCCCGGGAACGGGGCCTTACAGTTTCCTTGCCTAGAAGGTCAATAAACTATTCAGTTGATGCATGGTAGTCATTTTGATTGATTTGTAGGAGTTTTGAGGTGAGAGTGTTTGAAGTTGGTTGTGGAGTGTTCACGATGAGTTTTGAGAAGAGTGGATTGATTTTAAGGTTCTTTCGTATGGGTTCGTGTTTGGTTTTGGTTTCCATTTAAACAATAGATACAATGTTACATTTGTGATTAATTAGTGTGATTCCAATGATGATTGTAATCTGATTAGATTTGATTAATTCACGAGTGTGTTTAGAAGGCTTGAGAATCAAAAGTCCATAGCATTAGAGGTTGATAATAAAATCCAAAAACTATCCACGGGAGAACTAATGTTGTTTGATGTTTTTGTATAACTAATTTATTTCCCATGTAAATAGTTAAGCTTTCATGAATACCATGATGCACCAATTTTATAGTTGCACAATTTTGATGAAAATATAGTTAAACATTATTTACTTTGGCGGTTACCTTGATTTCACTTATGTTTCATCGTTCATACATCGCGTTTCATGTTTAATGATTGATTACATTCATTCCGCTATTGCCGTTTGATTCCCGATACTTATTGAGTGAATACATGTAGTTTCTTTATACTTCTCACCATGTTTCCTTGCCTAGATGATCAATAAACTATTCAGTTGATGCATGGTAGTTCTTTTGATTGATTTGGAGGAGTTTTTAGGTGAGAGTGTTTGAAGTTGTTTGTGGAGTGTTCTCGATGAGTTTTGAGAGGAGTGGATTGATTTTAAGCGTCTTTCGTATGTGTTCGTGTTCGGTTTTGGTTTCCATTCAACCAATAGTTACTATGTTATATTTGTGATTGATTAGTGTGATTCCAATGATGATTTTTTAAGATTAGATTTGATTCATTCACGAGTGTATTTAGAAGGCTTGAGAATCAAAACTCCATAGCATTAGAGATTGATAGTAAAAGCCAAAAACTATCCACATGAGAACTATTGTTGTTTTATGTTTTTGTATAACTAATTTCTTTCACATATAAATAGTTAAGCTTTCATGAATACCATGATGCACGAGTTTTATAGTTGCACAATTTTTATGAAAATACAATTAAACTTTATTTACTTTGGCGGTTACCTTGATTCACTTATGTTTCTTCGTTCATACATCGCGTTTAATGTTTAATGATTGATTAAATTCATTTCGCTATTCTGGTATAATTTCGGAACTTATTGAGTGAATACGGGTTTGTTTCTTTATACTTCTCACCATGTTTCCTTGCCTAGAAGGTCAATAAACTATTTAGTTGATGCATGGTAGTAATTTTGATTGATTTGTAGGAGTTTTGAGGTGAGAGTGTTTGAAGTTGGTTGTGGAGTGTTCACGATGAGTTTTGAGAGGAGTGGATTGATTTTAAGGTTCTTTCGTATGGGTTCGTGTTTGGTTTTGGTTTCCATTTAAACAATAGATACAATGTTACATTTGTGATTAATTAGTGTGATTCCAATGATGATTGTAATCTGATTAGATTTGATTAATTCACGAGTGTGTTTAGAAGGCTTGAGAATCAAAAGTCCATAGCATTAGAGGTTGATAATAAAATCCAAAAACTATCCACGGGAGAACTAATGTTGTTTGATGTTTTTGTATAACTAATTTATTTCCCATGTAAATAGTTAATCTTTCATGAATACCATGATGCACCAATTTTATAGTTGCACAATTTTGATGAAAATATAGTTAAACATTATTTACTTTGGCGGTTACCTTGATTTCACTTATGTTTCATCGTTCATACATCGCGTTTCATGTTTAATGATTGATTACATTCATTCCGCTATTGCCATTTGATTCCCGATACTTATTGAGTGAATACATGTAGTTTCTTTATACTTCTCACCATGTTTACTTGCCTAGATGATCAATAAACTATTCAGTTGATGCATGGTAGTTCTTTTGATTGATTTGGAGGAGTTTTTAGGTGAGAGTGTTTGAAGTTGTTTGTGGAGTGTTCTCGATGAGTTTTGAGAGGAGTGGATTGATTTTAAACGTCTTTCGTATGTGTTCGTGTTCGATTTTGGTTTCCATTCAACCAATAGTTACTATGTTATATTTGTGATTGACTAGTGTGATTCCAATGATGATTTTTATAAGATTAGATTTGATTCATTCACGAGTGTATTTAGAAGGCTTGAGAATCAAAACTCCATAGCATTAGAGATTGATAGTAAAAGCCAAAAACTATCCACATGAGAACTATTGTTTTTTTATGTTTTTGTATAACTAATTTCTTTCACATATAAATAGTTAAGCTTTCATGAATACCATGATGCACGAGTTTTATAGTTGCACAATTTTTATGAAAATACAATTAAACTTTATTTACTTTGGCGGTTACCTTGATTCACTTATGTTTCTTCGTTCATACATCGCGTTTAATGTTTAATGATTGATTAAATTCATTTCGCTATTCTGGTATAATTTCGGAACTTATTGAGTGAATACGGGTTTGTTTCTTTATACTTCTCACCATGTTTCCTTGCCTAGAAGGTCAATAAACTATTCAGTTGATGCATGGTAGTCATTTTGATTGATTTGTTGGAGTTTTGAGGTGAGAGTGTTTGAAGTTGGTTGTGGAGTGTTCACGATGAGTTTTGAGAGGAGTGGATTGATTTTAAGGTTCTTTCGTATGGGTTCGTGTTTGGTTTTGGTTTCCATTTAAACAATAGATACAATGTTACATTTGTGATTAATTAGTGTGATTCCAATGATGATTGTGTAAGATTCTGTGTGTGCCCAAGACACTTAGAATATTGATGTGGTTAGTACGTTATGATCCAAGTCGGGTTATACCCAACAACAAGCTTAACAAACACCTATTAATATTCAATTACATGATATAATTGAATATTAACACCAATTTAGAAAATGGGTTTTCTAAACTAGTTGCAAATAAGATGGACAATTTATTAGGATATTTTGTTCAATAATATTATTTGTAATGCTATTTAAATTAGTTGAATAACATTACAAATTAATAATGGTAGTATATATATATTATACAATTAAATGGGTTAGTTGTATACATAATATATCTAGTTAAGTGTCTAGTTAACATTTTATTGTGTTATAAAATTGAGAGGGAACTTTCAATTTTGAAAGAGGTTGGCCGCCCCCTCTTGCATTGCCATTGGACCCTTTGTGTTCTTGAAAATACAAAGGGGTTAACTAGACACACACACAACCATTATTTTTTTTGCATTCAGCTCTCTCTCTCTTTCTCTCTCAAATTTTCGGAAGTTAGGCAGAAAAGGGTGTCCTTTGAGAGCTGATTTGTGGTGTTCTCCCTAACAAGAAGGGTGTTTGAACATAAGCTTGGGGTATACAAGCTTGAGGAGGCCTTCTTTGGACTCTTGGCCGGATTCACAAGCATTCTTCACCCCTTTTCTTTGGTCGATTTTTCTGCAGAAAGGTAGATGTATTCACAGCTCTATGTAGCTGTGATTTTATGTACGTTTCTTTATGTTCTTAGCTTGATTATTCACATAAATGATCCTTTGGTTAATGGGTTTGCTTCTTACACTTATATGGACATCTAAGAACATGGTTTTCAGCTTTAAAAGTGTTTAAAAGTTATATACATATCCGCTGCGTTTTATGAAAAGTTTAAATGGTTAAACTTCGTTTCATGTTCTTGCAAACCCTTCAATGGTATCAGAGCCGGTTATGTGGATGTCTTGCTAGTTTTGTTCTTTAAAATTGGTTTTAAAGGATGGATATAAACCGGTTTGGGGCTGTTTTTTTCTGTTTTGTTGAATCCCATCTTTCAAGGTCATATTATACATGCTTATAGTTAAATCTTGAAAGATATATACATATGTTGTTTTGTTGTGTTGTTTGGACAACATCTAAACCCAAAATTTTCAGTTTATGTTGGCTGAAAATTCATGGGTTTTGTGGGGATTCATCACTTTATTTTTAATGATATGTTGGATGTTGATTATGTGCATAACCTAGCCATGACCCTTTGTTGATTTGGTTTGGAATGGATATTTTTTTGGTTGTTTTACATTTGGGTTGTAATATTATTCTTTTGTGTTTTTCTTTGAGATGTAATTTATTTATTCATTCATTTGAAATGTAATAGATAGATTAAGTGCAATTCCTTTATTAGAAAATTTGTATTAGGATATAAATTTTGTACATGGAGATGCACTAGAAGGAAGCACAAGAGGAAGACACAAAGAGAAAGACTTGGAGCATATGGATGCAAGTTCAAGTGGGGTCTATAAAGACTTTAAATTTTGTGTTTCATTCAACCCTTAGGAAAGACCAAATGACCACACTTGTGATGGCAAACAAGTGTGGTCACAATAGTAGCTATGGTTATGCATATATGGTTGTTTATGTTTTATGCTTGGTTGATTGTTTATTGTTTGATTGTTTGGTTGATGTTTTGACATGCATAACAAACTAATTAATAAACATAACAATCTGAAAATTGATGGTTCTTAAAGGCAAATAAAAGTTATTAAAATGGTTTAATGATTTTAATGATTAAAATTGGTTTTAATCAAAGGACCATAGGGTACCTTGTATTTGAAAGCATGCAAATACAAGTACATAGAGTTTTCTAAACTTCTATTTTGTGACCTCTAAATATTCCAAACAAGATCAACACCGTCCTTTTACACAACACTTGAGTCACTTGGGAACTCTTAATGGGATAAAGGTCACCTAACCATTTTGAGGGAACTTGTGACTTGAGGTGAGAATGCCTTATTTGTGGGATAAAGGTCACCTAACCACTTGTTTTGGCAAACTCACACATGGGTGTAAGTAGGGTGTCTTGATTTGCAAATCATGTCAAATGGATCACCTACGATGTGGTTTCCAAATGGTGTTGATGGGATTAACATGCCGACTTTACATATGATGTTTTAAGTCGATCCCATATTTCTAGAAGTTGCAAATGGTTGCAATCGTCAAACGTTGACCACCTTATTAATTTAAAACGTGGAATAAAGGTCACCTAACCACGATTTAAATATAATGTTGGGTTCTAGATTTTAATATGAAAAGACCTTAAAAGGCATTAAATATTAAAATTAGCAATATCGAAAATACTAAAATTGATCTTTGTTAAATTTTGTAGATGGCCACCAATAATGAAAATCACGATAACTCGTCCGCGTCAAACCAATCACTACGAGCGATCCTCCAAAAGGAACGTCTAAATCATAACAACTTTATTGATTGGTATCGAAACTTGAGAATTGTTCTCAAGCAAGAGAGAAGATCATATGTTTTAGACGACCCTATCCCCGATCAACCTAACGAGGATGATGAGGAGGCCTTTAACGATTGGCTGAAATACACTGAGGACTCCGTCCAAGTGTCTTGTCTCATGCTAGCAAGCATGACTCCGGATCTCCAAAAGGAGTATGAACATCACGGAGCTTACGACATGATAACCCAGCTGAAGGAAACGTTCCAACAGCAAGCAAGGGTTGAGCGGTTCGAAACGGTTCGAGCGCTCCATGCATGTCGTATGGACGACAACCAATCTGTTTCATCTTATGTACTTAAGATGAAAAGTCATATTGACCGCCTCGAGAGGCTAAATTGCCCCGTCTCGAAGGAGTTGGCCACGGATTTGATCCTAAATGGCCTAACCAAGAAGTTCGAGACATTCGTGTTGAACTACAACATGAATGCATGGGACAAAAGCATTGGTGAACTTCACTCAATGCTCAAAACGGCCGAGGCGGCCATGGGTAAAAGGGTTTTACCCGTTCTCACCATCAAAGAAGGTGGGAACAACAAAAGGCCTCATCCCGCACCCAAGGCAAAGGTTGCCAAGGGTAAGGGACATGTGTGGGGAAAGGGGAAAGGGGTGGTAAGGGTACCACCCAAACCACAAGAGAAGAAGCAAAAGGTTGCTACAAATGACCCATGCTTCAAGTGTGGGGAGATAGGACATTGGGCAAGGAATTGTCCTGTCCATCTCCAAGAGTTGAAAGCAAAGAGGGATGCCGGGCAGACCTCAGGTACAATATACATGATACATATTGATCTTAATGTTACATCTTCAAACACATGGGTATTGGATACCGGATGTGGAACTCATATTTGCAATTTGTTGCAGGGGTTCACAAGAAGTAGGGACTTCAAGAAAGGGGATGTTAGCCTCTTCATGGGCAATGGAACTAAAGTCTTAGTTGAAGCTCGTGGGGACTACATCCTAAGACTTCCAAGTGGCTTGGAAGTTATTTTGAAGAATGTTTTGTATGCTCCTAGTTTGACTAGGAACATTATTTCTGTATCTCAATTAAGACATTATGATTATGTATTATCTTTTATTGAAAATGATATTCATGTTTCTTTAAATGGTATGTTCTATTTTAAAGCTATACCAATTAATGGTATTTATGAATTGGTTCATGAAAATACTTTAAATAGTTCATTGTACCAAACAAACACCAAGAAACTCAAGTTGGACTTGAGTGATACCTATCTTTGGCATTGTCGTCTTGGTCATATAAACAAGAAACGTTTACAAACACTTCAAAAGAATGGTCTTTTAAAAACAAATGAATGTGATTCATTTGATGTTTGTGAATCTTGTTTACAAGGTAAGATGACTAAGGCACCCTTTAGTGGAACTACCGAAAGGGCAAAAGATTTATTAGGAATCATACATTCGGATGTATGTGGTCCTTTTAAGCCAATGACTAGGAATGGTGAAAGATACTTCATTACCTTTACCGACGATTATAGTCGCTATGGGTATGTGTACTTATTAAGGCACAAAGATGAAGCTTTTGAAATGTTCAAAATCTTCAAGAATGAAGTTGAAAATCAACTCAACAAGTCAATTAAAGTTCTCCGTACCGATAGAGGAGGTGAATACCTAAGTGATGTTTTTCAAGATCATCTTAGGAGTTGTGGGATTGTCTCACAACTCACTCCACCTGGAACACCACAACACAATGGTGTGTCTGAGAGGACGAATCGAACCTTATTGGATATGGTCCGATCTATGATGGCTAGAAGCACATTACCTCTATCATTTTGGGGTTTCGCTTTGCTCTCTGCGGCCCGTATTTTAAATATGGCCCCAACCAAAAAGGTGGAAAGGACACCTTTTGAGATATGGCATGGAAGAGTTCCATCCCTATCATACTTAAGGGTTTGGGGATGTGAGGCTTATGTTAAGACTCCCACCCCAAACAAATTGGAAGTCCGATCCACCAAGTGTATCTTTATTGGATATCCTAGAGATTCTATGGGATATTATTTCTATGATCCACTGGAACAAAAGGTGTTTGTTGCCAGAAAGGGTGAGTTCTTAGAAGCAAAGTTCCTTATGGAAGGAGCTAGCAGTAGAACAGTGGATCTTGAGGAAGATCAAGAACCACAACCCGATGCACGTTTGGTTGAAACTAGCACTCAACATGAGGATGTTGAAGATGATCAAATGGTTGATCAATACACACAAAACGTTCGCAGAAGTGGTAGAACTAGTAATCCACCTGAAAGATATGGATTTTTCGTGGATGGATGCTATGTGGTAGATTCTGATGAACCAACCACATACCATAATGCAATGTCCAATACGGATTGTGACAAATGGCTAGAAGCCATGAACGTTGAGATGCAATCCATGTATGACAACCAAGTTTGGGAACTTGTTGTACCACCTCTTAATTCCAAAGTAGTTGGAAGTAAGTGGGTTTTCAAGAAGAAAACCGATATGCATGGAAACTTGGATACTTATAAAGCTAGACTTGTAGCAAAGGGTTTCACTCAAACTCAAGGGGTTGATTATAATGAAACTTTCTCACCTGTAGCGATGCTAAAGTCTATAAGGATATTGTTTGCCATAGCTGCTCATTATGATTATGAGATTTGGCAAATGGATGTCAAAACTGCTTTCCTAAATGGATATCTTGAGGAAGATGTCTATATGGTTCAGCCTGAAGGTTTTGTCGATCCAAAACATCCTAATAAAGTATGCAAGTTAAAGAAATCAATCTATGGATTGAAACAAGCATCGAGAAGCTGGAATCACCGTTTTGATGAGGAAGTAAAGAAATTTGGCTTCATCAAAAACGCTGATGAGGCTTGTGTGTATAAGAAGGCTAGTGGGAGCACAGTAACTTTCCTAGTATTGTATGTTGATGACATACTACTATTTGGAAATGACATTCCAACCTTGGAAGGTGTAAAAACCTGGCTTGGAAGTTGTTTTTCCATCAAGGATCTTGGTGAAGCCGCCTATATTCTAGGAATAAAGATCTATAGGGATAGATCAAGGCGGTTGATTGGTTTGAATCAAAGTGCATACATTGATAAGATCTTGAAAAGGTTCAAGATGGAGAACTCTAAGAAAGGTACCGTACCTATTCAAAGAGGAACGATATTGAGTACGACTCAATGTCCAAGCTCAAAGGATGAGCAAGATAAAATGAAGGCAATCCCATATGCATCTGCTATTGGATCCATCATGTATGCAATGATATGCACTCGACCGGACGTGTCATGCGCTTTGAGCATGACAAGCCGTTACCAGCAAAATCCTGGAAACAGTCATTGGATGGCTGTTAAGAACATACTTAAGTACCTAAGGAGGACAAGGGATATGTTCCTAATCTATGGATGTGGTGACGAGGAACTCGTTGTAAAAGGTTACACGGATGCGAGTTTCCAAACCGATCGTGATGATTCTCGGTCACAATCGGGATACATTTTCATTCTAAATGGAGGAGCTGTCTCTTGGAAGAGCTCCAAGCAGGAGGTGGTGGCTCTATCGACTACAGAATCAGAATACGTTGCCGCCTCATTGGCAGCTCAAGAAGCTGCATGGTTGAAGAAATTCATTGCCGATCTAGGGGTAGTCCCTTCCATTCAGGACCCCCTAGAGATCTTTTGTGATAACGAGGGTGCGATTGCACAAATCAAGGAACCCCGTGCTCATCAAAAGACTAGGCACATTGAGCGGATATTCAACTACATACGAGATGAAGTTGAAAAGGGAAAGATATGTATTCGCAAAGTTCACACGGATCAAAACATTGCGGATCCTCTCACGAAGCTCCTTGAAAAGGCAAAGCATGAATGTCATACTTGTGCCATGGGACTTCGATATTCTAGTGATTGGATTTGATCTGTACATTTTGTATTTGGATATGTGGAATTCTTTATTATTTGAATAAAATTATTTGGTTATAATGTTTCAATTAATGTTCCAATTTAGCATGTTTAATCCATGAGTAAATTGTTTACTCTAAAATGTCCGTAGTCGCTCATACTTGTGGGAACAAGTGTGAAAGTAAGACTATTATGAACTTGGATTGGTTGATATTCATAAGGATGAATATAGAGCAATGGGTTGCTACCAAGGTTCATAGATATTTGTGGGATACAAATATTGGACTAACCCGCATCTCAAATTTTACTACATGGAATCTTATTGATTGATCATAAGTAAATTTGAGTAAAGGCGAATATCATTTGGTATCCTCAGACCTGAGACACATATTGGGTTTTGATATTCACCAAGTTTTATACCTTGAGCCTATTCTTCACTGCCCTGAAATAGTGGACAGTACACAAGGATATGTTCAGGTATAACACGAAGTGTTTGTGAGAGACGTATGTAGTCAAGATGGAATTTGTTCCTCTTATTCGTTGAGAGTTAGATGTCTAAGGCCTGATTAAGTTAAATCAACAAGGAATGATCATTCGGTGTCCTTGGATTTAACATGACATCTGTAACAAAAGGATAGATGATTGATTCACCTAAATCATTTCAAGTAAGGTACTTGAAAGGGGATGATGTTATTGAATGGCTATAAGTCATACGTATTAAGGGTAGTAAACCGTTGTTAGGCGGTATTTACTGCTTGCATCAATCTTCTATGAATCTTGGGCAAGTGGGAGATTGTAAGATTCTGTGTGTGCCCAAGACACTTAGAATATTGATGTGGTTAGTACGTTATGATCCAAGTCGGGTTATACCCAACAACAAGCTTAACAAACACCTATTAATATTCAATTACATGATATAATTGAATATTAACACCAATTTAGAAAATGGGTTTTCTAAACTAGTTGCAAATAAGATGGACAATTTATTAGGATATTTTGTTCAATAATATTATTTGTAATGCTATTTAAATTAGTTGAATAACATTACAAATTAATAATGGTAGTATATATATATTATACAATTAAATGGGTTAGTTGTATACATAATATATCTAGTTAAGTGTCTAGTTAACATTTTATTGTGTTATAAAACTGAGAGGGAACTTTCAATTTTGAAAGAGGTTGGCCGCCCCCTCTTGCATTGCCATTGGACCCTATGTGTTCTTGAAAATACAAAGGGCTTAACTAGACACACACACAACCATTATTCCTTTTTGCATTCAGCTCTCTCTCTCTTTCTCTCTCAAATTTTCGGAAGTTAGGCAGAAAAGGGTGTCCTTTGAGAGCTGATTTGTGGTGTTCTCCCTAACAAGAAGGGTGTTTGAACATAAGCTTGGGGTATACAAGCTTGAGGAGGCCTTCTTTGGACTCTTGGCCGGATTCACAAGCATTCTTCACCCCTTTTCTTTGGTCGATTTTTCTGCAGAAAGGTAGATGTATTCACAGCTCTATGTAGCTGTGATTTTATGTACGTTTCTTTATGTTCTTAGCTTGATTATTCACATAAATGATCCTTTGGTTAATGGGTTTGCTTCTTACACTTATATGGACATCTAAGAACATGGTTTTCAGCTTTAAAAGTGTTTAAAAGTTATATACATATCCGCTGCGTTTTATGAAAAGTTTAAATGGTTAAACTTCGTTTCATGTTCTTGCAAACCCTTCAGATTGTAATCTGATTAGATTTGATTAATTCATGAGTGTGTTTAGAAGGCTTGAGAATCAAAAGTCCATAGCATTAGAGGTTGATAATAAAATCCAAAAACTATCCACGGGAGAACTAATGTTGTTTGATGTTTTTGTATAACTAATTTATTTCCCATGTAAATAGTTAAGCTTTCATGAATACCATGATGCACCAATTTTATAGTTGCACAATTTTGATGAAAATATAGTTAAACATTATTTACTTTGGCGGTTACCTTGATTTCACTTATGTTTCATCGTTCATACATCGCGTTTCATGTTTAATGATTGATTACATTCATTCCGCTATTGTAGTTGATTCCCGATACTTATTGAGTGAATACATGTAGTTTCTTTATACTTCTCACCATGTTTCCTTGCCTAGATGGTCAATAAACTATTCAGTTGATGCATGGTAGTTCTTTTCATTGATTTGTAGGAGTTTTAAGGTGAGAGTGTTTGAAGTTGGTTGTGGAGTGTTCACGATGTGTTTTGAGAGGAGTGGATTGATTTTAAGGGTCTTTCGTATGGGTTCGTGTTTGGTTTTGGTTTACATTTAAACAATAGATACAATGTTACATTTGTGATTAATTAGTGTGATTCCAATGATGATTGTAATCAGATTAGATTTGATTAATTCACGAGTGTGTTTAGAAGGCTTGAGAATCAAAACTCCATAACATTAGAGGTTGATAATAAAATCCAAAAACTATCCATGGGAGAACTAATGTTGTTTGATGTTTTTGTATAACTAATTTCTTTCCCATGTAAACAGTTAAGCTTTCATGAATACCATGATGCACCAATTTTATAGTTGCACAATTTTGATGAAATATAGTTAAACATTATTTACTTTTGCGGTTACCTTGATTTCACTTATGTTTCATCGTTCATACATCGCGTTTCATGTTTAATGATTGATTACATTCATTCCGCTATTGTAGTTTGATTCCCGATACTTATTGAGTGAATACATGTAGTTTCTTTATACTTCTCACCATGTTTCCTTGCCTAGATGGTCAATAAACTATTCAGTTGATGCATGGTAGTTCTTTTGATTGATTTGGAGGAGTTTTTAGGTGAGAGTGTTTGAAGTTGTTTGTGGAGTGTTCTCGATGAGTTTTGAGAGGAGTGGATTGATTTTAAGGGTCTTTCGTATGTGTTCGTATTCCAATGATGATTGTAATCTTATTAGATTTGATTAATTCACGAGCGTGTTTAGAAGGCTTGAGAATCATAACTCCATAGCATTAGAGGTTGATAATAAAAGCCAAAAACTATCCACGGGAGAACTAATGTTGTTTGATGTTTTTGTATAACTAATTTCTTTCGCATGTAAATAGTTTCATGAATACCATGATGCACCAATTTTATAGTTGCACAATTTTGATGAAAATACAATTAAACATTATTTACTTTGGCGGTTACCTTGATTTCACTTATGTTTCATCGTTCATACATCGCGTTTCATGTTTAATGATTGATTACATTCATTCCGCTATTGTCGTTTGATTCCCAATACTTATTGAGTGAATACATGTAGTTTCTTTATACTTCTCACCATGTTTCCTTGAATAGATGATCAATAAACTATTCAGTTGATGCATGGTAGTTCTTTTGATTGATTTGGAGGAGTTTTTAGGTGAGAGTGTTTGAAGTTGTTTGTGGAGTGTTCTCGATGAGTTTTGAGAGGAGTGGATTGATTTTAAGCGTCTTTCGTATGTGTTCATGTCCGGTTTTGGTTTCCATTCAAACAATAGTTACTATATTATATTTGTGATTGATTAGTGTGATTCCAATGATGATTTTTATAAGATTAGATTTGATTCATTCACGAGTGTATTTAAAAGGCTTGAGAATCAAAACTCCATAGCATTAGAGATTGATAGTAAAAGCCAAAAACTATCCACATGAGAACTTTTGTTGTTTTATGTTTTTGTATAACTAATTTCTTTCACATGTAAATAGTTAAGCTTTCATGAATACCATGATGCACGAGTTTTATAGTTGCACAATTTTTATGAAAATACAATTAAACTTTATTTACTTTGGCGGTTACCTTGATTCACTTATGTTTCTTCGTTCATACATCGAGTTTAATGTTTAATGATTGATTACATTCATTCCGCTATTCTAGTATGATTCCGGAATTTATTGAGTGAATACGGGTTTGTTTCTTTATACTTCTCACCATGTTTCCTTGCCTAGATGGTCAATAAACTATTCAGTTGATGCATGGTAGTCATTTTGATTGATTTGTAGGAGTTTTGAGGTGAGAGTGTTTGAAGTTGGTTGTGGAGTGTTCACGATGAGTTTTGAGAGGAGTGGATTGATTTTAAGGGTCTTTCGTATGGGTTCGTGTTTGGTTTTTGTTTCCATTTAAACAATAGATACAATGTTACATTTGTGATTAATTAGTGTGATTCCAATGATGATTGTAATCTGATTAGATTTGATTAATTCACGAGTGTGTTTAGAAGGCTTGAGAATCAAAACTCCATAGCATTAGAGGTTTATAATAAAATCCAAAAACTATCCACGGGAGAACTAATGTTGTTTGATGTTTTTGTATAACTAATTTCTTTCCCATGTAAATAGTTAAGCTTTCATGAATACCATGATGCACCAATTTTATAGTTGCACAATTTTGATGAAAATACAATAAACATTATTTACTTGGCGGTTACCTTGATTTCACTTATGTTTCATCGTTCATACATCGCGTTTCATGTTTAATGATTGATTACATTCATTCCACTATTGTCGTTTGATTCCCGATACTTATTGAGTGAATACATGTACTTTCTTTATACTTCTCACCATGTTTCCTTGCCTAGATGATCAATAAACTATTCAGTTGATGCATGGTAGTTCTTTTTATTGATTTGGAGGAGTTTTTAGGTGAGAGTGTTTGAAGTTGTTTGTGGAGTGTTCTCGATGAGTTTTGAGAGGAGTGGATTGATTTTAAGCGTCTTTCGTATGTGTTCGTGTTCGGTTTTGGTTTCCATTCAACCAATAGTTACTATGTTATATTTGTGATTGATTAGTGTGATTCCAATGATGATTTTTATAAGATTAGATTTGATTCATTAACGAGTGTATTTAGAAGGCTTGAGAATCAAAACTCCATAGCATTAGAGATTGATAATAAAAGCAAAAACTATCCACATGAGAACTATTGTTGTTTATGTTTTTGTTTAACTAATTTCTTTCACATGTAAATAGTTAAGCTTTCATGAATACCATGATGCACGAGTTTTATAGTTGCACAATTTTTATGAAAATACAATTAAACTTTATTTACTTTGGCAGTTACCTTGATTCACTTATGTTTCTTCGTTCACACATCGCGTTTAATGTTTAATGATTGATTACATTTATTCCGCTATTCTGGTATGATTCCGGAACTTATTGAGTGAATACGAGTTTGTTTCTTTATACTTCTCAACATGTTTCCTTGCCTAGAAGGTCAATAAACTATTCAGCTGATGCATGGTAGTCATTTTGATTGATTTGTAGGAGTTTTGAGGTGAGAGTGTTTGAAGTTGGTTGTGGAGTGTTCACGATGCGTTTTGAGAGGAGTGGATTGATTTTAAGGGTCTTTCGTATGGGTTCGTGTTTGGTTTTGGTTTCCATTTAAACAATAGATACAATGTTACATTTGTGATTAATTAGTGCGATTCCAATGATGATTGTAATCTGATTAGATTTGATTAATTCACGAGTGTGTTTAGAAGGCTTGAGAATCAAAACTCCATAGCATTAGAGGTTGATAATAAAATCCAAAAAGTATCCACGGGAGAACTAATGTTGTTTGATGTTTTTGTATATCTAATTTCTTTCCCATGTAAATAGTTAAGCTTTCATGAATACCATGATGCACAAATTTTATAGTTGCACAATTTTGATGAAAATACAATTAAACATTATTTACTTTGGCGGTTACCTTGATTTCACTTATGTTTCATCGTTCATACATCGCGTTTCATGTTTAATGATTGATTACATTCATTCCGCTATTGTCGTTTGATTCCCGATACTTATTGAGTGAATACATGTAGTTCTTTATACTTCTCACCATGTTTCCGTGCCTAGATGATCAATAAACTATTCAATTGATGCATGGTAGTTCTTTTGATTGATTTGGAGGAGTTTTTAGGTGAGAGTGTTTGAAGTTGTTTGTGGAGTGTTCTCGATGAGTTTTGAGAGGAGTGGATTGATTTTAAGCGTCTTTCGTATGTGTTCGTGTTCGGTTTTGGTTTCCATTCAACCAATATTTACTATGTTATATTTGTGATTGATTAGTGTGATTCCAATGATGATTTTTATAAGATTAGATATGATTCATTCACGAGTGTATTTAGAAGGCTTGAGAATCAAAACTCCATAGCATTAGAGATTGATAGTAAAAGCCAAAAACTATCCACATGAGAACTATTGTTGTTTTATGTTTTTGTATAACTAATTTCTTTCACATATAATAGTTAAGCTTTCATGAATACCATGATGCACGAGTTTTATAGTTGCACAATTTTTATGAAAATACAATTAAACTTTATTTACTTTGGCGGTTACCTTGATTCACTTATGTTTCTTCGTTCATACATCGCGTTTAATGTTTAATGATTGATTAAATTCATTTCGTTATTCTGGTATAATTTCGGAACTTATTGAGTGAATACGGGTTTGTTTCTTTATACTTCTCACCATGTTTCCTTGCCTAGAAGGTCAATAAACTATTCAGTTGATGCATGGTAGTCATTTTGATTGATTTGTAGGAGTTTTGAGGTGAGAGTGTTTGAAGTGGGTTGTGGAGTGTTCACGATGAGTTTTGAGAGGAGTGGATTGATTTTAAGGTTCTTTCGTATGGGTTCGTGTTTGGTTTTGGTTTCCATTTAAACAATAGATAAAATGTTACATTTGTGATTAATTAGTGTGATTCCAATGATGATTGTAATCTGATTAGATTTGATTAATGCACGAGTGTGTTTAGAAGGCTTGAGAATCAAAAGTCCATAGCATTAGAGGTTGATAATAAAATCCAAAAACTATCCACGGGAGAACTAATGTTGTTTGATGTTTTTGTATAACTAATTTATTTCCCATGTAAATAGTTAAGCTTTCATGAATACCATGATGCACCAATTTTATAGTTGCACAATTTTGATGAAAATATAGTTAAACATTATTTACTTTGGCGGTTACCTTGATTTCACTTATGTTTCATCGTTCATACATCGCGTTTCATGTTTAATGATTGATTACATTCATTCCGCTATTGCCGTTTGATTCCCAATACTTATTAAGTGAATACATGTAGTTTCTTTATACTTCTCACCATGTTTCCTTGCCTAGATGATCAATAAACTATTCAGTTGATGCATGGTAGTTCTTTTGATTGATTTGGAGGAGTTTTTAGGTGAGAGTGTTTGAAGTTGTTTGTGGAGTGTTCTCGATGAGTTTTGAGAGGAGTGGATTGATTTTAAGCGTCTTTCGTATGTGTTCGTGTTCGGTTTTGGTTTCCATTCAACAATAGTTACTATGTTATATTTGTGATTGATTAGTGTGATTCCAATGATGATTTTTATAAGATTAGATTTGATTCATTCACGAGTGTATTTCAAAGGCTTGAGAATCAAAACTCCATAGCATTAGAGATTGATAGTAAAAGCCAAAAACTATCCACATGAGAACTATTGTTGTTTTATGTTTTTGTATAACTAATTTCTTTCACATAAATAGTTAAGCTTTCATGAATACCATGATGCACGAAATTTATAGTTGCACAATTTTTATGAAAATACAATTAAACTTTATTTACTTTGGCGGTTCCTTGATTCACTTATGTTTCTTCGTTTCATACATCGCGTTTAATGTTTAATGATTGATTAAATCATTCGCTATTCTGGTATAATTTCCGAACTTATTGAGTGAATACGGGTTTGTTTCTTTATACTTCTCACCATGTTTCCTTGCCTAGAAGGTCAATAAACTATTCAGTTGATGCATGGTAGTCATTTTGATTGATTTGTAGGAGTTTTCAGGTGAGAGTGTTTGAAGTTGGTTGTGGAGTGTTCACGATGAGTTTTGAGAGGAGTGGATTGATTTTAAGGTTCTTTCGTATGGGTTCGTGTTTGGTTTTGGTTTCCATTTAAACAATAGATACAATGTTACATTGTGATTAATTAGTGTGATTCCAATGATGATTGTAATCTGATTAGATTTAATCTGATTAGATTTGATTAATTCACGAGTGTGTTTAGAAGGATTGAGAATCAAAAGTCCATAGCATTAGAGGTTGATAATAAAATCCAAAAACTATCCACGGGAGAACTAATGTTGTTTGATGTTTTTGTATAACTAATTTCTTTCCCATGTAAATAGTTAAGCTTTCATGAATACCATGATGCACCAATTTTATAGTTGCACAATTTTGATGAAAATATAGTTAAACATTATTTACTTGGCGGTTACCTTGATTTCACTTATGTTTCATCGTTCATACATCGCGTTTCATGTTTAATGATTGATTACATTCATTCCGCTATTGCCGTTTGATTCCCGATACTTATTGAGTGAATACATGTAGTTTCTTTATACTTCTCACCATGTTTCCTTGCCTAGATGATCAATAAACTATTCAGTTGATGCATGGTAGTTCTTTTGATTGATTTGGAGGAGTTTTTAGGTGAGAGTGTTTGAAGTTGTTTGTGGAGTGTTCTCGATGAGTTTTGAGATGAGTGGATTGATTTTAAGCGTCTTTCGTATGTATTCGTGTTCGGTTTTGGTTTCCATTCAACCAATAGTTACTATGTTATATTTCTGATTGATTAGTGTGATTCCAATGATGATTTTTATAAGATTAGATTTGATTCATTCACGAGTGTATTTAGAAGGCTTGAGAATCAAAACTCCATAGCATTAGAGATTGATAGTAAAAGCCAAAACTATCCACATGAGAACTATTGTTGTTTTATGTTTTTGTATAACTAATTTCTTTCACATATAAATAGTTAAGCTTTCATGAATACCATGATGCACGAGTTTTATAGTTGCACAATTTTTATGAAAATACAATTAAACTTTATTTACTTTGGCGGTTACCTTGATTCACTTATGTTTCGTCGTTCATACATCGCGTTTAATGTTTAATGATTGATTAAATTCATTTCGCTATTCTGGTATAATTTCGGAACTTATTGAGTGAATACGGGTTTGTTTCTTTATACTTCTCACCATGTTTCCTTGCCTAGAAGGTCAATAAACTATTCAGTTGATGCATGGTAGTCATTTTGATTGATTTGTAGGAGTTTTGAGGTGAGAGTGTTTGAAGTTGGTTGTGGAGTGTTCACGATGAGTTTTGAGAGAGAGTGGATTGATTTTAATGGTCTTTCGTATGGGTTCGTATTTGGTTATAGATACGATGTTACATTTGTGATTACTTAGTGTGATTCCAATGATGATTGTAATCTGATTAGATTTGATTAATTCACGAGTGTGTTTAGAAGGCTTGAGAATCAAAAGTCCATAGCATTAGAGGTTGATAATAAAATCCAAAAACTATCCACGGGAGAACTAATGTTGTTTGATGTTTTTGTATAACTAATTTATTTCCCATGTAAATAGTTAAGCTTTCATGAATACCATGATGCACCATTTTATAGTTGCACAATTTTGATGAAAATATAGTTAAACATTATTTACTTTGGCGGTTACCTTGATTTCACTTATGTTTCATCCTTCATACATCGCGTTTCATGTTTAATGATTGATTACATTCATTCCGCTATTGCCGTTTGATTCCCGATACTTATTGAGTGAATACATGTAGTTTCTTTATACTTCTCACCATGTTTCCTTGCCTAGATGATCAATAAACTATTCAGTTGATGCATGGAAGTTCTTTTGATTGATTTGGAGGAGTTTTTAGGTGAGAGTGTTTGAAGTTGTTTGTGGAGTGTTCTCGAAGAGTTTTGAGAGGAGGGGATTGATTTTAAGCGTCTTTCGTATGTGTTCGTGTTCGGTTTTGGTTTCCATTCAACCAATAGTTACTATTTATATTTGTGATTGATTAGTGTGATTCCAATGATGATTTTTATAAGATTAGATTTGATTCATTCACGAGTGTATTTCAAAGGCTTGAGAATCAAAACTCCATAGCATTAGAGATTGATAGTAAAAGCCAAAAACTATCAACATGAGAACTATTGTTGTTTTATGTTTTTGTATAACTAATTTCTTTCATTGGCTAATGGACTGCCGTGGGCCGAGTTCAAAACCATGATGACCGAGGAGTACTGTCCTCGCAATGAGGTGCAAAAGTTGGAGATAGAGTTCTGGCAACTGAAAATGCAGGGCTCAGAAATCGAGGCTTACACCACTAGAACTCACGAGCTAGCAACATTATGCCCGGGAATGGTAAATGAGATGCACAAGAGGATCGAGCACTACATACGGGGACTTGTACCCGAAATACAGAGTATGGTAACTGCTTCTAATCCAGCCACCATACAGCAAGCCATTCAGTTAGCCCATAAGCTAACTGACCAAGCAGTGGAACAGGGTCGTCTACCCAAACGGGGCGCCGTGGCAAGCGTGCCCCAATAACAAAAGAAAGTGGGATGGTAGTAGTAACACCAAGCATCATCATCGACAGGCGGTCAACCTCAACCTCAGCAGCAACAACAACCGGTCCAACAACAACGGAGGTTCGACAACAATCGTAACTTCAACCAAACAACTGCAACTAATCAAGGACCAGTGGTTATGGTGGAAGACACCCGAAGTGCAACCGTGCAACTATCATCACGTGGGACGATGTGATAGCTTCAAATGTCAGCGATGTGTTAAAATTGGACACGCTGCGAAGGATTGCCGTGGCGAACTGGTTAGGAGGACGCAACAACCCCAGGAAACTCCTAAGGGTTGTTTTGAATGTGGAAAAGAGGGGCACTACAAGCGAAATTGCCCACAACTAAGGAGAAATGGTAATGGAAACAATGGAAATGGACACAACAACAACAACAATAACAACAACAACAATGGTAACAACAACGGTGGCAATGGCAACGGTAATGGCGGTAATAAGGATGGAGCAAAAGGGAGAGCCTTCGTCATTGGCTCAGGTGAGGCTCTAAATGATCCTACAACTGTTACTGGTAGATTCTCTGTTAATGGTTGCTTTGCTACGGTACTATTCGATACTGGAGCTGATAGGAGTTTCGTGTCCTTAAATTTTGTAGTCTTTTAAGTGATATACCCTCCGCCCTAGAATCTAAGTACACCGTAGAGTTGGCTGACGGTAAACAGATTCACGTAACTCATATCCTTAAGGACTGTAAGATAGAGCTTGCTGGTCATACTTTCGTTATAGATCTTATGTGCCTGTTACTCTGGGAGTTTTGATGTTGTGATAGGCATGGATTGGCTTTCTAGCAAGCAAGCAGAAGTTATATGTCATGAAAGATCATACGAATTCCTGTTGATGACACAATTCTGACAGTCCGAGGTGATAGAAGTGGTGCTGTGATAGGCATCATCTCGTTCATGAAAGCCCAAAAGTTACTACGAAAGGGTCGTGTGGCTATTCTAGCGCTTGTAACTGATAAGCAGGCGAAGGAAAGGAGAATGGAGGATATTCCCATAGTGCGCGACTTTCCAGAGGTGTTTCCAGAGGATCTTCCTGGATTACCACCTCATCGTCAAGTGGAATTCCAAATTGAACTAACTCCCGGTGCAGCCCCGATTGCTAGAGCACCTTATCGATTAGCACCGAACGAACTACAGGAGTTGTCGTCACAACTCCAGGAGCTATTAGATAAGGGTTTTATTCGCCCTAGTACATCACCCTGGGGAGCCCCTGTCCTGTTTGTTAAGAAGAAGGATGGCACGTTTCGGATGTGTATTGACTATAGGGAGCTAAATAAAGTAACAGTCAAGAACCGATACCCTCTACCCGTATCGATGACTTGTTTGACCAACTTCAGGGATCAAGTTACTATTCGAAGATTGACTTGAGATCTGGTTATCATCAACTCAGAGTACGCGAAGAAGACATTTCCAAAACCGCGTTTCGTACCCGCTACGGTCATTATGAGTTCTTGGTCATGCCTTTGGGTTGACAAATGCACCTGCTGTGTTCATGGACCTCATGAACGTGTGTGTGCAAACCCTACCTCGATCAGTTTGTCATTGTGTTTATCGATGATATACTGATATATTCCAGGACGAAGGAAGACCATGAGGAGCATTTGTGGATGATTAGAGCTACTGAAAAGGGAACAGCTGTACGCCAAATTCTCTAAGTGTGACTTTGGGATACGAGAAGTACAATTCTTAGGTCATATGTTAATGAGAAAGGGATACATGTTGATCCTGCCCAAATTGAGGCGATCAAGAATTGGACCACACCTAAAACGCCGAGTGAAATAAGACAATTCTTGGGATTAGCAGGTTACTATCGGCGATTCATAGAGGGATTCTCTAAGATTGTGCACAACCTCTCACAGCTTTGACTCACAAAGGACTACATTACAAATGGGGTGAAAGCCAAGAATCGGCTTTTCAATCGCTAAAACAGAAGCTATGTACGCGCCGATACTAGCACTGCCAGAGGGGGGACAGATGACTTCGTGGTATATTGTGATGCATCCATTCAAGGCTGGGTTGTGTCTTAATGCAGCGAGACAAAGTGATAGCCTACGCCTCGAGACAATTAAAGTTCATGAGAAGAACTATACTACTCATGACTTAGAGTTGGGTGGCAGTAGTCTTGCCTTGAAGATTTGGAGACATTACTGACGGTACAAGTGCACAATCTACACGATCACAAGAGTCTTCAACATATCTTTGAGAAAAAGGAATTGAATATGAGGCAACGACGTTGGGTGGAGCTGCTAAACGACTATGATTGCGCTATTAAATACCATCCGGGAAAGGCGAATGTGGTTGCTGATGCTTAAGCCGGAAGGAAACAGCTAAACCCAGACGGGTGCGAGCCTTACCGCTCACTATCAGTACTTCAACTGCCTGAACAAGTTAAGGAGGCACAGTGTAGAAGCTTTGAAAGCAGAAGAAAATATTGGTTCTGAGTCGTTGAGAGGAATGGATAAACAGCTGGTGGTGATGAAGGAAGATGGAATTCGGTATTTCATGGATAGACTGTGGGTGCCTGCCTATGGAAATTTGAGAGACCTGGTTATAGTGGGCACACAAATCTAAGTATTCTATACATCCGGATCCGATAAATGTATCATGATCTGAAGGCGCACTATTGGTGGCCTAATATGAAAGCGGATGTGGCTACGTATGTGAGCAAGTGCTTGACGTGCCTCGAAGGTAAAGGTGGAGTATCAAAAACCATCCGGAACTATGCGCACCGAGATACCGATGTGGAAGTGGGAACAATCTCCATGGATTTTATTACCAAGCTGCCCAGGATAGTCATGGTTGTGATACAATATGGGTTATGTAGATCGATTGACAAAATCTGTCATTTCTTGCAATAAAGGAAACTGACAAGAGGAGAAGTTAACCCGCCTGTACCTCAAGGAGATCGTTTCCAGACACGGTGTACCGATCTCCATTATCTCTGATCGTGACGCTCGTTTCACGTCACACTTCTGGCAATCATTGCAGAAATCTTTGGGAACACGATTAGATATGAGTACTGCTTATCACCCGCAAACGGATGGCCAGAGTGAGCGTACCATACAGACGTTGGAAGATATGCTACGTGCTTGTGTAATTGATTTCGGGAATAACTGGGAAATTCACCTGCCATTGGTGGAATTTTCTTATAACAACAGTTATCACACTAGCATACAAGCAGCACCTTTCGAGGCTTTGTATGGGAGAAAATGTAGATCACCTGTTTGTTGGGCGAGAAATTGGCGATAGTCAACTGACTGGTCCCGAGTTGATTCATGAAACAACCGAGAAGATCGTACAGATACGGAACCGTATGGCAGCAGCGCGAGACCGACAAAAGAGTTATGCTGATAAGAGACGGAAACCTTTAGAGTTTCAGGTTGGTGACAAGGTTTTGTTGAAAGTTTCACCATGGAAAGGCGTAGTTCGGTTTGGCAAGCGAGGGAAGCTAAACCCGAGGTACGTTGGACCATTTGAAATAGTGGAAAGAATAGGTCCAGTGGCCTATCGTCTAGCCCTACCTGATTCGCTAAGTGGAATCCATGATGTATTTCACGTATCAAACTTGAAGAAATGCATAACTGATGAAACGATGGTCGTACCACTAGAAGAGGTTCAAGTGGATGAGCAACTACGTTTTATTGAAGAACCAGTGGAGGTGATGGACCGTGAGGTGAAAACACTTAAGCAGAGCAAGATACCTATTGTTAAAATCCGTTGGAATTCGCGACGTGGACCGGAATTCACATGGGAACGGGAAGATCAAATGAAGCTTAAGTACCCTCAACTATTCGAAGGAACGATGCCAGCAGACGAAGGTATTGATTTAAATTTCGGGACGAAATTTCTTTCAACATGGGGATGATGTGACAACTCATCCAAAACTCACACGATTTCGATTTCTGTGTGCCAATGCAGTAGACCAGTGATGGAACACTCTCACCATGTAACGCAATTTTCGGGACGAAAATTCTTTCAACATGGGGATAATGTGACATCCGGTAAATTTCCGTTACCAAACTCCGTTAGTTTCGTTAAGTCTTGCATACACGTGTCGTGAGCACACACTAGTTGTCGTTTAACGTTGGTGACCTGATAATATTAAATAATGTCAAATTATTGACAATCTAATTGATTATGTAATTATTGTGTTATGTTTATGTGTTTGCATGTTTTTATATGTTAATTGTGAATTAATCGCGTAACGTGGAAACGTGTGTATTAATCCGTATGTTTGTGTTTTGTAAAGATAAAACATATAATTTGTGACCATGAGTTATATGTTTATTATTGTAGTTAAAAATCATTTAAAAGTGTTTAAAAGAGTGCCTTTTTAATAAAATGCAAAACACAAGGGTTTAAGTTGTAAATATGTAAAATTAAAACAAACAAAACACATCTAACCCTAATCCCAAACCCCATTCGGCCGCAACCTATCCTCCCACCCTCTCCATCATCGAAAATCAGCCAAGAACAAGTAATTTTGTGGGGTTTTGGTTCGATTACAAGATACATAACACATAGGAATCATCAATTGCAAGCTATAACACGTTAAAGGTTAGTTTTTTTCGAGTTCTTGTGTGTTGTTCATTATGGCCGAACCTTGACTTCGAAATTAGGCTTCATGGAGTCGATTTGGGTGTTGTTTGTTTGATGTTTTAATTCGTTAGTTAGGTTATTTACATATTGTTTAACGTGGATTATGTATGAATTGGATGTTCTAGTGGATTGATCATGATTTTGGTGTTAAGCAAACCCTAATTCGAAAATGGCTTGATTATGGGTGAATGATGATTGTTTGATGAATGTGTGGTGATTAGTAAGTTGTATGAATGTTAAATACATCGATTTTGCAGAGATTGGTGATTTGGTGTTGATGTTCATAACTTACTAATAATAGTAACTTTATTTTACATGTAATGATGATCTAGTGATGAATTGATGTTATGGATGTGTTCATGATGATGAATAGACACTAGATTGTTGTTATGAATGCTAGAAATCTTTGAATGCATGTTGTTGGTTCATAGCTTGCCAAAAGTAGAAACTTTTGTGTATGAAGATGGTTAGATTATGGTGTTTAGGTGATGTTAATCATGTTTAGATATTGTATGGAGCTTGAGATGGTATAATTATGTTGAATTCATGTATGCTTTGGATGTTTGATAGATTTTGGGATGTTCTTTCCCAAAAGGGAAACTTTATTTGTGTAAAGTTTGATGTATGATGATATGAACATGTTTGGGATATTAGGAGCATGTTAGTATGATCATGGATGAATTCTAAGGTGATGAATCATGTTGAATTAGTTGTATGGGATGTTTTGGATAATCATGGATGATATTTGGATTTTTTGGTGATCATGTATGAAGTTGGTGTTGATTAGTTGCTAGGATATCATGTTTGGGTTTGGTGAGTAATGATTATGGTGTATGTTGAATACTATGGCATGGCTATGACTTAAGGATTATGTATGGATAATGTAGCATGTGTATGATACTGTTTGAATGTTAGTCATGTATGTTATATGTTCTCATTGGCTCTATTTGAATTGTAACTCATAATGTCACCAACGGGTCAAACGGGTCAACTAGGTCAAACGTGTTATTTGTCTGGAAGCTTGAGTCTTTGGTTTGGTATGATTAGGGTTTTCACATGTCTTTCATTTACACGTACTTATGTACTCGCATGATCTAGGTAACCTTTGAAGGTTGGCTATCCACTCGTTTCTCAAATAAACCCTAAGTACTCTTTGCATACATCAGGTGAGTTCATGCCCCACGCTTTATTTAATCTCTTTTGGGGGAGATAGCATACTGGTATTTTACGAACGCTTTTAATATTTAAGTTGTGTATAATATTGATATAGTGTTATTTATCATGGGAAAAGTCCTCACACTTTCGAATTGTTAATATTTAATAGGGGAAACTTGGGTAGTACTACTGGGTCTGACGAGCCCCACCTGTGTGACTCGAGGTCAACCGGGTGCAATTTGTCCTATTGACATTGTCACGACATGGTAAGTCGTGACAGGAGGGCAACAACTATCACAGTCAGCTTCAATTGCGAAATCACTATGTATTAATATTTGCTGTTAATAGACTAGCTATCTATTACAATACACTGCTTATATGTATCACAACTGTTTATATGTTTACTGAACTCAAACTCTTGAACTCACCAACCTATGTGTTGACATTTTAGTATGCTTTTCTCAGGTCATTAAGCTGCTTGCCTCTAGGAGCACTCCACGGTTCACTTGCATACTAAGACTCGGTTTTCAAGACATTAGCATTTTAATGATATGTTTTACTATTTTGGGTTGGCACATGTTTTGCCATATTTATACTTTTAGTTGTTTGAGTTGTTTTCAAAACGCTTCCGCACTGTTCCAAACTAAATCTTTGGTTGTTTTATTTACTTGTGGCATATAGAGTCGTTCTATGTAACTACTGACTGTGATCCTGGTTTGTTCACACGCCTCGCGGTAAAACCCCGCACGTGGATTTTGAGGGTGTGACAGATTGGTATCAGAGCCATTGGTTATAGGGAACTAGGTTGCATACACACTAGACTATAACCGCACACAGTTAGTTAGTTACCTGTACTTTATTTTCATCTACTGTATACTCATTGGCATACACGTCACACTATCTGCAGCATGGCATCGTCATCAAGAGCTTCTGGGAAAACGACCTGCATCACCTGAGCGATCCGAGTCCCCACCTCCTGCACCTGTACCTGATGATGGACTCGACTGGCCTCGTTTTGATTATCCTCGAGGGGAGTTTGACTGGGATCAACCTTTCGCGTTGATGAAGCGTGACCCCCCAAGGGACTGGAGCTTTTATCTAGGTTTGTCAACCACCTCATGTATAGGGAACGCGTGCCGAGCCGAGACCCAGAACGAGAGGTAGCTCTGATTCAGCAGTGCCTTCACTACCCCGGACGGTGCAGTCCAACGAGCAGTTGATTGCTGCATTGGTGGCAGCATTAGATACAGAACAGCATCGAGTCAGGCGACTCATTAAGCGACGTTTGTACACTACAGACCGAGGTGTACAACCTAAGGCATGGGATGGATGAGCTTGATGGGCGTCATGGAGAGACCCTAGACGGGTGCTACCAAATGAGGGACGGGATTGTACCCTCAGTGGACGCGTGGCTACTGCGAGCAGAGAGCTGTGTGTGGTTGATGACAGGATTGCTGCTTTGGAGGCACAGCTAGCAGCACTCCAGATTGCTATGGCTCCTGCACCTGCAGAGGAACCTGAGGAGGAAGAACCAGAGAGGAGGAGAGGAACCTGAGGAGGAGGAACCTGAAGAGGAGGAGGATGAGAGTGATGGATCTGATATTGTCGATTGATTTTCTTACATGACTTGGACTACCTAGTGTTTTCTTTGAAACCTATGTGGGAAGGGTTGTTTCCCACACGAACGACAAACTTAAATTTTGACATTGATGAATACATTGTGGCTTATTTGCAATTTATTTACTTTGGTTATTATTTTTGTTATGAATGTTGTGGTTGTGATGATTATTATTCCTTATTGTTTACTGTACTTCAATGAGATAAATGTGTTTGATGTTACTCATTATTGTATTTGTGGATGTAAAGTGAACAATGGACGCACGTGGACGTGGTCGTGGACGTGGTCGTGGGCGCGCGGTCGTGGACGTGGCGCCGGAGACCATGGCGCCGGAGATCATGGCGCTGGTGCCGTTAATATGACCCCTGCTGAGTTAACTGCCCTGATTAACCTGCGAGCGGTGGCTGCTGCCCAAGCGGGACAGCCAGCAGGTAAACAATGATTGAAAAATTAAACCGAATATCTTGCATAACCGTATAGGGTTGTCTGATCAATAATTGTTGTGTTAAAGCAGGACCACCAGCATGTACTTATAAGTCCTTCATGGACTGTAAGCCCCATACCTACAGACGGTACTGAAGGCGCTGTGGGACTAGTACGCTGGTTCGAGAAAACGGAGTCCGTATTCTCCAAGTGCAACTGTCCACCTGCTGATCAGGTGAAATATGCCACCGGGACCCTGGAGGGTGCCGCCTTATCCTGGTGGAATGCCCAAGTTCAGATGTTGGGGCAAGCATTGGCTAATGGACTGCCGTGGGCCGAGTTCAAAACCATGATGACCGAGGAGTACTGTCCTCGCAATGAGGTGCAAAAGTTGGAGATAGAGTTCTGGCAACTGAAAATGCAGGGCGGTCAGAAATCGAGGCTTACACCACTAGAACACTCAGAGCTAGCAACATTATGCCCGGGAATGGTAAATGAGATGCACAAGAGGATCGAGCACTACATACGGGGACTTGTACCCGAAATACAGAGTATGGTAACTGCTTCTAATCCAGCCACCATACAGCAAGCCATTCAGTTAGCCCATAAGCTAACTGACCAAGCAGTGGAACAGGGTCGTCTACCCAACGGGGCGCCGTGGCAAGCGTGCCCGATAACAAAAGAAAGTGGGATGGTAGTAGTAACACCAAAGCATCATCATCGACAGGCGGTCAACCTCAACCTCAGCAGCAACAACAACCGGTCCAACAACAACGGAGGTTCGACAACAATCGTAACTTCAACCAAACACTGCAACTAATCAAGGACCCAGTGGTTATGGTGGAAGACACCCGAAGTGCACCGGTGCAACTATCATCACGTGGGACGATGTGATAGCTTCAAATGTCAGCGATGTGGTAAAATTGGACACGCTGCGAAGGATTGCCGTGGCGAACTGGTTAGGAGGACGCAACAACCCCAGGAAACTCCTAAGGGTTGTTTTGAATGTGGAAAAGAGGGGCACTACAAGCGAAATTGCCCACAACTAAGGAGAAATGGTAATGGAAACAATGGAAATGGACACAACAACAACAACAATAACAACAACAACAATGGTAACAACAACGGTGGCAATGGCAACGGTAATGGCGGTAATAAGGATGGAGCAAAAGGGAGAGCCTTCGTCATTGGCTCAGGTGAGGCTCTAAATGATCCTACAACTGTTACTGGTAGATTCTCTGTTAATGGTTGCTTTGCTACGGTACTATTCGATACTGGAGCTGATAGGAGTTTCGTGTCCTTAAAATTTTGTAGTCTTTTAAGTGATATACCCTCCGCCCTAGAATCTAAGTACACCGTAGAGTTGGCTGACGGTAAACAGATTCACGTAACTCATATCCTTAAGGACTGTAAGATAGAGCTTGCTGGTCATACTTTCGTTATAGATCTTATGCCTGTTACTCTGGGGAGTTTTGATGTTGTGATAGGCATGGATTGGCTTTCTAGCAAGCAAGCAGAAGTTATATGTCATGAAAAGATCATACGAATTCCTGTTGATGACACACATTCTGACAGTCCGAGGTGATAGAAGTGGTGCTGTGATAGGCATCATCTCGTTCATGAAAGCCCAAAAGTTACTACGAAAGGGTCGTGTGGCTATTCTAGCGCTTGTAACTGATAAGCAGGCGAAGGAAAGGAGAATGGAGGATATTCCCATAGTGCGCGACTTTCCAGAGGTGTTTCCAGAGGATCTTCCTGGATTACCACCTCATCGTCAAGTGGAATTCCAAATTGAACTAACTCCCGGTGCAGCCCCGATTGCTAGAGCACCTTATCGATTAGCACCGAACGAACTACAGGAGTTGTCGTCACAACTCCAGGAGCTATTAGATAAGGGTTTTATTCGCCCTAGTACATCACCCTGGGGAGCCCCTGTCCTGTTTGTTAAGAAGAAGGATGGCACGTTTCGGATGTGTATTGACTATAGGGAGCTAAATAAGTAACAGTCAAGAACCGATACCCTCTACCCCGTATCGATGACTTGTTTGACCAACTTCAGGGATCAAGTTACTATTCGAAGATTGACTTGAGATCTGGCTATCATCAACTCAGAGTACGCGAAGAAGACATTTCCAAAACCGCGTTTCGTACCCGCTACGGTCATTATGAGTTCTTGGTCATGCCTTTTGGGTTGACAAATGCACCTGCTGTGTTCATGGACCTCATGAACCGTGTGTGCAAACCCTACCTCGATCAGTTTGTCATTGTGTTTATCGATGATATACTGATATATTCCAGGACCAAGGAAGACCATGAGGAGCATTTGCGGATGATCTTAGAGCTACTGAAAAGGGAACAGCTGTACGCCAAATTCTCTAAGTGTGACTTTTGGATACGAGAAGTACAATTCTTAGGTCATATTGTTAATGAGAAAGGGATACATGTTGATCCTGCCAAAATTGAGGCGATCAAGAATTGGACCACACCTAAAACGCCGAGTGAAATAAGACAATTCTTGGGATTAGCAGGTTACTATCGGCGATTCATAGAGGGATTCTCTAAGATTGCACAACCTCTCACAGCTTTGACTCACAAAGGGACTACATACAAATGGGGTGAAAGCCAAGAATCGGCTTTTCAATCGCTAAAGCAGAAGCTATGTACCGCGCCGATACTAGCACTGCCAGAGGGGACGGATGACTTCGTGGTATATTGTGATGCATCCATTCAAGGCTTGGGTTGTGTCTTAATGCAGCGAGACAAAGTGATAGCCTACGCCTCGAGACAATTAAAAGTTCATGAGAAGAACTATACTACTCATGACTTAGAGTTGGGTGCAGTAGTCTTTGCCTTAAAGATTTGGAGACATTACTTGTACGGTACCAAGTGCACTATCTACACCGATCACAAGAGTCTTCAACATATCTTTGAGCAAAAGGAATTGAATATGAGGCAACGACGTTGGGTGGAGCTGCTAAACGACTATGATTGCGCTATTAAATACCATCCGGGACAAGAGCGAATGTGGTTGCTGATGCCTTAAGCCGGAAGGAAACAGCTAAAACCCAGACGGGTGCGAGCTTACAGCTCACTATCAGTACTCAACTGCCTGAACAAGTTAAGGAGGCACAGGTAGAAGCTTTGAAAGCAGAAAATATTGGTCTGAAGTCGTGGAGAGGAATGGATAAACAGCTGGTGATGAAGGAAGATGGAATTCGGTATTTCATGGATAGACTTTGGGTGCCTGCCTATGGAAATTTGAGAGACCTGGTTATGAGTGAGGCACACAAATCTAAGTATTCTATACATCCTGGATCCGATAAAATGTATCATGATCTGAAGGCGCACTATTGGTGGCCTAATATGAAAGCGGATGTGGCTACGTATGTGAGCAAGTGCTTGACGTGCTCGAAGGTAAAGGTGGAGTATCAAAAACCATCCGGACTATTGCAGCAACCCGAGATACCGATGTGGAAGGGGAACAAATCTCCATGGATTTTATTACCAAGCTGCCCAGGACTAGTATGGTTGTGATACAATATGGGTTATTGTGGATCGATTGACAAATCTGCTCATTTTCTTGCATAAAGGAAACTGACAAGATGGAGAAGTTAACCCGCCTGTACCTCAAGGAGATCGTTTCCAGACACGGTGTACCGATCTCCATTATCTCTGATCGTGACGCTCGTTTCACGTCACACTTCTGGCAATCATTGCAGAAAATCTTTGGGAACACGATTAGATATGAGTACTGCTTATCACCCGCAAACGGATGGCCAGAGTGAGCGTACCCATACAGACGTTGGAAGATATGCTACGTGCTTGTGTAATTGATTTCGGGAATAACTGGGAAATTCACCTGCCATTGGTGGAATTTTCTTATAACAACAGTTATCACACTAGCATACAGCAGCACCTTTCGAGGCTTTGTATGGGAGAGAAAATGTAGATCACCTGTTTGTTGGGCAGAAATTGGCGATAGTCAACTGACTGGTCCCGAGTTGATTCATGAAACAACCGAGAAGATCGTACAGATACGGAACCGTATGGCAGCAGCGCGAGACCGACAAAAGAGTTATGCTGATAAGAGACGGAAACTTTAGAGTTTCAGGTTGGTGACAAGGTTTTGTTGAAAGTTCACCATGGAAAGGCGTAGTTCGGTTTGGCAAGCGAGGGAAGCTAAACCCGAGGTACGTTGGACCATTTGAAATAGTGGAAAGAATAGGTCCAGTGGCCTATCGTCTAGCCCTACCTGATTCGCTAAGTGGAATCCATGATGTATTTCACGTATCAACACTTGAAGAAATGCATAACTGATGAAACGATGGTCGTACCACTAGAAGAGGTTCAAGTGGATGAGCAACTACGTTTTATTGAAGAACCAGTGGAGGTGATGGACCGTGAGGTGAAAACACTTAAGCAGCAGAGCAAGATACCTATTGTTAAAATCCGTTGGAATTCGCGACGTGGACCGGAATTCACATGGGAACGGGAAGATCAAATGAAGCTTAAGTACCCTCAACTATTCGAAGGAACGATGCCAGCAGACGAAGGTATTGATTTAAATTTCGGGACGAAATTTCTTTCAACATGGGGATGATGTGACAACTCATCCAAAACTCACACGATTTCGATTTCTGTGTGCCAATGCAGTAGACCAGTGATGGAACACTCTCACCATGTAACGCAATTTCGGGACGAAAATTCTTTCAACATGGGGATAATGTGACATCCGGTAAATTTCCGTTATCAAACTCCGTTAGTAGTTCCGAAGTCTTGTATACACGTGTCGTGAGCACACACTAGTTGTCGTTTAACGTTGGTGACCTGATAATATTAAATAATGTCAAATTATTGACAATCTAATTGATTATGTAATTATTGTGTTATGTTTATGTGTTTGCATGCAGTTTTTATATGTTATTGTGAATTAATCGCGTAACGTGGAAACGTGTGTATTAATCCGTATGTTTGTGTTTTGTAAAGATAAACATATAATTTGTGACCATGAGTTATATGTTTATTATTGTAGTTAAAAATCATTTAAAAGTGTTTAAAAGAGTGCCTTTTTAATAAAATGCAAAACACAAGGGTTTAAGTTGTAAATATGTAAAATTAAAACAAACAAAACACATCTAACCCTAATCCCAAACCCCATTCGGCCGCAACCTATCCTCCCACCCTCTCCATCATCGAAAATCAGCCAAGAACAAGTAATTTTGTGGGGTTTTGGTTCGATTACAAGATACATAACACATAGGAATCATCAATTGCAAGCTATAACACGTTAAAGGTTAGTTTTTTTCGAGGTTGGTGTTGTTTCATTATGGCCGAACCTTGACTTCGAAATTAGGCTTCATGGAGTCGATTTGGGTGTTGTTTGATGTTGTTAATTCGTTAGTTAGGTTATTTACATATTGTTTAACGTGGATTATGTATGAATTGGATGTTCTAGTGGATTGATCATGATTTTGGTGTTAAGCAAACCCTAATTCGAAAATGGCTTGATTATGGGTGAATGATGATTGTTTGATGAATGTGTGGTGATTAGTAAGTTGTATGAATGTTAAGATACATTGATTTTGCAAGAGATTGGTGAATTGGTGTTGATGTTCATAACTTACTAATAATAGTAACTTTATTTTACATGTAATGATGATCTAGTGATGAATTGATGTTATGGATGTGTTCATGATGATGAATAGACACTAGATTGTTGTTATGAATGCTAGAAATCTTTGAATGCATGTTGTTGGTTCATAGCTTGCCAAAAGTAGAAACTTTTGTGTATGAAGATGGTTAGATTATGGTGTTTAGGTGATGTTAATCATGTTTAGATATTGTATGGAGCTTGAGATGGTATAATTATGTTGAATTCATGTATGCTTTGGATGTTTGATAGATTTTGGGATGTTCTTTCCCAAAAGGGAAACTTTATTTGTGTAAAGTTTGATGTATGATGATATGAACATGTTTGGGATATTAGGAGCATGTTAGTATGATCATGGATGAATTCTAAGGTGATGAATCATGTTGAATTAGTTGTATGGGATGTTTTGGATAATCATGGATGATATTTGGATTTTTTGGTGATCATGTATGAAGTTGGTGTTGATTAGTTGCTAGGATATCATGTTTGGGTTTGTGAGTAATGATTATGGTGTATGTTGAATACTATGAGCATGGCTATGACTTAAGGATTATGTATGGATAATGTAGCATGTGTATGATACTGTTTGAATGTTAGTCATGTATGTTATATGTTCTCATTGGCTCTATTTGAATTGTAACTCATAATGACACCAACGGGTCAAACGGGTCAACTAGGTCAAACGTGTTTATTTGTCTGGAAGCTTGAGTCTTTGGTTTTGGTATGATTAGGGTTTTCACATGTCTTTCATTTACACGTACTTATGTACTCGCATGATCTAGGTAACCTTTGAAGGTTGGCTATCCACTCGTTTCTCAAATAAACCCTAAGTACTCTTTGCATACATCAGGTGAGTTCATGCCCCACGCTTTATTTAATCTCTTTTGGGGAGATAGCATACTGGTATTTTACGAACGCTTTTAATATTTAAGTTGTGTATAATATTGATATAGTGCTATTTATCATGGGAAAAGTCCTCACACTTTCGAATTGTTAATATTTATAGCGGGGAAACTTGGGTAGTACTACTGGGTCTGACGAGCCCCACCTGTATGACTCGAGGTCAACCGGGTGCAATTTGTCCTATTGACATTGTCACGACATGGTAAGTCGTGACAGGAGGCAACAACTATCACAGTCAGCTTCAATTGCGAAATCACTATGTATTAATATTTGCTGTTAATAGACTAGCTATCTATTACAATACACTGCTTATATGTATCACAACTGTTTATATGTTTACTGAACTCAAACTCTTGAACTCACCAACCTATGTGTTGACATTTTAGTATGCTTTTCTCAGGTCATTAAGCTGCTTGCCTCTAGGAGCACTCCACGGTTCACTTGCATACTAAGACTCGGTTTTCAAGACATTAGCATTTAATGAATATGTTTTACTATTTTGGGTTGGCACATGTTTTGCCACATTTATACTTTTAGTTGTTTGAGTTGTTTTCAAAACGCTTCCGCACTGTTCCAAACTAAATCTTTGGTTGTTTTATTTACTTGTGGCATATAGAGTCGTTCTATGTAACTACTGACTTTGATCCTGGTTTGTTCACACGCCTCGCGGTAAAACCCCGCACGTGGATTTTGAGGTGTGTGACAACCATGATGCACGATAGTTGCACAATTTTATGAAAATACAATTAAACTTTATTTACTTTGGCGGTTACCTTGATTCACTTATGTTTCTTCGTTCATACATCGCGTTTAATGTTTAATGATTGATTAAATTCATTTTCTGCTTTATGGTAATTTTGAAACTTATTGAGTGAATACGGGTTTGTTTCTTTATACTTCTCACCATGTTTCCTTGCCTAGAAGGTCAATAAACTATTCAGTTGATGCATGGTAGTCATTTTGATTGATTTGTAGGAGTTTTGAGGTGAGAGTGTTTGAAGTTGGTTGTGGAGTGTTCACGATGAGTTTTGAGAGGAGTGGATTGATTTTAAGGTTCTTTCGTATGGGTTCGTGTTTGGTTTTGGTTTCCATTTAAACAATAGATACAATGTTACATTTGTGATTAATTAGTGTGATTCCAATGATGATTGTAATCTGATTAGATTTGATTAATTCATGAGTGTGTTTAGAAGGCTTGAGAATCAAAAGTCCATAGCATTAGAGGTTGATAATAAAATCCAAAAACTATCCACGGGAGAACTAATGTTGTTTGATGTTTTGTATAACTAATTTATTTCCCATGTAAATAGTTAAGCTTTCATGAATACCATGATGCACCAATTTTATAGTTGCACAATTTTGATGAAAATATAGTTAAACATTATTTACTTTGGCGGTTACCTTGATTTCACTTATGTTTCATCGTTCATACATCGCGTTTCATGTTTAATGATTGATTACATTCATTCCGCTATTGTAGTTGATTCCCGATACTTATTCAGTGAATACATGTAGTTTCTTTATACTTCTCACCATGTTTCCTTGCCTAGATGGTCAATAAACTATTCAGTTGATGCATGGTAGTTCTTTTCATTGATTTGTAGGAGTTTTAAGGTGAGAGTGTTTGAAGTTGGTTGTGGAGTGTTCACGATGAGTTTTGAGAGGAGTGGATTGATTTTAAGGGTCTTTCGTATGGGTTCGTGTTTGGTTTTGGTTTACATTTAAACAATAGATACAATGTTACATTTGTGATTAATTAGTGTGATTCCAATGATGATTGTAATCAGATTAGATTTGATTAATTCACGAGTGTGTTTAGAAGGCTTGAGAATCAAAACTCCATAACATTAGAGGTTGATAATAAAATCCAAAAACTATCCATGGGAGAACTAATGTTGTTTGATGTTTTGTATAACTAATTTCTTTCCCATGTAAACAGTTAAGCTTTCATGAATACCATGATGCACCAATTTTATAGTTGCACAATTTTGATGAAATATAGTTAAACATTATTTACTTTTGCGGTTACCTTGATTTCACTTATGTTTCATCGTTCATACATCGCGTTTCATGTTTAATGATTGATTACATTCATTCCGCTATTGTAGTTTGATTCCGATACTTATTGAGTGAATACATGTAGTTTCTTTATACTTCTCACCATGTTTCCTTGCCTAGATGGTCAATAAACTATTCAGTTGATGCATGGTAGTTCTTTGATTGATTTGGAGGAGTTTTTAGGTGAGAGTGTTTGAAGTTGTTTGTGGAGTGTTCTCGATGAGTTTTGAGAGGAGTGGATTGATTTTAAGGGTCTTTCGTATGTGTTCGTATTCCAATGATGATTGTAATCTTATTAGATTTGATTAATTCACGAGCGTGTTTAGAAAGCTTGAGAATCATAACTCCATAGCATTAGAGGTTGATAATAAAAGCCAAAAACTATCAACGGGAGAACTAATGTTGTTTGATGTTTTTGTATAACTAATTTCTTTCGCATGTAAATAGTTTCATGAATACCATGATGCACCAATTTTTAGTTGCACAATTTTGATGAAAATACAATTAAACATTATTTACTTTGGCGGTTACCTTGATTTCACTTATGTTTCATCGTTCATACATCGCGTTTCATGTTTAATGATTGATTACATTCATTCCGCTATTGTCGTTTGATTCCCAATACTTATTGAGTGAATACATGTAGTTTCTTTATACTTCTCACCATGTTTCCTTGAATAGATGATCAATAAACTATTCAGTTGATGCATGGTAGTTCTTTTGATTGATTTGGAGGAGTTTTTAGGTGAGAGTGTTTGAAGTTGTTTGTGGAGTGTTCTCGATGAGTTTTGAGAGGAGTGGATTGATTTTAGCGTCTTTCGTATGTGTCCGGTCCGGTTTTGGTTTCCATTCAAACAATAGTTACTATATTATATTTGTGATTGATTAGTGTGATTCCAATGATGATTTTTATAAGATTAGATTTGATTCATTCATGAGTGTATTTAAAAGGCTTGAGAATCAAAACTCCATATAAACTATCCACATGAGAACTTTTTGTTGTTTTATGTTTTTGTATAACTAATTTCTTTCACATGTAAATAGTTAAGCTTTCATGAATACCATGATGCACGAGTTTTATAGTTGCACAATTTTTATGAAAATACAATTAAACTTTATTTACTTTGGCGGTTACCTTGATTCACTTATGTTTCTTCGTTCATACATCAAGTTTAATGTTTAATGATTGATTACATTCATTTCGCTATTCTAGTATGATTCTGGAATTTATTGAGTGAATACGGGTTTGTTTCTTTATACTTCTCACCATGTTTCCTTGCCTAGATGGTCAATAAACTATTCAGTTGATGCATGGTAGTCATTTTGATTGATTTGTAGGAGTTTTGAGGTGAGAGTGTTTGAAGTTGGTTGTGGAGTGTTCACGATGAGTTTTGAGAGGAGTGGATTGATTTTAAGGGTCTTTCGTATGGGTTCGTGTTGGGTTTTGTTTCCATTTAAACAATAGATACAATGTTACATTTGTGATTAATTAGTGTGATTCCAATGATGATTGTAATCTGATTAGATTTGATTAATTCACGAGTGTGTTTAGAAGGCTTGAGAATCAAAACTCCATAGCATTAGAGGTTATAATAAAATCCAAAAACTATCCACGGGAGAACTAATGTTGTTTGATGTTTTTGTATAACTAATTTTTTCCCATGTAAATAGTTAAGCTTTCATGAATACCATGATGCACCAATTTTATAGTTGCACAATTTTGATGAAAATACAATTAAACATTATTTACATTGGCGGTTACCTTGATTTCACTTATGTTTCATCGTTCATACATCGCGTTTCATGTTTAATGATTGATTACATTCATTCCGCTATTGTCGTTTGATTCCCGATACTTATTGAGTGAATACATGTAGTTTCTTTATACTTCTCACCATGTTTCCTTGCCTAGATGATCAATAAACTATTCAGTTGATGCATGGTAGTTCTTTTTATTGATTTGGAGGAGTTTTTAGGTGAGAGTGTTTGAAGTTGTTTGTGGAGTGTTCTCGATGAGTTTTGAGAGGAGTGGATTGATTTTAAGCGTCTTTCGTATGTGTTCGTGTTCGGTTTTGGTTTCCATTCAACCAATAGTTACTATGTTATATTTGTGATTGATTAGTGTGATTCCAATGATGATTTTAAAAAGATTAGATTTGATTCATTAACGAGTGTATTTAGAAGGCTTGAGAATCAAAACTCCATAGCATTAGAGATTGATAATAAAAGCAAAAAACTATCCACATGAGAACTATTGTTGTTTTATGTTTTTGTTTAACTAATTTCTTTCACATGTAAATAGTTAAGCTTTCATGAATACCATGATGCACGAGTTTTATAGTTGCACAATTTTTTGAAAATACAATAAACTTTATTTACTTTGGCAGTTACCTTAATTCACTTATGTTTCTTCGTTCACACATCGCGTTTAATGTTTAATGATTGATTAAATTCATTTCGTTATTCTGGTATAATTTCGGAACTTATTGAGTGAATACGGGTTTGTTTCTTTATACTTCTCACCATGTTTCCTTGCCTAAAAGGTCAATAAACTATTCAGTTGATGCATGGTAGTCATTTTGATTGATTTGTAGGAGTTTTGAGGTGAGAGTGTTTGAAGTGGGTTGTGGAGTGTTCACGATGAGTTTTGAGGGGAGTGGATTGATTTTAAGGTTCTTTCGTATGGGTTCGTGTTTGGTTTTGGTTTCCATTTAAACAATAGATAAAATGTTACATTTGTGATTAATTAGTGTGATTCCAATGATAATTGTAATCTGATTAGATTTGATTAATTCACGAGTGTGTTTAGAAAGCTTGAGAATCAAAAGTCCATAGCATTAGAGGTTGATAATAAAATCCAAAAACTATCCACGGGAGAACTAATGTTGTTTGATGTTTTTGTATAACTAATTTATTTCCCATGTAAATAGTTAAGCTTTCATGAATACCATGATGCACCAATTTTATAGTTGCACAATTTTGATAAAAATATAGTTAAACATTATTTACTTTGGCGGTTACCTTGATTTCACTTATGTTTCATCGTTCATACATCGCGTTTCATGTTTAATGATTGATTACATTCATTCCGCTATTGCCGTTTGATTCCCAATACTTATTGAGTGAATACATGTAGTTTCTTTATACTTCTCACCATGTTTCCTTGCCTAGATGATCAATAAACTATTCAGTTGATGCATGGTAGTTCTTTTGATTGATTTGGAGGAGTTTTAGGTGAGAGTGTTTGAAGTTGTTTGTGGAGTGTTCTCGATGAGTTTTGAGAGGAGTGGATTGATTTTAAGCGTCTTTCGTATGTGTTCGTGTTCGGTTTTGGTTTCCATTCAACCAATAGTTACTATGTTATATTTGTGATTGATTAGTGTGATTCCAATGATGATTTATAAGATTAGATTTGATTCATTCACGAGTGTATTTCAAAGGCTTGAGAATCAAAACTCCATAGCATTAGAGATTGATAGTAAAAGCCAAAAACTATCCACATGAGAACTATTGTTGTTTTATGTTTTTGTATAACTAATTTCTTTCACATATAAATAGTTAAGCTTTCATGAATACCATGATGCACGAGTTTTATAGTTGCACAATTTTATGAAAATACAATTAAACTATATTTACTTTGGCGGTTACCTTGATTCACTTATGTTTCTTCGTTCATACATCGCGTTAATGTTTAATGATTGATTAAATTCATTTCGCTATTCTGGTATAATTTCCGAACTTATTGAGTGAATACGGGTTTGTTTCTTTATACTTCTCACCATGTTTCCTTGCCTAGAAGGTCAATAAACTATTCAGTTGATGCATGGCAGTCATTTGATTGATTTGTAGGAGTTTTCAGGTGAGAGTGTTTGAAGTTGGTTGTGGAGTGTTCACGATGAGTTTTGAGAGGAGTGGATTGATTTTAAGGTTCTTTCGTATGGGTTCGTGTTTGGTTTTGGTTTCCATTTAAACAATAGATACAATGTTACATTTGTGATTAATTAGTGTGATTCCAATGATGATTGTAATCTGATTAGATTTGATTAATTCACGAGTGTGTTTAGAAGGCTTGAGAATCAAAAGTCCATAGCATTAGAGGTTGATAATAAAATCCAAAAACTATCCACGGGAGAACTAATGTTGTTTGATGTTTTTGTATAACTAATTTATTTCCCATGTAAATAGTTAAGCTTTCATGAATACCATGATGCACCAATTTCATAGTTTCACAATTTTGATGAAAATATAGTTAAACATTATTTACTTTGGCGGTTACCTTGATTTCACTTATGTTTCATCGTTCATACATCGCGTTTCATGTTTAATGATTGATTACATTCATTTCGCTATTGTAGTTGATTCCCGATACTTATTGAGTGAATACATGTAGTTTCTTTATACTTCTCCTTCTTTATATTCCACCATGTTTCCTTGCCCTAGATGAGTCAAAGAACTATTCAGTTGATGCATGGTAGTTCTTTTCAATTGATTTGTAGGAGTTTTTTATGTGTAGGTGTTTTGAAGTTGGTTGTGGAGTGTTCACGATGATTGAGAGGAGTGGATGATTTTAAGGGTCTTTCGTATGGGTTCGTGTTTGGTTTTGGTTTCCATTTAAACAATAGATACAATGTTACATTTGGGATAATAGTGTGCTAGTCCAGAATGATGTTGGTAATCAGATTAGATTTGATTAAGTAACAAGTGTGTTTAGAGGCTTGAGAATCAAAAACTCCAAACATTAGAGGTTGATAATGAAATCCAAAAACTATCCATGGGGAGAACTAATGTTTGTTTGATGTTTTGTATAAAACTAATTTTTTCCATGTAAATAGGTAAGCTTTCATGAATACCATGATGCACCAATTTGATTGATAGTGCACAATTTTGATGAAATACAGTAAACATTATTACTTTGCGATACCTTGATTTCACTTATATTTCATCGTTCATACATCGCGTTTCATGTTTAATGATTGATTACATTCATTTCCGCTATTGTAGTTTGATTCCCGATACTTATTGAGTGAATACATGTAGTTTCTTTATACTTCTCACCATGTTCCTTGCCTAGATGGTCAATAAACTATTCAGTTGATGCATGGTAGTTCTTTTGATTGATTTGGAGGAGTTTTTAGATGAGAGTGTTTGAAGTTGTTTGTGGAGTGTTCTCGATGAGTTTTGAGAGGAGTAGATTGATTTAAGGGTCTTTCGTATGTGTTCGTATTCCAATGATGATTGTAATCTTATTAGATTTGATTAATTCACGAGCGTGTTTAGAAGGCTTGAGAATCATAACTCCATAGCACTAAAAGCCAAAAACTATCCAGGAGAACTAATGTTGTTTGATGTTTTTGTATAACTAATTTCTTTCGCATGTAAATAGTCTCATGAATACCATGATGCACCAATTTTATAGTTGCACAATTTTGATGATTATAAAATTAAACATTATTTACTTTGGCGGTTAACTTGATTTCACTTATGTTTCATCGTTCATACATCGCGTTTCATGTTTAATGATTGATTACATTCATTCCGCTATTGTCGTTTGATTCCCAATACTTATTGAGTGAATACATGTAGTTTCTTTATACTTCTCACTATGTTTCCTTGCCTAGATGGTCAATAAACTATTCAGGTTATGCATGGTAGTTCTTTTGATTGATTTGGAGGAGTTTTTAGGTGAGAGTTTTGAAGTTGTTTGTGGAGTGTTCTCGATGAGTTTTGAGAGGAGTGGATTGATTTTAAGCGTCTTTCGTATGTGTTCGTGTCCGGTTTTGGTTTCCATTCAAACAATAGTTACTATATTATATTTGTGATTGATTAGTGTGATTCCAATGATGATTTTTATAAGATTAGATTTGATTCATTCACGAGTGTATTTAAAAGGCTTGAGAATCAAAACTCCATAGCATTAGAGATTGATAGTAAAAGCCAAAAAACTATCCACATGAGAACTTTTGTTGTTTTATGTTTGTATAACTAATTTCTTTCACATGTAAATAGTTAAGCTTTCATGAATACCATGATGCACGAGTTTTATAGTTGCACAATTTTTATGAAAATACAATTAAACTTTATTTACTTTGGCGGTTACCTTGATTCACTTATGTTTCTTCGTTCATACATCGAGTTTAATGTTTAATGATTGATTACATTCATTCCGCTATTCTAGTATGATTCCGGAATTTATTGAGTGAATACGGGTTTGTTTCTTTATACTTCTCACCATGTTTCCTTGCCTAGAAGGTCAATAAACTATTCAGTTGATGCATGGTAGTCATTTTGATTGATTTATAGGAGTTTGAGGTGAGTGAGAGTGTTTGAAGTTGGTTGTGGAGTGTTCACGATGAGTTTTGAGAGGAGTGGATTGATTTTAAGGGTCTTTCGTATGGGTTCGTGTTTGGTTTTTGTTTCCATTTAAACAATAGATACAATGTTACATTTGTGATTAATTAGTGTGATTCCAATGATGAATGTAATCTGATTAGATTTGATTAATTCACGAGTTTGTTTAGAAGGCTTGAGAATCAAAACTCTATAGCATTAGAGGTTTATAATAAAATCCAAAAAACTATCCACGGGAGAACTAATGTTGTTTGATGTTTTTGTATAACTAATTTCTTTCCCATGTAAATAGTTAAGCTTTCATGAATACCATGATGCACCAATTTTATAGTTGCACAATTTTGATGAAAATACAATTAAACATTATTTACATTGGCGGTTACCTTGATTTCACTTATGTTTCATCGTTCATACATCGCGTTTCATGTTTAATGATTGATTACATTCATTCCGCTATTGTCGTTTGATTCCCGATACTTATTGAGTGAATACATGTAGTTTCTTTATACTTCTCACCATGTTTCCTTGCCTAGATGATCAATAAACTATTCAGTTGATGCATGGTAGTTCTTTTATTGATTTGGAGGAGTTTTTAGGTGAGAGTGTTGAAGTTGTTTGTGGAGTGTTCTCGATGAGTTTTGAGAGGAGTGGATTGATTTTAAGCGTCTTTCGTATGTGTTCGTGTTCGGTTTTGGTTTCCATTCAACCAATAGTTACTATGTTATATTTGTGATTGATTAGTGTGATTCCAATGATGATTTTTATAAGATTAGATTTGATTCATTAACGAGTGTATTTAGAAAGCTTGAGAATCAAAACTCCATAGCATTAGAGATTGATAATAAAAGCAAAAAACTATCCACATGAGAACTATTGTTGTTTTATGTTTTTGTTTAACTAATTTCTTTCACATGTAAATAGTTAAGCTTTCATGAATACCATGATGCACGAGTTTTATAGTTGCACAATTTTATGAAAATACAATTAAACTTTATTTACTTTGGCGGTTACCTTGATTCACTTATGTTTCTTCGTTCACACATCGCGTTTAATGTTTAATGATTGATTACATTCATTCCGCTATTCTGGTATGGTTCTGGAACTTATTGAGTGAATACAAGTTTGTTTTATTTATACTTCTCAACATGTTTCCTTGCCTAGAAGGTCAATAAACTATTCAGCTGATGCATGGTAGTCATTTTGATTGATTTGTAGGAGTTTTGAGGTGAGAGTGTTTGAAGTTGGTTGTGGAGTGTTCACGATGCGTTTTGAGAGGAGTGGATTGATTTTAAGGGTCTTTCGTATGGGTTCGTGTTTTGTTTTGGTTTCCATTTAAACAATAGATACAATGTTACATTTGTGATTAATTAGTGTGATTCCAATGATGATTGTAATCTGATTAGATTTGATTAATTCACGAATGTGTTTAGAAGGCTTGAGAATCAAAACTCCATAGCATTAGAGGTTGATAATAAAATCCAAAAAGTATCCACGGGAGAACTAATGTTGTTTGATGTTTTGTATAACTAATTTCTTTCCCATGTAAATAGTTAAGCTTTCATGAATACCATGATGCACAAATTTATAGTTGCACAATTTTGATGAAAATACAATTAAACATTATTTACTTTGGCGGTTACCTTGATTTCACTTATGTTTCATCGTTCATACATCGCGTTTCATGTTTAATGATTGATTACATTCATTCCGCTATTGTCGTTTGATTCCCGATACTTATTGAGTGAATACATGTAGTTCTTTATACTTCTCACCATGTTTCTGTGCCTAGATGATCAATAAACTATTCAGTTGATGCATGGTAGTTCTTTTGATTGATTTGGAGGAGTTTTTAGGTGAGAGTGTTTGAAGTTGTTTGTGGAGTGTTCTCGATGAGTTTTGACTGGAGTGGATTGATTTTAAGCGTCTTTCGTATGTGTTCGTGTTCGGTTTTGGTTTCCATTCTACCAATATTTACTATGTTATATTTGTGATTGATTAGTGTGATTCCAATGATGATTTTTATAAGATTAGATATGATTCATTCACGAGTGTATTTAGAAGGCTTGAGAATCAAAACTCCATAGCATTAGAGATTGATAGTAAAAGCCAAAAACTATCCACATGAGAACTATTGTTGTTTTATGTTTTTGTATAACTAATTTCTTTCACATATAAATAGTTAAGCTTTCATGAATACCATGATGCACGAGTTTATAGTTGCACAATTTTATGAAAATACAATAAACTTTATTTACTTTGGCGGTTACCTTGATTCACTTATGTTTCTTCGTTCATACATCGCGTTTAATGTTTAATGATTGATTAAATTCATTTCGCTATTCTGGTATAATTTCCGAACTTATTGAGTGAATACGGGTTTGTTTCTTTATACTTCTCACCATGTTTCCTTGCCTAGAAGGTCAATAAACTATTCAGTTGATGCATGGTAGTCATGTTGATTGATTTGTAGGAGTTTGAGGTGAGAGTGTTTGAAGTTGGTTGTGGAGTGTTCACGATGAGTTTTGAGAGGAGTGGATTGATTTAAGGTTCTTTCATATGGGTTCGTGTTTGGTTTTGGTTTCCATTTAAACAATAGATAAAATGTTACATTTGTGATTAATTAGTGTGATTCCAATGTTGATTGTAATCTGATTAGATTTGATTAATTCACGACTGTGTTTAGAAGGCTTGAGAATCAAAAGTCCATAGCATTAGAGGTTGATAATAAAATCCAAAAACTATCCATGAGAGAACTAATGTTGTTTGATGTTTTTGTATAACTAATTTATTTCCATGTAAATAGTTAAGCTTTCATGAATACCATGATGCACCAATTTTATAGTTGCACAATTTTGATGAAAATATAGTTAAACATTATTTACTTTGGCGGTTACCTTGATTTCACTTATGTTTCATCGTTCATACATCGCGTTTCATGTTTAATGATTGATTACATTCATTCCGCTATTGCCGTTTGATTCCCGATACTTATTGAGTGAATACATGTAGTTTCTTTATACTTCTCACCATGTTTCCTTGCCTAGATGATCAATAAACTATTCAGTTGATGCATGGTAGTTCTTTTGATTGATTTGGAGGAGTTTTTAGGTGAGAGTGTTTGAAGTTGTTTGTGGAGTGTTCTCGATGAGTTTTGAGAGGAGTGGATTGATTTTAAGCGTCTTTCGTATGTGTTCGTGTTCGGTTTTGGTTTCCATTCAACCAATAGTTACTATGTTATATTTGTGATTGATTAGTGTGATTCCAATGATGATTTTTATAAGATTAGATTTGATTCATTCACGAGTGTATTTCAAAGGCTTGAGAATCAAAACTCCATAGCATTAGAGATTGATAGTAAAAGCCAAAAACTATCCCCATGAGAACTATTGTTGTTTTGATTTTTGTATAACTAATTTCTTTCACATATAAATAGTTAAGCTTTCATGAATACCATGATGCACGAGTTTTATAGTTGCACAATTTTTATGAAAATGCAATTAAACTTTATTTACTTTGGCGGTTACCTTGATTCACTTATGCTTCTTCGTTCATACATCGCGTTCAATGTTTAATGATTGATTAAACTCATTTCGCTATTCTGGTATATTTCGGAACTTATTGAGTGAATACGGGTTTGTTTCTTTATACTTCTCACCATGTTTCCTTGCCTAGAAGGTCAATAAACTATTCAGTTGATTCATGGTAGTCATTTTGATTGATTTGTAGGAGTTTTGAGGTGAGAGTGTTTGAAGTTGTTGTGGAGTGTTCACGATGAGTTTTGAGAGGAGTGGATTGATTTTAAGGTTCTTTCGTATGGGTTCGTGTTTGGTTTTGGTTTCCATTTAAACAATAGATACAATGTTACATTTGTGATTAATTAGTGTGATTCCAATGATGATTGTAATCTGATTAGATTTGATTAATTCACGAGTGTGTTTAGAAGGATTGAGAATCAAAAGTCCATAGCATTAGAGGTTGATAAAAAAATCCAAAAACTATCCACGGGAGAACTAATGTTGTTTGATGTTTTTGTATAACTAATTTATTTCCCATGTAAATAGTTAAGCTTTCATGAATACCATGTTGCACCAATTTTATAGTTGCGCAATTTTGATGAAAATATAGTTAAACATTATTACTTTGGTGGTTACCTTGATTTCACTTATGTTTCATCGTTCATACATCGCGTTTCATGTTTAATGATTGATTACATTCATTCCGCTATTGCCGTTTGATTCCCGATACTTATTGAGTGAATACATGTAGTTTCTTTATACTTCTCACCATGTTTCCTTGCCTAGATGATCAATAAACTATTCAGTTGATGCATGGTAGTTCTTTTGATTGATTTGGAGGTGTTTTTAGGTGAGAGTGTTTGAAGTTGTTTGTGGAGTGTTCTCGATGAGTTTTGAGAGGAGTGGATTGATTTTAAGCGTCTTTCGTATGTATTCGTGTTCGGTTTTGGTTTCCATTCAACCAATAGTTACTATGTTATATTCTGATTGATTAGTGTGATTCCAATGATGATTTTTATAAGATTAGATTTGATTCATTCACGAGTGTATTTAGAAGGCTTGAGAATCAAAACTCCATAGCATTAGAGATTGATAGTAAAAGCCAAAAACTATCCACATGAGAACTATTGTTGTTTTATGTTTTTGTATAACTAATTTCTTTCACATATAAATAGTTAAGCTTTCATGAATACCATGATGCACGAGTTTTATAGTTGCACAATTTTATGAAAATACAATTAAACTTTATTTACTTTGGCGGTTACCTTGATTCACTTATGTTTCGTCGTTCATACATCGCGTTTAATGTTTAATGATTGATTAAATTCATTTCGCTATTCTGGTAATTTCGGAACTTATTGAGTGAATACGGGTTTGTTTCTTTATACTTCTCACCATGTTTCCTTGCCTAGAAGGTCAATAAACTATTCAGTTGATGCATGGTAGTCATTTTGATTGATTTGTAGGAGTTTTGAGGTGAGAGTGTTTGAAGTTGGTTGTGGAGTGTTCACGATGAGTTTTGAGAGGAGTGGATTGATTTTAAGGTTCTTTCGTATGGGTTCGTGTTTGGTTTTGGTTTCCATTTAAACAATAGATACAATGTTACATTTGTGATTAATTAGTGTGATTCCAATGATGATTGTAATCTGATTAGATTTGATTAATTCACGAGTGTGTTTAGAAGGCTTGAGAATCAAAAGTCCATAGCATTAGAGGTTGATAATAAAATCCAAAAACTATCCACGGGAGAACTAATGTTGTTTGATTTTGTATAACTAATTTATTTCCCATGTAAATAGTTAAGCTTTCATGAATACCATGATGCACCATTTTATAGTTGCACAATTTGATGAAAATATAGTTAAACATTATTTACTTTGGCGGTTACCTTGATTTCACTTATGTTTCATCGTTCATACATCGCGTTTCATGTTTAATGATTGATTACATTCATTCCGCTATTGCCGTTTGATTCCGATACTTATTGAGTGAATACATGTAGTTTCTTTATACTTCTCACCATGTTTCCTTGCCTAGATGATCATAAACTATTCAGTTGATGCATGGTAGTTCTTTTGATTGATTTGGAGGAGTTTTTAGGTGAGAGTGTTTGAAGTTGTTTGTGGAGTGTTCTCGAAGAGTTTTGAGAGGAGTGGATTGATTTTAAGCGTCTTTCGTATGTGTTCGTGTTCGGTTTTGGTTTCCATTCAACCAATAGTTACTATGTTATATTTGTGATTAATTAGTGTGATTCCAATGATGATTGTAATCTGATTAGATTTGATTAATTCACGAGTGTGTTTAGAAGGCTTGAGAATCAAAACTCCAAAGCATTAGAGGTTGATAATAAAAGCCAAAAACTATCCACATGAGAACTAATTTCTTTCACATGTAAATAGTTAAGCTTTCATGAATACCATAATGCATGAGTTTTATAGTTGCACAATTTTGATGAAAATACAATTAAACTTTATTTACTTTGGCGGTTACCTTGATTTACTTATCTTTCTTCGTTCCTACATCGCGTTTAATGTTTAATGATTGATTACATTCATTCCGCTATTCTGGTATGATTCCGGAACTTTTTGAGTGAATACGGGTTTGTTTCTTTATACTTCTCACCATGTTTCCTTGCCTAGAAGGTCAATAAACTATTCAATTGATGCATGGTAGTCATTTTGATTGATTTGTAGGAGTTTTGAGGTAAGAGTGTTTGAAGTTGGTTGTGGAGTGTTCACGATGAGTTTTGAGAGGAGTGGATTGATTTTAAGGTTCTTTCGTATGGGTTCGTGTTTGGTTTTGGTTTCCATTTAAACAATAGATACAATGTTACATTTGTGATTAATTAGTGTGATTCCAATGATGATTGTAATCTGATTAGATTTGATTAATTCATGAGTGTGTTTAGAAGGCTTGAGAATCAAAAGTCCATAGCATTAGAGGTTGATAATAAAATCCAAAAACTATCCACGGGAGACTAATGTTGTTTGATTTTTTGTATAACTATTTATTTCCCATGTAAATGGTTAAGCTTTCATGAATACCATGATGCACCAATTTTATAGTTGCACAATTTTGATGAAAATATAGTTAAACATTATTTACTTTGGCGGTTACCTTGATTTCACTTATGTTTCATCGTTCATACATCGCGTTTCATGTTTACTGATTGATTACATTCATTCCGCTATTGTAGTTGATTCCTGATACTTATTGAGTGAATACATGTATGTAACACCCGGAAATTTCCTTTGTAGCCGATGAGAGAAGAAAAGAAATAAAGTCCAAGTCGAGGGATCAACACACGCCAACGAGAGAAACTTCGATGCAAGGGAGTATAAAAGGGAGGAGGCACTCCCATTCTCCCCATTTTTCAGCCTAGAGAGGAGAAGAGAGAAAGAAGAGAAAAGAGAGAAGAAGTGTTGACTCGGGTTGGTTCGAGTAGCCAAAATCGACGTGGAGCGAGTCAAATCGAAGCTCTATTTGACGGGATCATTAAGGTGAGTTCTAGGACCCCTCTTTTACATGTTTTCAACTGATTTTGGGGCTGGAACACGTCCAAAAACCTATTTTCGAGTTTTTGGGTGAAAACCCGTTTGGATGTATGTATGTATTTGTATGATGCGTTAGAGGCTCGATTTCTTGCTTGGTTATGCTTGTATGTGGTCATGGTATGTTTCCCTAACCATTAGAAGGGTTGATTTGAGCTTAAAAGAGGTTTGGAAGGGGTTGGAGATCGAAAACCCGCGGCTGCAGTCGAGCAAACTGCACTCTGCACCAGCTAGGGCTAGGCGACCGACTGGAGGGCGACTGGAGGCCATTCGGCCGATTGAAGTGCGACTGAGGTCCATACGCACGTTTGCTATGCGACTGAGGTCCATACGCATGATGGTCATGCGATTGAAGTTCATGTGCTTGGGAGTCATGCGATTGAGAGATGGTGCGACTGAAGTTCATGCGCACGAAGGTTATGCGACTGAAGTCCATGCGCCTGGAGGCCATGCGACTGAGGTTCATTCGCATGAAGAGTATGCGACTGAAACCCATACGCCTGAAGTCGTGCGACTGAAGGCCATACGCATGAGAGTTATGCGACTAAGAGTCCATTCGCATAGAGGTCCATTCGCCCATAGCCCATTCGCATAGGGTCCATTCGCATAGATGCCCATTCGCCTAAGTGTTCAGAAATGATAACCGAGATGAAATTACTCGACGATGTGAAGGGCATGGACGGTATAAGGTAACGTAGGATGATGAGCTTATGATGTGGATGTTGATGGAGATGATGGTAATATGCACGATGTGATGTGTTATGTTAGGCACGGCGGTGCGTGTGATGCATAGTATGTATGATGTGCGTGATGTGATGTATGATTGATGCGTATGTATGATGATGCCGTATGTTTATGTTTATGTTGTGTTCCTTGCTATGTATGATTATCTTTCTATGTCTTTGCGTTGAACGTTAATGAATGAAATGAAAGTATTATGTAACGTAAAGTGAAAGATAAAGAAAAGAGGAACATAATGAATGAATGCATGCATTAATGAATGAATGAAATCGTGTGAGGTATGTATGTGAAGCGAAGTGAAGTGCACGGCTCTAATGCCTTAGGCTCAACCGTGAGAGGTTCAGCTAGTCTATAGTGTGCACGCAAGGGTCCCAGTCTTTGTGACTGACCTTCGATGATGTACCCACTTCGGTGGGGGTGATGTACCCACTTCGGTGGGGGTGGGGTGATGTACCCACTTCGGTGGGGGTGATGTACCCACTTCGGTGGGGGTGATGTACCCACTTCGGTGGGGGTGATGTACCCACTTCGGTGGGGGTGATGTACCCACTTCGGTGGGGGTGATGTACCCACTTCGGTGGGGGTGTAGTACCCATAATGTTGGGGGGTGTGATGTATGATGGTTACCCAGGTTACGCATAACTCTGGGGGTGTAGCATGAAGCCATGCATATGTATGAGGTGAGCAACCCGGTCGTTGCAAAAGACTCGAGTACGTGCTATTGTGATGTTGCCTTGGGGTGAGCAACCTTGTTGTTGCAAAAGACTCGGATAGCTTGCTATCGTGATGGGCAATGAGGTGAGCAACCCTAGGGGTGCAAAAGACTCGGATAGCGTACATTCACTGAGATGGCTAATGAGGTGAGCGACTTGGTGTTGCAACAGCCTCGGATGGAGTTCAATTTCTGTGATTGACTCGTATGGGATCTTTGTCGCGTATCCCGATGTTGTGTCAGTCTTCGGACATGAGTCGGGGGCTTGTAAGCAGGTCCCGGCACAACATCAGCTTTCGAGCATGAGTCGGGGATATTGCACGAGACAAGATTCGAGTAATGAAGGGTAATGAGCAAGTAATGAATGAAAGAATGAAAGTATGAAATGAACGTTAACGAATAATTCTAATAATGTATGAAATGGGATCCTTGTCATTCGACCTCAGTAATCGTGGCTGTGTGCCGTGAAGAGGGTAAAGTCTGACAGGATCTAGGAAGAAGAGAAAGATAATGATGAATGTAATGAACGTAATGACGAAGATAATAATGATATTATCTGTATGTACGTATGATGTGTGAACGCATGTATGTAACGAATGTTTTTATTAAAGAAAGTAAAGAACGGTTTTACGAAAAAAAAGTAAGTTTTATATAAAACTAGAACTCACTCAGCAAGCAACTGACTTGATGTGTTTCCAGTTGGCAGGTATGTTGCTGAGGATGGCACGGGGCGGCTACTCAGCGTATTTTGGATGGCATCCATTATGTTTAATGCTTTGTAATAAATGTAACATGATATTGTTAACAGAACGATTGTACTTGGGTGCAAAAGTATTTTGATGAAATGAAATGGTTTTTTAATGTTTCCGCTGCAACTATTTATGAAAGGAAAAATGTAATGTATGTTTTATGTGCGATGAATGACCAACTGTAAGCGTCCCGGGAACGGGGCCTTACAAGTTGGTATCAGAGCCAAAGTTTAAGTGAAATGGGTAAATTTTCAAAATAAACCTAATCTTAAACTGAGAATGGGACGGAAAGGAATGGGATGCCAATTGAGTAGCTGCGTGCCATCAGGTATGTTTTTGTAAAGTTAACCGGTTTATGTGCGCATGTTATATGGTTTATGTGTTGCTGGTAGATTTAGATACTGATATAGTCAGGATAGGTAATGCTCGGAGTATGAAGAGTAAAGTAAGTGGCTAATCACAACTGGCCACTGTAATTAGGGACTTACTATACTTGACATAAACTGAGCTGTTCCTTGAATGACCGTGTTAGTGTTTGAATCTTTCAGGTGTTTAGAGGATGGCTGGTGGTGGAAGATCTTCGAAAGCTTCTCGTGGTGGAGGTGATGGTGGACGTGGTGCTGAACCACGGGTCACGAGAGGAAGGGCAAGGGCCGAAAGGGTAGTTCATGAAGAACCTGTGACCCCTCATCCTGAGGGCGGTGATGAGAATGCTAATCAGAGGGCCTCGATGAGAGAGGCGGTCGTGGAGGAAGTGCATCAGGTCATGCAGACGATTCTACCGTCGGTGGTGACCGAAGTTATAAAGGCTGTTAGAGATGAGGAGAGAAGGGAAAGGGGTAGACCTTCGGGCGAAAGGAGACGACCCGAGACTGAAACAGTTCTCTCCGATGACGAAGGGGAAGAAGAAGAGGAAGAGCCTACGCCGGAGGCGGCACGAGGCTGTAACTATGGGGCGTTCAACGATGCAAGCCCCCTACTTTTGATGGCAATGGCACTGCTGCTGCTGCTCACCGATGGGTGAGAGAGATGGAAGCTGTCTTAAACATCAGCGAGTGCCGAGAAGATCAGAAAGTCAAATTTGCTACCCACTCTTTCGTGGACTCAGCTTTGTGCTGGTGGGACAACATAGTCCAAGTTGAGGGAAGCAGGGCTATTGGAAGGATGAGATGGTCAGAGTTGAAGAGGCTGGTGATTAAGGAGTTCTGTCCTCACCGTGAGATGGATAAAGTAGAAAGAGAGTTCCTGCAGCTGGAGGCGGGAACAATGACACATCAGCAATACACCACCAAGTTCAACGAAATGGCACGACTGGTGCCGGATCAGGTGACACCCCTCTCACGAAAGATCAAGAGGTATATTCATGGCTTGCCAGCAGACATTCGTAGGCACATGATTGCTGCCCGACCGAGCACGTTTAGGTTGGCGGTTGATTTAGCGGGAAGATTATACGATGAAGATGATTGATTGTGGTGTGACAGAAGGTAGCAAGAAGGAAGATGGTGATCGGGATTGGAATGGGAAGCGATTGGGACACGGCGAAGCCGCTCCAAGTGGCAAAGGTGCACGGGTGGACGACCAACGTGTGGTCATAAATGACGTGGGTTCGGAAAGGTGTGACAAGTGTGGACACAGGCACCCGGGGAATGTAGATTGGGGACTGATGCCTGCTTTCGTTGTGGAAGGACCGGACATGTAGCGAAGAACTGCGGTATGGGGAAGTGTTATTCTTGTGGTGAGGAAGGTCATAAGAGCAGGGACTGTAAGAAGCAAAGGGCTGGAGGCTCGGGAGTGAAGAAGATCGGAGGAAGCTAGGACGGACTTCGATGTTATGTCAGGTATGTTCCTAGTAAATAGATTCTTGGCTTGTGTTATCTAATGTTGGCGTTAGTTAGTAAAAGTTTTATTCCTGCTGCTTTCTGTGCTAAATTGCCTGTTAGTGGTAAGAATATAAATACGCCATTCGATGTAGCCCTAAGAGTGGATTGTTTGACGGACTACGGAGCGAACACTATGTGTTGCAAAAAGATGATACGGTTGATAGTGCCTGAGGGGATCATGGTAATGGCTTAAGGTGATTGAGTCACGACGATTCCGAAGGTGATTTCGATGGCAATGGCGGGAAGGTGCATGAAGCGTGACATGATGGAGTAAGTGAGTAGATGCATTACTTGTCCACAAGTAAAGGCCAAGCACCAAACGACGTTTGGGAAATATTGAGGTGACTGAGGCAACGACTGAGAAATTCGAAAGGAATCAAAGCCCTGAGAGAGGTAGCCAAAGGTAGACCAGAAGTCGTATGTTGATAAACAACGTAGAGCGATTGAACTCCAGGTGAGAGACTGGAAAAGAGATGAGACAGAATTTCCAAGCAATGGTTCAAGGAACAACAGGTTTCGGGGACGAAACCATTTAAGGGGGGTGGACTTGTAACACCCGGAAATTTCCTTTGTAGCCGATGAGAGAAGAAAAAGAAATAAAGTCCAAAGTCGAGGGATCAAACACGCCAACGAGAGAAACTTCGATGCAAGGGAGTATAAAAGGGAGGAGGCACTCCCATTCTCCCCATTTTTCAGCCTAGAGAGGAGAAGAGAGAAAGAAGAGAAAAAGAGAAGAAGTGTTGACTCGGGTTGGTTCGAGTAGCCAAAATCGACGTCGTGGAGCGAGTCAAATCGAAGCTCTATTTGACGGGATCATTAAGGTGAGTTCTAGGACCCCTCTTTTACATGTTTTCAACTGATTTTGGGGCTGGAACACGTCCAAAAACCTATTTTCGAGTTTTTGGTGTGAAAACCCGTTTGGATGTATGTATGTATGTGTATGATGCGTTAGAGGCTCGATTTCTTGCTTGGTTATGCTTGTATGTGGTCATGGTATGTTTCCCTAACCATTAGAAGGGTTGATTTGAGCTTAAAAGAGGTTTGGAAGGGGTTGGAGATCGAAAACCCGCGGCTGCAGTCGAGCAAACTGCACTCTGCACCAGCTAGGGCTAGGCGACCGACTGGAGGGCGACTGGAGGCCATTCGGCCGATTGAAGTGCGACTGAGGTCCATACGCACGTTTGCTATGCGACTGAGGTCCATACGCATGATGGTCATGCGATTGAATTAAGTTCATGTGCTTGGGAGTCATGCGATTGAGAGATGGTGCGACTGAAGTTCATGCGCACGAAGGTTATGCGACTGAAGTCCATGCGCCTGGAGGCCATGCGACTGAGGTTCATTCGCATGAAGAGTATGCGACTGAAGCCCATACGCCTGAAGTCGTGCGACTGAAGGCCATACGCATGAGAGTTATGCGACTAAGAGTCCATTCGCATAGAGGTCCATTCGCCCATAGCCCATTCGCATAGGGTCCATTCGCATAGATGCCCATTCGCCTAAGTGTTCAGAAATGATAACGAGATGAAATTACTCGACGATGTGAAGGGCATGGACGGTATAAGGTAACGTAGGATGATGAGCTTATGATGTGGATGTTGATGGAGATGATGGTAATATGCACGATGTGATGTGTTATGTTAGGCACGACGGTGCGTGTGATGCATAGTATGTATGATGTGCGTGATGTGATGTATGATTGATGCGTATGTATGATGATGCCGTATGTTTATGTTTATGTTGTGTTCCTTGCTATGTATGATTATCTTTCTATGTCTTTGCGTTGAACGTTAATGAATGAAATGAAAGTATTATGTAACGTAAAGTGAAAGATAAAGAAAAGAGGAACATAATGAATGAATGCATGCATTAATGAATGAATGAAATCGTGTGAGGTATGTATGTGAAGCGAAGTGAAGTGCACGGCTCTAATGCCTTAGGCTCAACCGTGAGAGGTTCAGCTAGTCTATAGTGTGCACGCAAGGGTCCCAGTCTTTGTGACTGACCTTCGATGATGTACCCACTTCGGTGGGGGATGATGTACCCACTTCGGTGGGGGTGATGTACCCACTTCGGTGGGGGTGATGTACCCACTTCGGTGGGGGTGATGTACCCACTTCGGTGGGGGTGATGTACCCACTTCGGTGGGGGTGATGTACCCACTTCGGTGGGGGTGTAGTACCCATAATGTTGGGGGTGTGATGTATGATGGTTACCCGGGTTACGCATAACTCTGGGGGTGTAGCATGAAGCCATGCATATGTATGAGGTGAGCAACCCGGTCGTTGCAAAAGACTCGAGTACGTGCTATCGTGATGTTGCCTTGGGGTGAGCAACCTTGTTGTTGCAAAAGACTCGGATAGCTTGCTATCGTGATGGGCAATGAGGTGAGCAACCCTAGGGGTGCAAAAGACTCGGATAGCGTACATTCACTGAGATGGCTAATGAGGTGAGCGACTTGGTGTTGCAAAACCTCGGATGGAGTTCAATTCTGTGATTGACTCGTATATGGGCTCTTGTCGCGTATCCCGATGTTGTGTCAGTCTTCGGACATGAGTCGGGGGCTTGTAAGCAGGTCCCGGCACAACATCAGCTTTCGAGCATGAGTCGGGGATATTGCACGAGACAAGATTCGAGTAATGAAGGGTAATGAGCAAGTAATGAATGAAAGAATGAAAGTATGAAATGAACGTTAACGAATAATTCTAATAATGTATGAAATGGGATCCTTGTCATTCGACCTCAGTAATCGTGGCTGTGTGCCGTGAAGAGGGTAAAGCCTGACAGGATCTAGGAAGAAGAGAAAGATAATGATGAATGTAATGAACGTAATGACGAAGATAATAATGATATTATCTGTATGTACGTATGATGTGTGAACGCATGTATGTAACGAATGTTTTTATTAAAGAAAGTAAAGAACGGTTTTACGAAAGAAAAGTAAGTTTTATATAAAACTAGAACTCACTCAGCAACGCTGACTTTGATGTGTTTCCAGTTGGCAGGTATGTTGCTGAGGATGGCACGGGGGGCTACTCAGCGTATTTTGGATGGCATCCATTATGTTTAATGCTTTGTAATAAATGTAACATGATATTGTAACAGAACGATTGTACTTGGGTGCAAAAGTATTTTGATGAAATGAAATGGTGTTTTTAATGTTTCCGCTGCAACTATTTATGAAAGGAAAAATGTAATGTATGTTTATGTGCGATGAATGACCAACTGTAAGCGTCCCGGGAACGGGGCTTACAATGTAGTTTCTTTATACTTCTCACCATGTTTCCTTGCCTAGATGGTCAATAAACTATTCAGTTGATGCATGGTAGTTCTTTTCATTGATTTGTAGGAGTTTTAAGGTGAGAGTGTTTGAAGTTGGTTGTGGAGTGTTCACGATGAGTTTTGAGAGGAGTGGATTGATTTTAAGGGTCTTTCGTATGGGTTCGTGTTTGGTTTTGGTTTACATTTAAACAATAGATACAATGTTACATTTGTGATTAATTAGTGTGATTCCAATGATGATTGTAATCTGATTAGATTTGATTAATTCACGAGTGTGTTTAGAAGGCTTGAGAATCAAAAGTCCATAGCATTAGAGGTTGATAATAAAAGCCAAAAACTATCCACATGAGAACTAATTTCTTTCACATGTAAATAGTTAAGCTTTCATGAATACCATAATGCATGAGTTTTATAGTTGCCCAATTTGATGAAAATACAATTAAACTTTATTTACTTTGGCGGTTACCTTGATTTACTTATCTTTCTTCGTTCCTACACCGCGTTTAATGTTTAATGATTGATTACATTCATTCCGCTATTCTGGTATGATTCCGGAACTTTTTGAGTGAATACGGGTTTGTTTCTTTATACTTCTCACCATGTTTCCTTGCCTAGAAGGTCAATAAACTATTCAGTTGATGCATGGTAGTCATTTTGATTGATTTGTAGGAGTTTTGAGGTGAGAGTGTTTGAAGTTGGTTGTGGAGTGTTCACGATGAGTTTTGAGAGCAGTGGATTGATTTTAAGGTTCTTTCGTATGGGTTCGTGTTTTGGTTTTGGTTTCCATTTAAACAATAGATACAATGTTACATTTGTGATTAATTAGTGTGATTCCAATGATGATTGTAATCTGATTAGATTGATTAATTCATGAGTGTGTTTAGAAGGCTTGAGAATCAAAAGTCCATGGCATTAGAGGTTGATAATAAAATCCAAAAACTATCCACGGGAGAACTAATGTTGTTTGATGTTTTGTATAACTAATTTACTTCCCATGTAAATAGTTAAGCTTTCATGAATACCATGATGCACCAATTTTATAGTTGCACAATTTTGATGAAATATAGTTAAACATTATTTACTTGGCGGTTACCTTGATTTCACTTATGTTTCATCGTTCATACATCGCGTTTCATGTTTAATGATTGATTACATTCATTCCGCTATTGTAGTTGATTCCTGATACTTATTGAGTGAATACATGTAGTTTCTTTATACTTCTCACCATGTTTCCTTGCCTAGATGGTCAATAAACTATTCAGTTGATGCATGGTAGTTCTTTTCATTGATTTGTAGGAGTTTTAAGGTGAGAGTGTTTGAAGTTGGTTGTGGAGTGTTCACGATGAGTTTTGAGAGGAGTGGATTGATTTTAAGGGTCTTTCCTATGGGTTCGTGTTTGGTTTTGGTTTACATTTAAACAATAGATACAATGTTACATTTGTGATTAATTAGTGTGATTCCAATGATGATTGTAATCTGATTAGATTGATTATAATTCACGAGTGTGTTTAGAAGGCTTGAGAATCAAAACTCCAAGCATTAGAGGTTGATAATAAAAGCCAAAAACTATCCACATGAGAACTAATTTCTTTCACATGTAAATAGTTAAGCTTTCATGAATACCATAATGCATGAGTTTTATAGTTGCACAATTTTGATGAAAATACAATTAAACTTTATTTACTTTGGCGGTTACCTTGATTTACTTATCTTTCTTCGTTCTAAATCGCGTTTAATGTTTAATGATGATTATTATTCATTCCGCTATTCTGGTATGATTCAGAACTTTTTGAGTGAATACGGGTTTGTTTCTTTATACTTCTCACCATGTTTCCTTGCCTAGAAGGTCAATAAACTATTCAATTGATGCATGGTAGTCATTTTGATTGATTTGTAGGAGTTTTGAGGTAAGAGTATTTGAAGTTGGTTGTGGAGTGTTCACGATGAGTTTTGAGAGGAGTGGATTGATTTTAAGGTTCTTTCGTATGGGTTCGTGTTTGGTTTTGGTTTCCATTTAAACAATAGATACAATGTTACTTTGTGATTAATTAGTGTGATTCCAATGATGATTGTAATCTGATTAGATTTGATTAATTCATGAGTGTGTTTAGAAGGCTTGAGAATCAAAAGTCCATAGCATTAGAGGTTGATAATAAAATCCAAAACTATCCACGGAGAACTAATGTTGTTTGATGTTTTTGTATAACTAATTTATTTCCCATGTAATAGTTAAGCTTTCATGAATACCATGATGCACCAATTTTATAGTTGCACAATTTTTGATGAAAATATAGTTAAACATTATTACTTTGGCGGTTACCTTGATTTCACTTATGTTTCATCGTTCATACATCGCGTTTCATGTTTATGATTGATTACATTCATCCGCTATTGTAGTTGATTCCCGATACTTATTGAGTGAATACATGTAGTTTCTTTATACTTCTCACATGTTTCCTTGCCTAGATGGTCAATAAACTATTCAGTTGATGATGGTAGTTCTTTTGATTGATTTGGAGGAGTTTTTAGGTGAGAGTGTTTGAAGTTGTTTGTGGAGTGTTCTCGATGAGTTTTGAGAGGAGTGGATTGATTTTAAGGGTCTTTCGTATGGGTTCGTGTTTGGTTTTGGTTTACATTTAAACAATAGATACAATGTTACATTTGTGATAATTAGTGTGATTCCAATGATGATTGTAATCTGATTAGATTTGAATTAATTCACGAGTGTGTTTAGAAGGCTTGAGAATCAAACTCCAAAGCATTAGAGGTTGATATAAAAGCCAAAAACTATCCACATGAGAACTAATTTCTTTCACATGTTAATAGTTAAGCTTTCATGAATACCATAATGCATGAGTTTTATAGTTGCACAATTTGATGAAAATACAATTAAACTTTATTTACTTTGGCTGTTACCTTGATTTACTTATCTTTCTTGTCGTACCCGCGTTTAATTTAATGATTGATTACATTCATTCCGCTATTCTGGTATGATTCGGAACTTTTTGAGTGAATACGGGTTTGTTTCTTTATACTTCTCACCATGTTTCCTTGCCAGAAGGTCAATAAAAATATTCAATGATGCATGGTAGTCATTTTGATTGATTTGTAGGAGTTTTGAGGTAAGAGTGTTTGAAGTGGGTTGTGGAGTGTTCACGATGAGTATTGAGAGGAGTGTTGATTTTAAGGGTCTTTCGTATGGGTTCGTGTTTGGTTTGGTTCCATTTAACAATAGATATATGTACATTTGTGATTAATTGGTATGATTCCAATGATGATTGTAATCAGATAGATTTGATTATTCACGAGTGTGTTTAGATGGCTTGAGAATCAAAACTCCATTCATTAGAGGTTGATAGGTTGATAATAAAAGCCAAAAAACTATCCCTGGAGAACTAATGTTGTTTGATGTTTTTGTATAACTAATTTCTTTCCCATATAAATGAAGGGTTTGTTAGAACATAGAAAACAAGTTTAACCTCTTAAACTTTCTGAAAAATGCAGCGGATATATATATATATTAAAACATGATTATAAAGCTGAAATTTCATGTGTTTATGGTGACACATATATGTTATAAAACAAACCCAAACAAAAGGATCATTATATGTGAATAAGCAAGCTATGAACATATGAAATGTACATAAAATCACAGCTACAATGAGCTGTGATTTACTACCTTTCAGCAGCTCAAAGAAGTCGAAATCTTTAAAGATGATGATGGGTTTTGTGCAGCAATTCTTCATGGAAGAAGACCTCAAGTTGTAATACCCACAAGCTTTTCAAACACCTTGCTTGTTAGGGAGCTTTACACCAAAACAATCTTTCAAGCTTCTCTAAATCCGAATTTTTCAGCCCAAAATGCAGCCACAAATTCGAATTTTTGAAGACTCTTGAGTGTTCTTGCTTGAGAGAAAGAAGAGAGAAGAAGTGTCAAATGATGGAAGAGTGTGAAAAGAGTAAAGTCTTGCGTAAAACAAGACAAGTTATTGAGTTCCCAAGACCCCAAAAGGCAGCCGAAAAATTTGATTTTAAAAGGGTTCCCACCATTAGATATTAGTTAAAATAAATACTCTTCCATGCATTTATATATATAATAAAACATAGTCTAATTATATAACTTGACACACTTATTTGACATTATTAACCAACTTAATAATGAAACAATAAATATCTCATGAACAAAATTATCCATATAATGTTCTATCACAAAAGCAATATTTAGAAAACCAATTCTCTAAATAGGGTCCAATATATTTGTATGATCTTATCAACAAATAATAATTATTGGTGTTGGATAGCTTGTTATTGGGTATGACCCGACTTGGATCATAACGTACTAACCACATCAATCTTGTATGTGTCTTGGGCATATAAGAACCAACAATGTAACACACGGAAATTTCCTTTGTAGCCGACGAGAGAAGAAAAAGAAATAAAGTCCAAAGTCGAGGGACCAAACCCGCCAACGAGAGAAACTTCTATGCACGGGAGTATAAAAGGGGGAAGACACCCCTATTCTCCCCATATTTCAGCCAAGAGAGGAGAAGAGAGGAGAAGGAGAAAAGAGGAGAAAAGTTGGTTCGGGTGGATTCGAGCGTGGAATTCAACGTGGAGTGAGTCAAATTGAAGCTCTACTCGACGGGATCGTTAAGGTGAGTTCTAGGACCCCTCTTTTACACGTTTTCAACTGATTTTGGGGCTGGAACACGTCCAAAAACCTATTTTCGAGTTTTTGGGTGAAAACCCGTTTTGATGTATGTATGTATATGTATGATGCGTTAGAGGCTCGATTCCTTGCTTGGTTATGCTTGTATGAGGTCATGGTATGATTCCCTAACCTTTAGAAGGGTTGATTTGAGCTTAAAAGAGGTTTGGAAGGGGTTGGAGGTCGAAAAGCCGCGGCTGCAGTCGACCTAACTGCACTCTGCACCAGCTAGGGCTAGGTGACCGACTGGAGGGCGACTGGAGGCCATTTGGCCGATTGAAGTGCGACTGAGGTCCATACGCATGTTTGCTATGCGACTGAGGTCCATACGCATGATGGTCATGCGATTGGAGTTCATGTGCTTGGGAGTCATGCGATTGAGGGATGGTGCGACTGAGGTTCATTCGCACGGAGGTTATGCAACTGATGTCCATGCGCCTGGAGGCCATGCGACTGAGGTTCATTCGCATGAAGAGTATGTGACTAAAGCCCATACGCCTGAAGTCATGCGACTGAAGGCCATACGCATGAGAGTTATGCGACTGGGAGTCCATTCGCATAGGGGTCCCTTCGCCCATAGTCCATTCGCATAGGGTCCATTCGCATAGATGCCCATTCGCCTAAGTGTTCAGAAATGATAACCGAGATGGAATTACTCGACGATGTGAAGGGCATGGACGGTATAAGATAACGTAGGATGATGAGCTTATGATGTGGATGTTGATGGAGATGATGGTAATATGCTTGATGTTATGTGTTATGTTAGGCACGGCGGTGCGTGGGATGCATAGTATGTATGATGTGCGTGATGTGATGTATGATTGATGCGTATGTATGATGATGCCGTATGTTTATGTTTATGTTGTGTTCCTTGATATGTATGATTATCTTTCTATGTCTTTGCGTTGAACGTTAATGAATGAAATGAAAGTATTATGTAACGTAAAGTGAAAGATAAAGAAAAGAGGAATGTAACGAATGAATGCGTGCATTAATGAATGAATGAAATCGTGTGAGGTATGTATGTGAAGCGAAGTGAAGTGCACGGCTCTAATGACTTAGGCTCAACCGTGAGAGGTTCAGCTAGTCTATAGCGTGTATGCAAGGGTTCCAGTCTTTGTGACTGACCTTCGATGAGGTACCCATGTTGATGGGGGTGATGTACCCACTTCGGTGGGGGTGATGTACCCACTTCGGTGGGGGTGATGTACCCACTTCGGTGGGGGTGATGTACCCACTTCGGTGGGGGTGATGTACCCATTTCGGTGGGGGTGTAATACCCATAATGTTGGGGGTGTAATGTATGATGGTTACCCGGGTTACGCATAACTCCGGGGGTGTAGCATGAAGCCATGCATATGTATGAGGTGAGTAACCCGGTCGTTGCAAAAGACTCGAGTACGTGCTATCGTGATGTTGCCTTGGGGTGAGCAACCTTGTTGTTGCAAAAGACTCGGATAGCTTGCTATCGTGATGGGCAATGAGGTGAGCAACCCTAGGGGTGCAAAAGACTCGGATAGCGTACATTCATTGAGATGGCTATTGAGGTGAGCGACTCAGTGTTGCAACAGCCTCGGATGGAGTTCAATCCCTGTGATGGACTCATATGGGATCTTTGTCGCGTATCCCGGTGTTGTGTTAGCTTTCGAGCATGAGTCGGGGATATTGCATAAGACAAGATTCGAGTAAGGAAGGGTAATGTGTAAAGAGATGAATGATGGAATGAATGTATGAAATGAACATTAACGAATGATCCTAATAATGTATGAAACGGGATCCTTGTCGTTCGACCTCAGTAATCGTGGCTGTGTGTCATGAAGAGGGTAAAGTCTGACAGGATCTAGAAAGAAGTGAAAGATAATGATGTATGATGAATCATGAATGTAACGAACGTAATGATGAAGATAATAATGATATTATCTGTATGTACGTATGATGTGTGAACGCATGTATGTAACGAATGTTTTTGTAAAGAAAGTAAAGAACGGTTTTACGAAAGAAAAGTAAGTTTTATTATAAAACTAGAACTCACTCAGCAACGCTGACTTTGATGTGTTTCCAGTTGGCAGGTATGTTGCTGAGGATGGCACGGGGCGGCTACTCAGCGTATTTTGGATGGCATCTTTATGTTTAATGCTTTTGTAATAAATGTAACATGATAATGTAAAAGGAACGATTGTACTGATGTGCAAAAGTATTTTGATGAAATGAAATTATGTTTTAATGTTTCCGCTGCAACTGTTTATGAAAGGAAAAAAATGTAAATATATGTTTTGAGTGCGATGAATGTCCAACTGTAGGCGTCCCGGGAACGGGGCCTTACAAGTTGGTATCAGAGCCAAAGTTTAAGTGAATTGGGTAAATATTTTCAAAAACCTAATCTTAAACTGAGAATGGGACGGAAAGGGAATGGGATGCCAATCTGAGTAGCTGCGTGCCATCAGGTATGTTTTTGTAAAGTTAACCGGTTTATGTGCGCATGATATATGGTTTATGTGTTGCTGGTAGATTTAGATACTGATGTAGTCAGGATAGGTAATGCTCGGAGTATGAAGAGTAAAGTAAGTGGCTAATCACAACTGGCCACTGTAATTAGGGACTTACTATACTTGACATAAACTGAGCTGTTCCTTGAATGACCGTGTTAGTGTTTGAATCTTTCAGTGTGTTTAGAGAATGGCTGGTGGAAGATCTTCGAAAGCTTCTCGTGGTGGAGGTGACAGTGGACGTGGTGCTGAACCACGGGTCACGAGAGGAAGGGCAAGGGCCGAAAGGGTAGTTCACGAAGAACCTGTGACCCCTCATCCTGAGGGCGGTGACGAGAATGCTAATCAGAGGGCCTCGATAAGAGAGGCGGTCGTGGAGGAGGTGCATCAGGTCATGCAGACGATCCTACCGTCTGTGGTGACCGAAGTTATAAAGGCTGTTAGAGATGAGGAGAGAAGGGAAAGGGGTAGACCTTCGGGTGAAAGGAGACGACCCGAGACTGAAACGGTTCTCTCCGATGACGAAGAGGAAGAAGAAGAGGAAGAGCCTACGCCGGAGGCGACACGAGGCTGTAACTATGGGGCGTTTCAGCGATGCAAGCCCCCTACTTTTGATGGTAATGGCACTGCTGCTGCTGCTCACCGATGGGTGAGAGAGATGGAAGCTGTTTTAAATATCAGCGAGTGCCGAGAAGATCAGAAAGCAAAGTTTGCTACCCACTCTTTCGTGGACTCAGCTTTGTGCTGGTGGGACAACATAGTCCAAGTTGAGGGAAGCAGAGCTATCGGAAGGATGAGATGGCCAGAGTTGAAGAGGCTGGTGATTGAGGAGTTCTGTCCTCACCGTGAGACGGATAAAGTTGAAAGAGAGTTCCTGCAGCTGAAGGCGGGAACAATGACGCATCAGCAATACACCACCAAGTTCAACGAAATGGCACGACTGGTGCCGGATCAGGTGACACCCCTCTCACGAAAGATCAAGAGGTATATTCATGGCTTGCCAGCGGACATTCGTAGGCACATGATTGCTGCCCGACCGAGCACGTTTAGGTCGGCGGTTGATTTAGCGGGAAGATTATACGATGAAAGATTGATGGTGGTGACAGAAGGTAGCAAGAAAGGAGATGGTGATCGGGATTGGAACGGGAAGCGATTGGGACGCGACGGAGCCGCTCCAAGTGACAAAGGTGCACGGGTGGATGACCAGCGTGTGGTCATAAATGATGTGGGTTCGGAAAGGTGTGACAAGTGTGGACACAGGCACCCCGGGGAATGTAGATTGGGAACTGATGCCTGCTTTCGTTGTGGAAGGACCGGGCATGTAGCGAAGAACTGCGGTATGGGGAAATGTTATTCTTGTGGTGAGGAAGGTCATAAGAGCAGGGACTGTAAGAAGCAAAGGGCTGGAGGTTCGGGAGTGAAGAGGATCGGAGGAAGCTAGGACAGACTTCGATGTTGTGTCAGGTATGTTCCTAGTAAATAGATCCTTAGCTTGTGTTATTTAATGTTGGTGTTAGTAAAAGTTTTATTCCTGCTGCTTTCTGTGCAAAACTGCCTGTTAGTGGTAAGAATATAGATACGCCATTCGATGTAGCCCTAAGAGTAGATTGTTTGACGGACTACGGAGCGAACACTAGGTGTCGCAAAGAGATGATACGGTTAACAGCGCATGAGGGGATCATGGTAATGGCTTAAGGTGATTGAGTCACGACGATTCCGAATGTGATTTCGATGACAGTGGCGGGAAGGTGCACGAAGCGCGATATGGTGGAGTACAAGATTAAATGCCTTGCTTGTCTACAAATGAAGGCGGAGCACCAAATGCCGTATAGGAAGTAATGAGGTGATTGAGGCCACGATCGAGAAGCTCGAAGGGATTAAAGCATTGATGAAGCTAGCCAAAGATAGATAAGAAGTCGCGAGGGGATAAACGACGTAGACCGATTGAACTCCAGATGGGAGACTGGAGAAGAGATGAGACAGAATTGCTCGCGACGGTTTAAGGAATGATAGGTTTCGGGGACGAAACCCATTTAAGGGGGGTGGACTTGTAACACCCGGAAATTTCCTTTGTAGCCGACGAGAGAAGAAAAAGAAATAAAGTCCAAAGTCGAGGGACCAAACCCGCCAACGAGAGAAACTTCTATGCACGGGAGTATAAAAGGGGGAAAAAACCCCTATTCTCCCCATATTTCAGCCAAGAGAGGAGAAGAGAGGAGAAGGAGAAAAGAGGAGAAAAGTTGGTTCGGGTGGATTCGAGCGTGGAATTCAACGTGGAGTGAGTCAAATCGAAGCTCTACTCGACGGGATCGTTAAGGTGAGTTCTAGGACCCCTCTTTTACACGTTTTCAACTGATTTTGGGGCTGGAACAAGTCCAAAAACCTATTTTCGAGTTTTTGGGTGAAAACCCGTTTTGATGTATGTATGTATATGTATGATGCGTTAGAGGCTCGATTCCTTGCTTGGTTATGCTTGTATGAGGTCATGGTATGATTCCCTAACCTTTAGAAGGGATGATTTGAGCTTAAAAGAGGTTTGGAAGGGGTTGGAGGTCGAAAACCCGCGGCTGCAGTCGACCTAACTGCACACTGCACCAGCTAGGGCTAGGCGACCGACTGGAGGGCGACTGGAGGCCATTTGGCCGATTGAAGTGCGACTGAGGTCCATACGCACGTTTGCTATGCGACTGAGGTCCATACGCATGATGGTCATGCGATTGGAGTTCATGTGCTTAGGAGTCATGTGATTGAGGGATGGTGCGACTGAGGTTCATTCGCACGGAGGTTATGCGACTGAAGTCCATGCGCCTGGAGGCCATGCGACTGAGGTTCATTCGCATGAAGAGTATGCGACTGAAGCCCATACGCCTGAAGTCATGCGACTGAAGGCCATACGCATGAGAGTTATGCGACTGGGAGTCCATTCGCATAGGGGTCCATTCGCCCATAGTCCATTCGCATAGGGTCCATTCGCATAGGTGCCCATTCGCCTAAGTGTTCAGAAATGATAACCGAGATGGAATTACTCGACGATGTGAAGGGCATGGACGGTATAAGGTAACGTAGGATGATGAGCTTATGATGTGGATGTTGATGGAGATGATGGTAATATGCTTGATGTTATGTGTTATGTTAGGTACGGCGGTGCGTGGGATGCATAGTATGTATGATGTGCGTGATGTGATGTATGATTGATGCGTATGTATGATGATGCCGTATGTTTATGTTTATGTTTTGTTCCTTGCTATGTATGATTATCTTTCTATGTCTTTGCGTTGAACGTTAATGAATGAAATGAAAGTATTATGTAACGTAAAGTGAAAGATAAAGAAAAGAGGAACGTAACGAATGAATGCATGCATTAATGAATGAATGAAATCGTGTGAGGTATGTATGTGAAGCGAAGTGAAGTGCACGGCTCTAATGCCTTAGGCTCAACCGTGAGAGGTTCAGCTAGTCTATAGCGTGTATGCAAGGGTTCCAGTCTTTGTGACTGACCTTCGATGAGGTACCCATGTTGATGGGGGTGATGTACCCACTTCGGTGGGGGTGATGTACCCACTTCGGTGGGGGTGATGTACCCACTTCGGTGGGGGTGATGTACCCATTTCGGTGGGGGTGTAGTACCCATAATGTTGGGGGTGTAATGTATGATGGTTACCCGGGTTACGCATAACTCCGGGGGTGTAGCATGAAGCCATGCATATGTATGAGGTGAGCAACCCGGTCGTTGCAAAAGACTCGAGTACGTGCTATCGTGATGTTGCCTTGGGGTGAGCAACCTTGTTGTTGCAAAAGACTCGGATAGCTTGCTATCGTGATGGGCAATGAGGTGAGCAACCCTAGGGGTGCAAAAGACTCGGATAGCGTACATTCATTGAGATGGCTATTAAGGTGAGCGACTCAGTGTTGCAACAGCCTCGGATGGAGTTCAATCCCTGTGATGGACTCATATGGGATCTTTGTCGCGTATCCCGGTGTTGTGTTAGCTTTCGAGCATGAGTCGGGGAATTGCATAAGACAAGATTCGAGTAAGGAAGGGTAATGAGTAAAGAGATGAATGAGGGAATGAATGTATGAAATGAACGTGAACGAATGATCCTAATAATGTATGAAACGGGATCCTTGTCATTCGACCTCAGTAATCGTGGTTGTGTGTCATGAAGAGGGTAAAGTCTTACAGGATCTAGAAAGAAGTGAAAGATAATGATGTATGATGAATCATGAATGTAACGAACGTAATGATGAAGATAATAATGATATTATCTGTATGTACGTATGATGTGTGAACGCATGTATGTAACGAATGTTTTTGTAAAGAAAGTAAAGAACGGTTTTACGAAAGAAAAGTAAGTTTTATTATAAAACTAGAACTCACTCAGCAACGCTGACTTTGATGTGTTTCCAGTTGGCAGGTATGTTGCTGAGGATGGCACGGGGCGGCTACTCGGCGTATTTTAGATGGCATCTTTATGTTTAATGCTTTTGTAATAAATGTAACATGATAATGTAAAAGGAACGATTGTACTGATGTGCAAAAGTATTTTGATGAAATGAAATTATGTTTTAATGTTTCCGCTGCAACTGTTTATGAAAGGAAAAAAATGTAAATATATGTTTTGAGTGCGATGAATGTCCAACTGTAGGCGTCCCGGGAACGGGGCCTTACAAACAATCTCTTACTTGCACAAGATTCATAAAAGATTGATGCAAGCAGTAAATACCGCCTAACAACGGTTTACTACCCTTAATACGTATGACTAAGTGCCATTCAATAACATCATCCCCATCAAGTACCATACTTGAAATGTTATAGGTGAATCAATCATCTATCCTTTTGTCACAGATGTCATGTTAAATCCTAGAGACATAGAGTGATCATTCTCCATTGATTTAACTTTATCAGGCCTTAGACATCTTACTCTCAACGAATAAGAGGGACAAATCCCTTCTTGACTACATACGTCTCTCACAATTACCTTATATCATACCTGAACTCAGACTTATGTACTGCCATATTTCAGAACAGCGAAGAACTGAGTCAAAGTATAATATTTGGTAAATATCAAGACCCAATATGTATCTCAGGTCAGAGGATACCAAATGATGTTCGCCTTTACTCAAAATTACTTATGATCAATCAGGAAGATCCCATGTAGTAATATTTGAGATGCAGGTCAGTCCAATATTTGCATCCCACAAATATCTATGAACCTTGGCAGCAACCTTTTGCTCTATATTCATCCATATGAATATCTACCAATTCAAATTCATAATAATCTTACCCTCATACTTGTTCCCACAAGTCTGAACGACTACGGACTTTTAGAGTAAACAATTTACTCATGGATTAAACATGCTAAATTGGAATATTAATTGAAACATTATAACCAAATAATTTTATTCAAATAATAAAAGTTCCACATATCCAAATACAAAATTACAAATCAAATCCAATCACTAGAATATCGAAGTCCCATGGCACAAGTATGACCTTCATGCTTTGCCTTTTCAAGGAGCTTCGTGAGAGGATCCGCAATGTTTTGATCCGTGTGAACTTTGCGAATACATATCTTTCCCTTTTCAACTTCATCTCGTATGTAGTTGAATCTCCGCTCAATGTGCCTAGTCTTTTGATGAGCACGAGGTTCCTTGATTTGAGCAATCGCACCCTCGTTATCACAAAAGATCTCTAGGGGGTCCTGAATGGAAGGGACAACCCCAAGATCGGCATTGAATTTCTTCAACCATGCAGCTTCTTGAGCTGCCAATGAGGCGGCAATGTATTCTGATTCTGTAGTTGATAGAGCCACCACATCCTGTTTGGAGCTCTTCCAAGAGACCGCTCCTCCATTCAAAATGAAAATATATCCCGATTGTGACCGTGAATCATCACAATCGGTTTGGAAACTCGCATCCGTGTAACCTTTTACAACGAGTTCCTCATCACCAGATCCATAGATTAGGAACATATCTTTTGTCCTCCTTAGTTACTTAAGTATGTTCTTAACAGCCATCCAATGACTGTTTCCAGGATTTTACTGGTATCGGCTTGTCATGCTTAAGGCGCATGACACGTCCGGTCGAGTGCATATCATTGCATACATGATGGATCCAATAGCAGATGCGTATGGGATTGCCTTCATTTTATCTTGCTCATCCTTTGAGCTAGGACATTGAGTCGTACTTAATATCGTTCCTCTTTGAATAGGTACCGTACCTTTTTTAGAGTTCTCCATCTTGAACCTTTTCAAGATTTTATCAATGTATACACTTTGATTTAAACCAATCAACCGCCTTGATCTATCCCTATAGATCTTTATTCCCAGAATATAGGCGGCTTCACCAAGATCCTTGATTGAAAAACAACTTCCAAGCGAGGATTTTACACCTTCCAAGGTTGGAATGTCATTTCCAAATAGTAGTATGTCATCAACATACAATACTAGGAAAGTGATGATGCTCCCACTAGCTTTCTTATATACACAAGCTTCATCAGCGTTCTTGATGAATCCAAATTTAATTACTTCCTCATCAAAACGGTGATTCCAACTTCTCGATGCTTGTTTCAATCCATAGATTGATTTCTTTAACTTGCATACTTTATTAGGATGTTTTGGATCGACAAAACCTTCAGGCTGAACCATATAGACATCTTCCTCAAGATATCCATTTAGGAAAGCGGTTTTGACATCCATTTGCCAAATCTCATAATCATAATGAGCAGCTATGGCAAACAATATCCTTATAGACTTTAGCATCGCAACAGGTGAGAAGGTTTCATCATAATCAACTCCTTGAGTTTGAGTGAAACCTTTTGCTACAAGTCTAGCTTTGTAAGTATCCAAGTTTCCATGCATATCGGTTTTCTTCTTGAAAACCCACTTACTTCCAACTACTTTGGAGTTAAGAAGTGGTACAACCAAGTCCCATACTTGATTGTCATACATGGATTTCATCTCAACGTTCATGGCTTCAAGCCATTTGTCACAATCCAAATTGGACATTGCATCACGATAGGTCAACGTTCATCGAAATCTACCACATAGCATCCATCAACGAAAAATCCATATCATTCAGGTGGATTACTAATTCTACCAGGTCTGCAAATGTTTTGTGTATATTGATCAACCACTTGATCATCCTCAACATCCTCATGTTGAGTGCTAGTTTCAACCAAACGTGCATCGGGTTGTGGTTCTTGATCCTCCTCAAGATCCACTGTTCTACTGCTAGTTCCTTCCATAAGGAACTTTGCTTCTAAGAACTCACCCTTTCTGGCAAAAAACACCTTTTGTTCCAGTGGATCATAGAAATAATATCCCATAGAATCTCTAGGATATCCAACAAAGATACACTTGGTGGATCGGACTTCCAATTTGTTTGGGGTGGGAGTCTTAACATAAGCCTCACAACCCCAGACCCTTAAGTATGATAGGGATGGAATTCTTCCATGCCATATCTCAAAAGGTGTCCTTTCCACCTTTTTGGTTGGGGCCATATTTAGAATACGGGCCGCGGAGAGCAAAGAGAAACCCCAAAATGATAGAGGCAATGTGCTTCTAGCCATCATAGATCGGACCATATCTAATAAGGTTCGATTCCTCCTCTCAGACACACCATTATGTTGCGGTGTTCCAGGTGGAGTGAGTTGTGAGACAATCCCACAACTCCTAAGATGATCTTGAAAAGCATCACCTAGGTATTCACCTCCTCTATCGGTGCGGAGAACTTTAATCGACTTGTTGAGTTGATTTTGTACTTCATTTTTAAAGATCTTGAACATTTCAAAAACTTCATCTTTGTGTCTTAATAGGTACACATACCCATAGCGACTATAATCGTCGATAAAGGTAATGAAGTATCTCTCACCATTCATAGTCATTGGTTTAAAAGGACCACATACATCCGAATGTATGATTCCTAATAAATCTTTTGCCCTTTCGTTAGTGCCACTAAAGGGTGCTTTAGTCATTTTACCTTTTAAACAAGACTCACACACATCAAATGAATCACATTCACTTGTTTTTAAAAGACCATTCTTTTGTAGTGTTTGAATTCTTTTCTTATTTATATGACCAAGACGACAATGCCAAAGATAGGTTTCACTCAAATCCAACTTGAGTTTCTTGGTGCTAGTTTGGTACAATGAACTATTTAAAGTATTTTCATGAACCAATTCATAAATACCATTAATGGGAATAGCTTTAAAGTAGAACATATCATTTAAAGAAACATGAATATCATTTTCAACAAATGATAACACATATCCAAATTGTTTTAATAGGGCTACAGAAATAATATTCCTAGTCAAACTAGGAGCATACAAAACATTGTTCAAAACTACTTCCAAACCATTTGGAAGTTTCAACATGTAGTCACCACGGGCTTCAACTTGAACTTTAGCCCCATTGCCCATGTAGAGGCTAACATCCCCTTTGTTGAAGTTGCTACTTCTTTTGAACCCCTGCAACAAATTGCAAATGTGAGTTCCACATCCGGTATCTAATACCCATGTGTTAGAAGATGTCATGTTTAAATCAATATGGATCATGTATATTGTACCTGAGGTTTACCCGGCATCCCTCTTTGCTTTCAACTCTTGGAGATGGACGGGACAATTTCTTGCCCAATGTCCAATCTCCCCACACTTGAAGCATGGGTCATTGGAAGCAACCTTTTGCTTCTTCTCTTGTGGTTTGGGTGGCACCCTTACCACCCCTTTCCCTTTTCCCCATACGGGTCCCTTGCCCTTGGCAACCTTTGCCTTGGGTGTGGGATGAGGCCTCTTCTTGTTCCCACCTTCATGGATGGTAAGAACGGGTAAAACCCTTTTACCCATGGCCGCCTCGGCCGTTTTGAGCATTGAGTGAAGCTCACCAATGCTTTTGTCCCAAGCATTCATGTTGTAGTTCAACACAAATGTCTCGAACTTCTTGGTAAGGCCATTGAGGATCAAATCCGTGTCTAATTCCTTCGAGACAGGACAATTAAGCCTTTCAAGACGGTCAATGTGGCTTTTCATCTTAAGTACATAAGATGAAACCAATTGGTTGTCGTCCATACGACATGCATGGAGTGCTCGAACTGTTTCGAAGCGCTCAACCCTTGCTTGCTGTTGGAACGTTTCCTTCAGCTGGGTTATCATGTCATAAGCTCCGTGATGTTCATACTCCTTTTGGAGATCCGGAGTCATGCTCGCCAGCATGAGACAAGACACTTGGACAGAGTCCTCAGTGTACTTCAGCCAATCATTAAAGGCCTCCTCATCATCCTCAGCAGGTTGATCGGGGATAGGGTCGTCTAAAACGTATGATCGTTTCTTTTGCTTGAGAATGATTCTCAAGTTTCGATACCAATCAATAAAATTGTTATGATTTAGACGTTCCTTTTGGAGAATCGCTCGTACAGATTGGGCGGACGCGGATGAGTTATCATGATTATCATTATTGGAGGCCATCTACAAAATTTAACAAAGATCTATTTTAGTATTTTTGATATTGTTACTTTTAATAATTAATACCTTTTAAGGTCATTTTCATATTAAAATCTAGAACCCAACATTATATTTAAATTGTAGTTAGGTGACCTTTATCCCACGATTTAAATTAATAAGGTGGTCAACGATTGACGGTTGCAACCATTTGCAACTTCTAGAGGTATGGGATCGACTTTAAACATCATATGTAAAGTCGGCATGTTAATCCCATCAACACCATTTGGAAACCACATCGTAGGTGATCCATTTGACATGGTTTGCAAATCAAGACACCCTACTTACATCCACGTGTGAGTTTGCCAAAATAAGTGGTTAGGTGACCTTTATCCCACAAATAAGGCATTCTCACCTCAAATCACAAGTTCCCTCAAAATGGTTAGGTGACCTTTATCCCACTAAGAATTCCCAAGTGACTCAAGTGTTGTGTAAAAGGACGGTGTTGATCTCGTTTTTTTTTTAATTAGAGATTTCATATTTTAAGATTTAGAAAACTCTATGTACTTGTATTTGCATGCTTTCAAATACAAGATACCCTATGGTCCTTTGATTAAAACCCATTTTAATCTTTAAATCATTAAATCATTTTAATAACCTTTTATTACCTTTTAATGATTAAGAACCATTTAATTAGATTGTTAAGTTTATAGAAAGGTTTGTTAAAGCAAATATCACATACATGCTATCAACCACAATAATATAAACAAAACAACATAGCATATGCGCATAACCATAGCATCTAAAGTGGTCCACACTTGTTTGCCATCACAAGTGTGGTCCATAGGCATTCCTAAGGGTCATAACAAAACACATAGAAAGCTTCCAAAAGCCTCCCACTTGAAACCGCATCCAAAATGCTCCATGTTACTTGTCTTCCAATGCATATGTCTTCATATTACAAGATATAAAGTCCTAATACAAGATATCTAGTAAAATGAAAGTGCACCTAATCTATTTATTACAACCCAATAATAAATAAATTACATTTTAAACAAAGCACAAATGAATAAAATTACAACCCCATTGAATAAACAAAAACAACCATTGCAATCATCCAAACAACACAAGGCCAAAGGCTAGGTTATGCACCAATATAAACATTCATCATATCATCCAAAAATAATAGTGAATCCCCTCTAAAACCCACGAAATTTCAGCCAACATAAACTGAAATTTCAAGTTCTAAACATTGTCCAAACAACATACATATCAACATACATATCTTTCAAGGTTTAATCACAAGCATGTGTAATATAACCTTGAAAGTTTGGGGATTCAACATATAAGAATATAACAGCCCTTAAAAGGGTATAAAGTCCCATAAAACGATTTTTAAAGGACAAGAACAAGCAAGCTATCCACATAACCGGCTCTTGATGCCATTGAAGGGTTTGTTAGAACATAGAAAACAAGTTTAACCTCTTAAACTTTCTGAAAAACGCAGCGGATATATATATATATATATATATATATATTAAAACATGATTATAAAGCTGAAATTTCATGTTTTATGGTGACACATATATGTATAAAACAAACCCAAAACAAAAGGATCATTATATGTGAATAAGCAAGCTATGAACATATGAAAATGTACATAAAATCACAGCTACAATGAGCTGTGATTTACTACCTTTCAGCAGCTCAAAGAAGTCGAAATCTTTGAAGATGATGATGGGTTTTGAGCAACAATTCTTCAAGGAAGAAGACCTCAAGTTGTAATACCCACAAGCTTCTTCCAAACACCTTGCTTTGTTAGGGAGCTTTACACCAAAACAATCTTTCAAAGCTTCTCTAAATCCGAATTTTTCAGCCCCAAAATGCAGCCACAAATTCGAATTTTTGAAGACTCTTGAGTGTTCTTGCTTGAGAGAAAGAAGAGAGAAGAAGTGTCAAATGATGGAAGAGTGTGAAAAGAGTAAAGTCTTGCATAAAACAAGACAAGTTATTGAGTTCCCAAGACCCCCAAAAGGCAGCCGAAAATTTGATTTTAAAAGGGTTTCCCACCATTAGATATTAGTTAAAATAAATACTCTTCCATGAATTTATATTATATAATTAAAACATAGTCTAATTATATAACTTGACACACTTTTATTTGACATTATTTAACCAACTTAAATAATGAAACAAATAAATATCTCATGAACAAATTATCCATATAATGTTGTTCTATCACAAAAGCAATATTTAGAAAACCAATTCTCTAAATAGGTGTCAATATATTTGTATGATCTTATCAACAAATAATTAATGATTGGTGTTTGTATAGCTTGTTATTGGGTATGACCCGACTTGGATCATAACGTACTAACCACATCAATCTTGTATGTGTCTTGGGCATATAAGAACCAACAATAAATAGTTAAGCTTTCATGAATACCATGATGCACCAATTTTATAGTTGCAAAATTTTGATGAAAATTTAGTTAAACAGTATTTACTTTGGTGGTTACCTTGATTTCACTTATGTTTCATTGTTCATACATCGCGTTTCATGTTTAATGGTAGATTACATTCATTCTGCTATTGTAGTTTGATTCCCGATATTTATTGAGTGAATACATGTAGTTTCTTTATACTTCTCACCATGTTTCCTTGCCTAGAAGGTCAATAAACTATTCAGTTGATGCATGGTAGTCATTTTAATTGATTTGTAGGAGTTTTGAGGTGAGAGTGTTTGAAGTTGGTTGTGGAGTGTTCACGATGAGTTTTGAGAGGAGTGGATTGATTTTAAGGGTCTTTCGTATGGGTTCGTGTTTGGTTTTGGTTTCCATTTAAACAATAGATACTATGTTACATTTGTGATTTATTAGTGTGATTCCAATGATGATTGTAACCTGATTAGATTTGATTCATTCACCAGTGTGTTTAGAAGGCTTGAGAATCAAAACTCAATATCATTAGATATTGATAATAAAAGCCAAAAACTATCCACAGGAGAACTATTGTTGTTTGATGCTTTTGTATAACTAATTTCTTTCACATGTTAATAGTTAAGCTTTCATAAATACCATGATGCACCAATTTTATAGTTGCACAATTTTGATGAAAATATAGTTAAACATTATTTACTTTGGCGGTTACCTTGATTTCACTTATGTTTCATCGTTCATACATCGCGTTTCATGTTTAATGATTGATTACATTCATTCCGTTATTGTAGTTTGATTCCCGATACTTATTGAGTGAATACATGTAGTTTCTTTATACTTCTCACCATGTTTCCTTGCCTAGATGGTCAATAAACTATTCAGTTGATGCATGGTAGTTCTTTTGATTGATTTGGAGGAGTTTTTAGGTGAGAGTGTTTGAAGTTGTTTGTGGAGTGTTCTGATGAGTTTTGAGAGGAGTGGATTGATTTTAAGGGTCTTTCGTATGTGTTCGTGTTCGGTTTTGGTTTTCAGTCAAACAATAGTTACTATGTTATATTTGTGATTGATTAGTGTGATTCCAGTGATGATTTTTATAAGATTAGATTTGATTCATTCACGAGTGTATTTAGAAGGCTTGAGAATCAAAACTCCATAGCATTAGAGATTGATAGTAAAAGCCAAAAACTATCCACATGAGAACTATTGTTGTTTTATGTTTTTGTATAACTAATTTCTTTCACATGTAAATAGTTAAGCTTTCATGAATACCATGATGCACGAGTTTTATAGTTGCACAATTTTTATGAAAATACAATTAAACTTTATTTACTTTGGCGGTTACCTTGATTCACTTATGTTTCTTCGTTCATACATCGCGTTTAATGTTTAATGATTGATTACATTCATTCCGCTATTCTGGTATGATTCCGGAACTTATTGAGTGAATACGGGTTTCTTTCTTTATACTTCTCACCATTCTTCCTTGCCTAGAAGGTCAATAAACTATTCAGTTGATGAATGGTAGTCATTTTGATTGATTTGTAGGAGTTTTGAGGTGAGAGTGTTTGAAGTTGGTTGTGGAGTGTTCACGATGAGTTTTGAGAGGAGTGGATTTGTAGGGGTTTTAACATGTTTATCAAAGCTTCATACAACATTATTTATATGAAAACGCAGCGGAATAATATTTTAAAACATATTAAGATCTGATTATAAAACCCATTTTATAATAACCCCAAGCCATGGATCTTTATACATAATGCATACAAATGAAAGAACACTAGATAGTCAAGAAACTACAACCTTTGTAGCTTCCTAAATCCGAAAATAAGAAGATGAGGATGATGAGATTTGAGGCTGAAACTTCAAGCAAGAAATCCTCAAGAGGTGATACCCCAAGCACGTGCAAAACACCTCTCTTTGCTAGGATCGAACACCAAGTTGTAGTCTCTCTTCCTTGTGAAGTTTTTCAGCCAAGAACCAAAACTTGAAGCTGAAAAATGTTCTTCTCTTGTTCAAAATCCGAAATCTTGAAAGAGAGAGAGAGAGAGAGAGAGTTCTTGTGTGTAGGTTGAGTGTATGTGTAAAATGAATTGATGATACTCTAATGCATGTGCTTGGAACAATAAAAGGCATTCTCAAGGCATACATCAAGGGGGCGGCCGAATGGCTCCCCTTAGTCTCTCTCCAATTCAAATTTTTATTAAAATTCCATTCATACAATGCACCCTTTTGTAAAATTAAACCAATTTAATTTTATAACACATACAACTAGTCTTTTGTTATTGTTTAACTAATTTAAACAATGCACAAGAAATCCCTCATGAACAAATTACATTATATATAATGATGTTCATCTACAAAAGTAATTATTTAGAAAATCCAATTTTCTATTGGTGTAACTTATTATTTGTATGATCTTATCAACAAACAAATTTTCTTTCGGTGTTTGTTTGGCTTGTTATTGGGTATGACCCGACTTGGATCATATCACACTAGCCACATCAATTTAATATGAATCTTGGGCAGATCAAATCTTTCAATCTCCCACTTGCACAAGATTTATAGAAGATTGATGCAAGCAGCAAATAACGCCTAGCAACGGTTTGCTACCCCTAATGTATATGACTAAGTGCCATTCAATAACATCATCCTTTTCAAGTACCTTACTTGAATATGTTTTAGGTGAATTAATCATCTATCCTTTTGTTGCAGATGTCATGTTAAATCCAAGAGACACAGAATAGTCATTCTCCGATGATTTAACTTTAACAGGCCTTAGACATCTAACTCTCAACGAATAAGAGGAACAAATTCCATCTTGATTACATACGTCTCTCACAATCACCTCATGTCATACCTGAACTCAGCCTTATGTACTGCCTTTTCAGAACAGCAAAGGACTAAGTCAAAGTACAATACTTGGTGAATATCGAGACCCAATATGTATCTCAGGTCTGAGGATACAATGATATTCGCCTTTACTCAAAATTTCTTATGACTAATCAGAAGATTCCATGTAGAAATAATTGAGAGCGGGTCAGTCCAATATCTATATCCCATAGATATCAATGAACCTTGGTAGCAACCTCTTGCTTTGTATTCATACCTTATGAATATCAACCAATCCAAGTTCATTATAGTCTTACATTCATAATTGTTCCCACAAGTATGATCGACTACGAACGTTTAGAATAACTTATTTATTCACGGATTTAAACATGCTAAAATAGAAGAACAAATGAATATTATAACCATGTAATTAAGTCAAATAACATAAGTTCCAATATTCAAATATAAAGTACAACATTAAACCCAGTCACTAGAATATCTAAGTCCCATGGCACAAACATGACCTTCATGCTTTGCCTTTTCAAGGAGTTTTGTGAGTGGATCCGCAATGTTTTTATCAGTGTGGACTTTGCGAATACATATCTTTCCTTTTTCAACTTCATCCCTTATGTAGTTGAATCTCCGTTCAATGTGCCGAGTCTTTTGATGAGCACGAGGTTCCTTGATTTGAGCAATCGCACCCTCGTTGTCACAAAAGATCTCTAGGGGATCCTGAACGGAAGGGACTACCCCTAGATCGGCTATGAATTTCTTCAGCCATGCAGCTTCCTGTGCTGCCATTGAAGCGGCGACGTATTCTGACTCTGTAGTGGACAACGCTACGACTTCTTGCTTTGAGCTTTTCCAAGAAATAGCTCCGCCATTTAGAATAAAGATGTACCCTGATTGAGATCGTGAATCATCTCGATCGGTTTGGAAACTCGCATCCGTGTAACCTTTTACAACGAGTTCCTCTTCACCAGACCCGTAGATCAAGAACATGTCCTTAGTCCTCCTTAGGTATTTCAGAATGTTCTTGACAGCCATCCAATGACTATCACCAGGATTTTGCTGGTATCTACTTGTCATGCTTAAAGCGCATGACACGTCCGGTCTAGTGCATATCATTGCATACATGATGGATCCTATAGCAGATGCATATGGGATTGCCTTCATCCTATTTTGCTCCTCCTTGGAGCTTGGACATTGAGTTGTACTCAATATTGTCCCTCTTTGAATAGGTACAGTACCTTTCTTAGAGTTTTCCATCTTGAACCTTTTCAAGATTTTGTCAATGTATGCACTTTGATTCAAACCAATCAGCCGCCTTGATCTATCTCTATAGATCTTTATTCCCAGAATATAGGCGGCTTCACCAAGATCCTTGATGGAAAAACAACTTCCAAGCCAGGTTTTTACACCTTCCATGGTTGGAATGTCATTTCCAAATAGTAGTATGTCATCAACATACAATACTAGGAAGGTTATTGTGCTCCCACTAGCCTTTTTATACACACAAGCCTCATCAGCGTTTTTGATGAAGCCAAATTTCTTTACTTCATCATCAAAACGGTGATTCCAACTTCTCGATGCTTGTTTCAATCCATAGATTGATTTCTTTAACTTGCATACTTTGTTAGGATGTTTTGGATCAACAAAACCTTCAGGCTGAACCATATAGACATCTTCCTCAAGATATCCATTTAGGAAAGCGGTTTTGACATCCATTTGCCAAATCTCATAATCATAATGAGCTGCTATGGCAAACAATATCCTTATAGACTTAAGCATTGCAACAGGTGAGAAGGTTTCATCATAATCAACCCCTTGAGTTTGAGTGAAACCCTTTGCTACAAGTCTAGCTTTGTAAGTATCCAAGTTTCCATGCATATCGGTTTTCTTCTTGAAAACCCACTTACTTCCAACTACTTTGGAATTATGAGGTGGTACAACAAGTTCCCAAACTTGATTGTCATACATGGATTGCATCTCAACGTTCATGGCCTCAAGCCATTTGTCACAATCCAAATTGGACACTGCATCATGATATGTGGTTGGTTCATCGGAGTCAACCACGTAGCATCCATCCATAAAAAATCCATATCTTTCAGGTGGATTACTTGTTCTACCACTTCTGCGAACGTTTTGTGTGTATTGATCAACCGCTTGATCATCCTCAACATCCTTATGTTGAGTGCTAGTTTCAACCAAACGTGTATTAGGCTGTGGTTCTTGTTCCTCCTCAAGATCCACTGTTCTACTACTAGCTCCTTCCATAAGGAACTTGGCTTCTAAGAACTCACCCTTTCTGGAAACAAACACCTTTTGTTCCAGTGGATCATAGAAATAATATCCCATAGAATCTCTAGGATATCCAACAAAGATACACTTGGTGGATCGGACTTCTAATTTGTTTGGGGTGGGAGTCTTAACATAAGCCTCACAACCCCAAACCCTTAAGTATGATAGGGATGGAACTCTTCCATGCCATATCTCAAAAGGTGTCCTTTCCACCTTCTTGGTTGGGGCCATATTCAAAATACGAGCCGCGGAGAGCAAAGCGAAACCCCAAAATGATAGAGGCAATGTGCTTCTAGCCATCATAGATCGGACCATATCCAATAAGGTTCGATTCCTCCTCTCAGACACACCATTATGTTGTGGTGTTCCAGGTGGAGTGAGTTGTGAGACAATCCCACAACTCCTAAGATGATCTTGAAAAACATCACTTAGGTATTCGCCACCTCTATCGGTGCGGAGAATTTTAATTGACCTGTTGAGTTGATTTTCTACTTCATTCTTGAAGATTTTGAACATTTCAAAAGCTTCATCTTTGTGCCTTAATAAGTACACATACCCATAGCGACTATAATCGTCGGTAAAGGTAATGAAGTATCTCTCACCATTCCTAGTCATTGGCTTAAAAGGACCACATACATCCGAATGTATGATACCTAATAAATCTTTTGCCCTTTCGTTAGTTCCACTAAAGGGTGCCTTAGTCATTTTACCTTGTAAACAAGATTCACATACATCAAATGAATCACATTCATTTGTTTTTAAAAGACCATTCTTTTGAAGTATTTGTATACGTTTCTTGTTTATATGACCAAGACGACAATGCCAAAGGTAGGTATCACTCAAATCCAATTTAAGTTTTTTGGTGGTTGCTTGGTATATTGAGCTATCATATGTTGCGTTTTCATGAACCAATTCATAAATACCATTACAAGGTATACCTTTAAAATAAAATACATGATTTAAAGAAACATGAATATCATTGTCAACAAACTTGAAATCATAATCATATTGTCTTAAACGGGAAACAGAAATTATGTTCCTAGTCAAACTAGGAGCATATAATACATTACTTAAAATAACTTCCAAACCATTTGGAAGTTTCAAAATGTAGTCTCCTTGGGCTTCCACATGAACCTTTGCACCATTGCCCATGAAGAGACTTATTTCCCCTTTCTCATAATGCTCATTTCTTTTGAACCCCTGCAACAAATTGCAAATGTGAGTTCCACATCCGGTATCTAATACCCATGTGTTAGAAGAAATAACATTTAATTCTATATGTATCATGTATATTATACCTGAGGTTTGCCCCGCATCCCTCTTTTCTCTCAACTCTTTGAGATAGACTGGACAATTTCTCATCCAATGCCCTATCTCACCACATTTGAAGCATGGGTCGTTTACAGCAACCTTTTGCTTCTTCTCCTTGGGCTTCGGAGGTTCCGCCCTAACAACCATCTTCCCCTTTCCTCCAACGTGCCCCTTTCCTTTGGCAACATTTGCCTTGGGAGGGGGTAGAGACCTCTTCCTTCTCCCACCTTCATTAATGGTGAGAACGGGCAAAACCCTTTTACCCATTCCCGCCTCAGCTGATTTGAGCATCGAATGAAGTTCATTTATGCTCTTGTCCCATCCGTTCATGTTGTAATTCATGACGAATGCCTCAAACTTTTTAGTTAGGCCATTAAGGATCAAATCCGTGGCCAACTCCTTTGAGACGGGACAGTTCAGCCTTTGAAGGCGGTCGATGTGGCTTTTCATCTTAAGAACATAAGATGAAACTGATTGGGATTCCTCCATCCGACATGCATGAAGCGCTCGAACCGTTTCGAAGCGCTCCACTCTAGCTTGTTGCTGGAACGTTTCCCGCAGCTGAGTGATCATGTCATAGGCTCCATGGAGCTCATACTCCTTTTGGAGTTCGGGTGTCATACTTGCTAACATTAAGCAAGAGACTTGGATGGAGTCTTCCGTATATCTAACCCAATCATTATAGGCCTCCACATCCTCCACGTTAGGTTCATCGGGGATGGGATCATCAAGAATGTAGGCCCGCTTTTCTTGCTTGAGAACAATTCTCAAGTTGCGGTACCAATCCATGAAGTTATTAGGTGTTAGACGATCCCTTTGAAGGATCGCCCTAAGAGATTGGTTGTTTTGGTTTGGTACATCGTTATTAGCGTTGGTGTGATCGGCCATCTACAAGATTTTACAAAGTTCCATTTTAGTAATCGTTGATATAATTAAACATTTCATTTATTAATACCCTTTACGTCTCATAGACTATTAAAAAAAAAATATTTTTAGAATCCAACGTTATATTTAAATATTGGTTAGGTGACCTTTATCCCATTATTTAAATAAACAAGGTAGTCATAAATGACAATTGCAACCCATTTGCAACTTCTAATGGTATGGGATCATTTAAACATCTTATGTTTATAACGGCATGTTTACCCCATCAACACCTTTTATAAAACACATTTTAGGTGATCCATTCAATATATTTTATAAATCAAGTCGTCCTACTTACACACACGTGTGAGTTTACCACATAAGTGGTTAGGTGACCTTTATCCCACAAACATGGTATTATCACCTCAAGTTACAAGTTCCCTCAAAGTGGTTAGGTGACCTTTATCCCACTAAGAGTTTGCAAGTAACCTAAGTGTTGTGTAAAAGGATGGTGTTTAACTTGTTTTTCAAAAGGGTTTTATAATTTCACAATTCATGTTTTTAGAAAAATCCATGTACCATATGATTGTATGCATTCAACCATATGGTACCTATTTGGTTCTTATAAATAAAACCCATTTTATTTTGCAAACCATTAACTCCTTTTTATAGACCCATTCTATTTTGCTTAATGATTTGAGAACCAATTTCTTGTATTAGCTTGTTCTAGGTGATGTTTGTTAATGACATCCAAATATCCAAAACAAAACAACATCATAAGTATTCAACCAAGCATAACCAAACAATCCATATATGCATAACAAAGCATACTAAGTTGAGCACACTTGTTTAGCCAAAACAAGTGTGTCAAAAGGTCTTGTCCTAAGGGTTAAGAACATGACACATGGTTGACAAAAGGAACTCCCACTTGAATCCACATCTTCAAGCATCCTCTTTGTCCATCTTTTCTTCAAGTCTTGATCTTGAGCATCCTTACAAAATATGTATCCTAATACATTTTTCTAGTAAAGATAAACTCCTAATCTATTTATTACAAACCATATGAATGAATAGATTACAAAACAAGACTTAAAACAAAATAAATTATTACATGCCCAAATGAATACAACATGACAATCAATCATTCAATCCAAGTGGTCTAGGCTTTGTTATGCATAAACAACAACAATATATCCAAACATACATAAGAAGTCGATTTTTGGCAGCCCCTTAAAACCCATGTTTTTGGCCAACATAAACCAAGAACAAATGGGTTTAGTCCAAGCAAACAATAATCTTATAAACTAGAGTTTTAAAGATCCTAATATGCATGATATAGCATCTTTAAAACATCAAAAGGGGGCACCAAAATAGCCCTTTAAACCCACGGTTTTGGGCTGTCCAAAAGAAAGCAAAGTGTAATATATGTATGCATATGTATAAGTGGCTCTTGATGCCATTGTAGGGGTTTTAACATGTTTATCAAAGCTTCATACAACATTATTTATATGAAAACGCAGCGGAATAATATTTTAAAACATATTAAGATCTGATTATAAAACCCATTTTATAATAACCCCAAGCCATGGATCTTTATACATAATGCATACAAATGAAAGAACACTAGATAGTCAAGAAACTACAACCTTTGTAGCTTCCTAAATCCGAAAATAAGAAGATGAGGATGATGAGATTTGAGGCTGAAACTTCAAGCAAGAAATCCTCAAGAGGTGATACCCCAAGCACGTGCAAAACACCTCTCTTTGCTAGGATCGAACACCAAGTTGTAGTCTCTCTTCCTTGTGAAGTTTTTCAGCCAAGAACCAAAACTTGAAGCTGAAAAATGTTCTTCTCTTGTTCAAAATCCGAAATCTTGAAAGAGAGAGAGAGAGAGAGAGAGTTCTTGTGTGTAGGTTGAGTGTATGTGTAAAATGAATTGATGATACTCTAATGCATGTGCTTGGAACAATAAAAGGCATTCCCAAGGCATACATCAAGGGGGCGGCCGAATGGCTCCCCTTAGTCTCTCTCCAATTCAAATTTTTATTAAAATTCCATTCATACAATGCACCCTTTTATAAAATTAAACCAATTTAATTTTATAACACATACAACTAGTCTTTTGTTATTGTTTAACTAATTTAAACAATGCATAAGAAATCCCTCATGAACAAATTACATTATATATAATGATGTTCATCTACAAAAGTAATTATTTGGAAAATCCAATTTTCTAAATTGGTGTAACTTATTATTTGTATGATCTTATCAACAAACAAATTTTCTTTCGGTGTTTGTTTGGCTTGTTATTGGGTATGACCCGACTTGGATCATATCACACTAGCCACATCAATTTAATATGAATCTTGGGCAGATCAAATCTTTCAGGATTGATTTTAAGGGTCTTTCGTATGGGTTCGTGTTTGGTTTTGGTTTCCATTTAAACAATAGATACGATGTTACATTTGTGATTAATAGTGTGATTCCAATGATGATTGTAATCTGATTAGATTTGATTAATTCACGAGTGTGTTTAGAAGGCTTGAGAATCAAAACTCCATAGCATTAGAGGTTGATAATAAAATCCAAAAACTATCCACGGGAGAACTAATGTTGTTTGATGTCTTTGTATAACTAATTTCTTTCCCATGTAAATAGTTAAGCTTTCATGAATACCATGACGCACCAATTTTATAGTTGCACAATTTTGATGGAAATATAGTTAAACATTATTTACTTTGGCGGTTACCTTGATTTCACTTATGTTTCATCGTTCATACATCGCGTTTCATGTTTAATGATTGATTACATTCATTCCGCTATTGTAGTTTGATTCCCGATACTTATTGAGTGAATACATGTAGTTTCTTTGTACTTCTCACCATGTTTCCTTGCCTAGATGGTCAATAAACTATTCAGTTGATGCATGGTAGTTCTTTTGATTGATTTGGAGGAGTTTTTAGGTGAGAGTGTTTGAAGTTGTTTGTGGAGTGTTCTCGATGAGTTTTGAGAGGAGTGGATTGATTTTAAGGGTCTTTCGTATGTGTTCGTGTTCGGTTTTGGTTTCCATTCAAACAATAGTTACTATGTTATATTTGTGATTGATTAGTGTGATTCCAATGATGATTTCTGTAAGATTAGATTTGATTCATTCACGAGTGTATTTAGAAGGCTTGAGAATCAAAACTCCATAGCATTAGAGATTGATAGTAAAAGCCAAAAACTATCCACATGAGAACTATTGTTGTTTTATGTTTTTGTATAACTAGTTTCTTTCACATGTAAATAGTTAAGCTTTCATGAATACCATGATGCACGAGTTTTATAGGCACAATTTTGATGAGAATACAATTAAACTTTATTTACTTTGGCGGTTACCTTGATTCACTTATGTTTCTTTGTTCATACATCGTGTTTAATTTTTAATGATTGCTTACAGTCATTCCGCTATTCTGGTATGATTCCGGAACTTATTGAGTGAATACGGGTTTGTTTCTTTATACTTCTCACCATGTTTCCTTGCCTTGAAGGTCAATAAACTATTCATTTGATGCATGGTAGTCATTTTGATTGATTTGTAGGAGTTTTGAGGTGAGAGTGTTTGAAGTTGGTTGTGGAGTGTTCACGATGAGTTTTGAGAGGAGTGGATTGATTTTAAGGGTCTTTCGTATGGGTTCGTGTTTGGTTTTGGTTTCCATTTAAATAATAGATAAAATGTTACATTTGTGATTAATTAGTGTGATTCCAATGATGATTGTAATCTGATTAGATTTGATTAATTCACGAGTGTGTTTAGAAGGCTTGAGAATCATAACTCCATAGCATTAGAGGTTGATAATAAAAGCCAAAAACTATCCATGGGAGAACTAATGTTGTTTGATGTTTTTGTATAACTAATTTCTTTCCCATGTAAATAGTTAAGCTTTCATGAATACCATGATGCACCAATTTTATAGTTGCACAATTTTGATGAAAATATAGTTAAACATTATTTACTTTGGCGGTTACCTTGATTTCACTTATGTTTCATCGTTCATACATCGCGTTTCATGTTTAATGATTGATTACATTCATTCTGCTATTGTAGTTTGATTCCCGATACATATTGAGTGAATACATGTAGTTTCTTTATACTTCTCACCATGTTTCCTTGCCTAGATGATCAATAAACTATTCAGTTAATGCATGGTAGTTCTTTTGATTGATTTGGAGGAGTTTTTAGGTGAGAGTGTTTGAAGTTGTTTGTGGAGTGTTCTCGATGAGTTTTGAGAGGAGTGGATTGATTTTAAGGGACTTTCGTATGTGTTCATGTTCGGTTTTGGTTTCCATTCAAACAATAGTGTAGGATTCTATGTGCCCAAGACACGTAGAATATTGATGCGGTTAGTACGTTATGATCCAAGTCGGGTTATACCCAATAACAAGCTTAGCAAACACCAATTAATATTTAATTGATGATATGATCATGCAATTAAATATTTACACCAATTTAGAAAATGGGTTTTCTAAATAAGTTGCATATGAGAAGGAACAACTTATTAACATATTTTGTTCATATATATTATTTGAAATATTATTCAAGTAAGTTGGATAATATCAAATAATAATAAGAGTTCACATATTATACAATTAAAAGGTTAATTTTGAAACTAATAAGAAGACTTGTTTTAAAATAATGTGTGTTGGGTTTAAGTGGGAAAAAAACCATTTTGAATCCTTTTGCCCCCCCCCCTTTTGGTTGGTTCTTTTCATTTTATTGGGAAGACACACATTAAAACAAGTCTTGCACTCCTCATTCTCTTCTCTCCATACATGCAAGAACATCAAAAAAATACTCTCTCTCTCTCTCACAAAAGCTACGGCCAGGGGCAGCAGCATTAGAAGGTTTTTGAGAGCTATTTTGTGTTGTTTTGGTGTTGAATCTTCCTAACAAGAAGGTGCTTTGCAAGGAGGCTTGGGGTATACAAGCTTGAGGGCTCCTTTTCTTGGAGTCTTGGCTGATTTTGGGCATCTCCATCTTCATCAAACATCCATCTTTTGGTCGACTATAAACTGCAGTAAGGTAGTTTATGGCAGCCCCTTGTGGCTGTCATATTATGTCGTTCTATGCATACATAGCATGCTTATTCATATAAAAATGATCCTTTGACATATGGGTTTGTTTCCTACATAAATATGGTCACTTAAAAACATGTTTTTCAGCTTTATAATCAAGTTTATAAAGTAATTATTCCGCTACGTTTTCAGTAAGTTTAAGAGGTTAAACTATGTTTTGTGTTCTTACAAACCCATCAATGGCATCAAGAGCCGGTTATGTGGATAGCATGCTTGTTAGTATCCTTTTAAAATTTTGTTTTATGGGATTTTATAACCCTTTTAAGGGCTGAAATGTTCTTGTATGTTGAATCCCCAAGCTTTCAAGGTTATATCACACATGCTTGTGATTAAACCTTGAAAGATATGTATGATGATATGTATATTGTTTGGACAATGTTTGAAACCCGAATTTTCAGTTTATGTTGGCTGAAAATCGTGGGTTTTAATGGGGATTCTTAGTTATATTTGGATGATATGATGAATGTTCATATTGGTGCATAACCTAGCTTTTGGCCTTGTGTTGTTTGGATGTTTGGTTTTGGTTTATTCAATAGGGTTGTATATTAATTTGTGCTTTCTTTAAAAATGTAATTTGTCTATTTATTCATTGGGATGTAATAATAGATTAGGAGTATTTTTCTTTTACTAGAAACATGTATTAGGATATATATTTTGTAAAAGAAGATGCTCGGGAAGGAAGCACAAGAGGAAGACACAAAAAAAAGGACTTAAAGCATATAGATGCAAGTTCAAGTGGGGGTCTATGAAGACCTCAATTTTGTGTTGTATTTAACCCTTAGGAAAGACCTAATGACCACACTTGTGATGGCAAACAAGTGTGGTCACAATAGTAGCTATGGTTATGCACATTGTGGTTGTTTATATTATGCTTGTTTGATTGTGATTTTATGAATGATTGTATGATATTTGGATATGATGGACAATCTTAATATAAATGATCTTAACAAGCTAATATAAAAATGGTTCTTATTCATTAAGTGTTGATAAATGGTTATTAAAAGGATTAATGATTTCGTAATAAAATGAGTTTTATTAAAAGGACCATAGGGTATCTTGTATTTTAAAGCATGCAAATACAAGTACATAGAGTTTTCTAACCTGAATTATGAAATCTCTAAGCTTTTAACAAACAAGTTTAACACCGTCCTTTTGCACGACACTTGAGTCATTTGGAAACTCTTAATGGGATAAAGGTCACCTAACCATTTAGAGGGAACTTGTGACTTAAGGTGGGGAAACCACATTGGTGGGATAAAGGTCACCTAACCACTTATGTGGGTAAACTCACACGTGTGTGCAAGTAGGGTAACTTGATTAGCAAACCATGTTAAATGGATCACCTAAATATGGTTTCCAAATGGTGTTGATGGGATTAACATGCCGACTTTACATATGATGTTTAAAGTCGATCCCATACCTCTAGAAGTTGCAAATGGTTGAAACCGTCAATCGTTGACCACCTTATTAATTTAAATCGTGGGATAAAGGTCACCTAACCACAATTTAAATGTAATGTTGGGTTCTAGATTTTAATATAAAATGACCTTAAAAGGCATTAATTATTAAAAATAGCAATATCGAAAATTCTAAATAGATCTTTGTTAAATTTTGTAGATGGCCACCAATATGACAATCATGATAACTCATCCGCGTCCACCCAATCATTACGAGCGATCCTCCAAAAGGAACGTCTAAATCATAATAATTTCATTGATTGGTATCGAAACTTGAGAATCGTTCTCAAGCAAGAGAGAAGATCATATGTTTTAGACGACCCTATCCACAATCAGCCTACTGAGGATGATGAGGAGGCCTACAACGATTGGCTGAAGTACACTGAGGACTCTGTCCAAGTGTCTTGTCTCATGCTAGCGAGCATGACTCCGGATCTCCAAAAGGAGTATGAACATCACGGAGCTTATGACATGATAACCCAGCTGAAGGAAACGTTCCAACAGCAAGCAAGGGTTGAGCGCTTCGAAACGGTTCAAGCACTCCATGCATGTCGTATGGACGACAACCAATCTGTTTCATCTTATGTACTTAAGATGAAAAGTCATATTGACCACCTTGAGAGGCTTAATTGTCCCGTCTCGAAGGAATTGACCACGGATTTGATCCTTAATGGCCTTACCAAGAAGTTCGAGACATTTGTGTTGAATTACAACATGAATGCATGGGACAAGAGCATTGGTGAGCTTCACTCAATGCTTAAACGGCCGAGGCGGCCATGGGTAAAAAGGTTTTACCCGTTCTCACCATCAATGAAGGTGGGAACAAGAAAAGGCCTCATCCCGCACCCAAGGCAAAGGTTGCCAAGGGTAAGGGACCCGTATGGGGAAAAGGGAAAGGGGTGGCAAGGGTGCCACCCAAACCACAAGAGAAAAAGCAAAAGGTTGCTACCAATGACCCATGCCTCAAGTGTGGGGATATTGGACATTGGGCAAGAAATTGTCCTGTCCATCTCCAAGAGTTGAAAGCAAAGAGGGATGCCGGGCAGACCTCAGGTACAATATACATGATTCATATTGATCTTAATGTTACATCTTCTAACACATGGGTATTAGATACCGGATGTGGAACTCATATTTGCAATTTGTTGCAGGGGTTCACAAGAAGTAGGGACTTCAATCAAGGGGATGTTAGTCTCTTCATGGGCAATGGAACCAAAGTCCAAGTTGAAGCTCGTGGGGACACATCCTAAAACTTCCAAGTGGCTTGGATGTTATTTTGAAGAATGTTTTGTATGCTCCTAGTTTGACTAGGAACATTATTTCTGTATCCCAATTAAGACATTATGATTATGTGTTATCTTTTGTTGAAAATGATATTCATGTTTCTTTAAATGATATGTTCTATTTTAAAGCTATTCCCATTAATGGTATTTATGAATTGGTTCATGAAAATGCTTTAAATAGTTCATTGTACCAAACTAACACCAAGAAACTCAAGTTGGATTTGAGTGATACCTATCTTTGGCATTGTCGTCTTGGTCATATAAACAAGAAACGTATACAAACACTTCAAAAGAATGGTCTTTTAAAAACGAATGAATGTGATTCATTTGATGTATGTGAATCTTGTTTACAAGGTAAAATGACTAAGGCACCCTTTAGTGGAACTAACAAAAGGGCAAAAGATTTATTAGGAATCATACATTCGGATGTATGTGGTCCTTTTAAGCCAATGACTAGGAATGGTGAAAGATACTTCATTACCTTTACCGACGATTATAGTCGCTATGGGTATGTGTACTTATTATGGCATAAAGATGAAGCTTTTGAAATGTTCAAAATCTTCAAGAATGAAGTGGAAAATCAACTCAACAAGTCAATTAAAGTTCTCCGTACCGATAGAGGAGGTGAATACCTAAGTGATGCTTTTCAAGATCATCTTAGGAGTTGTGGGATTGTCTCACAACTCACTCCACCTAGAACACCACAACACAATGGTGTGTCTGAGAGGAGGAATCGAACCTTATTGGATATGGTCCGATCTATGATGGCTAGAAGCACATTGCCTCTATCATTTTGGGGTTTCTCTTTGCTCTCCGCGGCCCGTATTCTAAATATGGCCCCAACCAAAAAGGTGGAAAGGACACCTTTTGAGATATGGCATGGAAGAGTTCCATCACTATCATACTTAAGGGTCTGGGGTTGTGAGGCTTATGTTAAGACTCCCACCCCAAACAAATTGGAAGTCCGACCCACAAAGTGTATCTTTGTTGGATATCCTAGAGATTCTATGGGATATTATTTCTATGATCCACTGGAACAAAAGGTGTTTTTTGCCAGAAAGGGTGAGTTCTTAGAAGCAAAGTTCCTTATGGAAGGAACTAGTAGTAGAACAGTGGATCTTGAGGAGGATCAAGAACCACAACCCGATGCACGTTTGGTTGAAACTAGCACTCAACATGAGGATGTTGAGGATGATCAAGTGGTTGATCAATACACACAAAACGTTCGTAGAAGTGGTAGAACTAGTAAACCACCTGAAAGATACGGATTTTTCATGGATGGATGCTATGTGGTAGATTCAGATGAACCAACCACATACCATGATACAGTGTCCAATTTGGATTGTGACAAATGTCTTAAGGCCATGAACGTTGAGATGCAATCCATGTATGACAATCAAGTTTGGGAACTTGTTGTACCACCTCTTAATTCCAAGGTAGTTGGAAGTAAGTGGGTTTTCAAGAAGAAAACCGATATGCATGGAAACTTGGATACTTATAAAGCTAGACTTGTAGCAAAGGGTTTCACTCAAACTCAAGGGGTTGATTATGATAAAACCTTCTCACCTGTTGCGATGCTAAAGTCTATAAGGATATTGTTTGCCATAGCTGCTCATTATGATTATGAGATTTGGCAAATGGATGTCAAAACGGCTTTCCTAAATGGATATCTTGAGGAAGATGTCTATGTGGTTCAGCCTGAAGGTTTTGTCGATCCAAAATATCCTAATAAAGTATGCAAGTTAAAGAAATCAATCTATGGATTGAAGCAAGCATCTAGAAGCTGGAATCATCATTTTGATGAGGAGGTAAAGAAATTTGGCTTCATCAAAAACGCTGATGAGGCTTGTGTGTATAAGAAGGCTAGTGGGAGCACAATAACTTTCCTAGTATTGTATGTTGATGACATACTTCTATTTGGAAATGACATTCCAACCTTGGAAGGTGTAAAAACCTGGCTTGGAAGTTGTTTTTCCATTAAGGATCTTGGAGAAGCCGCCTATATTCTGGGAATAAAGATCTATAGGGATAGATCAAGGCGGTTGATTGGTTTAAATCAAAGTGCATACATTGATAAGATCTTGAAAAGGTTCAAGATGGAGAACTCTAAGAAGGTACTGTACCTATTCAAAGAGGAACGATATTGAGTACGACTCAATTTCCTAGCTCAAGGGATGAGCAAGATAAAATGAAGGCAATCCCATACGCATCTGCTATTGGATCCATCATGTATGCAATGATATGCACTCGACCGGACGTGTCATGCGCCTTAAGCATGACAGCATGACAAGCCGTACCAGCAAAATCCTGGAAACAGTCATTGGATGGCTGTTAAGAACATACTTAAGTACCTAAGGGGACAAGAGATATGTTCCTAATCTATGGATCTGGGATGAAGAACTCATTGTAAAAGGTTACACGAATGCGAGTTTCCAAACCGATCGTGATAATTCTCGGTCACAATCGCGATATAGTTTCATTCTGAATGGAGGAGCAGTCTCATGGAAGAGCTCCAAACAGGATGTGGTGACTCTATCAACTACAGAATCAAAATATGTCGCCGCCTCATTGGCAGCTCAAGAAGCTGTATGGTTGAAAAAATTCATTGCCGATCTAAGGGTTGTCCCTTCCATTCAGGAACCCCTAGAGATCTTTTGTGATAACGAGGGTGCGATTGCTCAAATCAAGGAACCTCGTGCTCATCAAAAGACTAGGCACATTGAGCGGAGATTCAACTACATACGAGATGAAGTTGAAAGGGAAGATATGTATTCGCAAAGTTCACACGGATCAAAACATTGCGGATCCTCTCACGAAGCTCCTTGAAAAGACAAAGCATGAAGGTCATACTTGTGCCATGGGACTTCGTTATTCTAGTGATTGGATTTGATCTATAAATTTTGTATTTGGATATGTGGAACTCTTTATTATTTGAATAAAATTATTTGGTTGTAATGTTTCAATTAATGTTCCAATTTAGCATGTTTAATCCATGAGTAAATTGTTTACTCTAAATGTCCGTAGTCGTTCATACTTGTGGGAACAAGTGTGAGGGTAAGATTATATATGAACTTGGATTGGTTGATATTCATAAGGATGAATATAGAGCAATGGGTTGCTACCAAGGTTCATAGATATTTGTGGGATACAAATATTGGACTAACCCGCATCTCAAATTTTACTACATGGAATCTTATTGATTGATCATAAGTAATTTGAGTAAAGGCGAATATCATTTGTATCCTTCGACCTGAGATACATATTGGGTTTTGATATTCACCAAGTATCATACCTGAGCTTATTATTCACTGTCCTGAAATAGTGGACAGCACATAAGGGTATGTTCAGGTATGACACGAGGTGTTTGTGAGAAACGTATGTAGTCAAGATGGAATTTGTTCCTCTTATTCGTTGAGAGCAAGATGTCTAAGGCCTGATTAAGTTAAATCCAACAAGGAATGATCATTCTGTGTCCTTGGATTTAAACATGACATCTGTAAACAAAGGATAGATGATTAATTCACCTAAATCATTTCAAGTAGGATACTGAATGGGATGATGTATTGAATAGCTATAAGTCATGCGTATTAAGGGTAGTAAACCGTTGTTAGGCGGTATTTACTGCTTGCATCAATCTCTATGAATCTTGGGCAAGTGGGAGATTGTAGGATTCTATGTGCCCAAGACACGTAGAATATTGATGCGGTTAGTACGTTATGATCCAAGTCGGGTTATACCAATAACAAGCTTAGCAAACACCAATTAATATTTAATGATGATATGATCATGCAATTAAATATATACACCAATTTAGAAAATGGGTTTTCTAAATAAGTTGCATATGAGAAGGAACAACTTATTAACATATTTTGTTCATATATATTATTTGAAATATTATTCAAGTAAGTTGGATAATATCAAATAATAATAAGAGTGCATATATTATACAATTAAAAGGTTAATTGTGAAACTAATAAGAAGACTTGTTTTAAAATAATGTGTGTTGAGTTTAAGTGGGAAAAAAAACCATTTTGAATCCTTTTGGCCGCCCCCCCCCTTTTGGTTGGTTCTTTTCATTTTATTGGGAAGACACACATTAAAACAAGTCTTGCACTCCTCATTCTCTTCTCTCCATACATGCAAGAATATCAAATAAACTCTCTCTCTCTCTCTCTCACAAAAGCTACGGCCAGGGGCAGCAGCATTAGAAAGTTTTGAGAGCTATTTTGTGTTGTTTTGGTGTTGAATCTTCCTAACAAGAAGGTGCTTTGCAAGGAGGCTTGGGGTATACAAGCTTGAGGGCTCCTTTTCTTGGAGTCTTGGCTGATTTTGGGCATCTCCATCTTCATCAAACATCCATCTTTTGGTCGACTATAAACTGCAGTAAGGTAGTTTATGGCAGCCCCTTGTGGCTGTCATATTATGTCGTTTTATGCATACATAGCATGCTTATTCATATAAAAATGATCCTTTGACATATGGGTTTGTTTCCTACATAAATATGGTCACTTAAAAACATGTTTTTCAGCTTTATAATCAAGTTTATAAAGTAATTATTCCGCTGCGTTTCCAGTAAGTTTAAGAGGTTAAACTATGTTTTGTGTTCTTACAAACCCATCAAATAGTTACTATGTTATATTTGTGATTGATTAGTGTGATTCCAATGATGATTTTTATAAGATTAGATTTGATTCATTCACGAGTGTATTTAGAAGGCTTGAGAATCAAAACTCCATAGCACTAGAGATTGATAGTAAAAGCCAAAAACTATCCACATGAGAACTATTGTTGTTTTATGTTTTTGTATAACTAATTTCTTTCACATGTAAATAGTTAAGCTTTCATGAATACCATGATGCACGAGTTTTATAGTTGCACAATTTTATGAAAATACAATTAAACTTTATTTACTTTGGCGGTTACCTTGATTCACTTATGTTTCTTCGTTCATACATCGCGTTTAATGTTTAATGATTGATTACATTCATTCTGCTATTCTGGTATGATTCCGGAACTTATTGAGTGAATACGGGTTTGTTTCGTTATACTTCTCACCATGTTTCCTTACCTAGAAGGTCAATAAACTATTCAGTTGATGCATGGTAGTCATTTTGATTGATTTGTAGGAGTTTTAAGGTGAGAGTGTTTGAAGTTTGTTGTGGAGTGTTTACGATGATTTTTTAGAGGAGTGGATTGATTTTAAGGGTCTTTCGTATGGGTTCGTGTTTGGTTTTGGTTTCCATTTAAACAATAGATACAATGTTACATTTGTGATTAATCAGTGTGATTCCAATGATGATTGTAATCTGATTAGATTTGATTAATTCACGAGTGTGTTTAGAAGGCTTGAGAATTAAAACTCCATAGCATTAGAGGTTTATAATAAAATCCAAAAACTATCCACGGGAGAACTGAGAAATAATGTTTTTTGATGTTTATGTATAACTAATTTCTTTCCCATGTAAATAGTTAAGCTTTCATGAATACCATGATGCACCAATTCTATAGTTGCACAATTTTGATGAAAATACAATTAAACATTATTTACTTTGGCGGTTATTTTGATTTCACTTATGTTTCATCGTTCATACATCGTGTTTCATGTTTAATGATTGATTACATTCATTCCGCTATTGTCGTTTGATTCCCGATACTTATTGAGTGAATACATGTAGTTTCTTTATTCTTCTCACCATGTTTCCTTGCCTAGATGATCAATAAACTATTCAGTTGATGCATGGTAGTTCTTTCTATTGATTTGGAGGAGTTTTTGGGTGAGAGTGTTTGAAGTTGTTTTTTGAGTGTTCTCGATGAGTTTTGAGAGGAGTGGATTGATTTTAAGCGTCTTTCGTATGTGTTCGTGTTCGGTTTTGGTTTCCATTCAAACAATAGTTACTATGTTATATTTGTGATTGATTAGTGTGATTCCAATGATGATTTTTATAAGATTAGATTTGATTCATTCACGAGTGTATTTAGAATGCTTGACAAACAAAACTCCATAGCATTAGAGATTGATAGTAAAAGCCAAAAATTATCCACATGAGAACTATTGTTGTTTTATGTTTTTGTATAACTAATTTCTTTCACATGTAAATAGTTAAGCTTTCAGGAATACCATGATGAACGAGTTTTATAGTTGCACAATTTTTATGAAAATACAATTAAACTTTATTTACTTTAAGGTTACCTTGATTCACTTATGTTTCTTCGTTCATACATCGCGTTTAATGTATAATGATTGATTACATTCATTCTGCTATTCTGGTATGATTCCGGAACTTATTGAGTGAATACGGGTTTGTTTCTTTATACTTCTCACCATGTTTCCTTGCCTAGAAGGTCAATAAACTATTCAGTTGATGCATGGTAGTCATTTTGATTGATTTGTAGGAGTTTTGAGGTGAGAGTGTTTGAAGTTGGTTGTGGATTGTTCACGATGAGTTTTGAGAGGAGTGGATTGATTTTAAGGGTCTTTCGTATGGGTTCGTGTTTGGTTTTGATTTCCATTTAAACAATAGATACAATGTTACATTTGTGATTAATTAGTGTGATTCCAATGACGATTGTAATCTGATTAGATTTGATTAATTCACGAGTGTGTTTAGAAGGCTTGAGAATCATAACTCCATAGCATTAGAGGTTGATAAATAAAAGCCAAAAACTATCCACGGGAGAACTAATGTTGTTTGATGTTTTTGTATAACTAATTTCTTTCCCATGTAAATAGTTAAGCTTTCATGAATACCATGATGCACCAATTTTATAGTTGCACAATTTTGATGAAAATATAGTTAAACATTATTTACTTTGGCGGTTACCTTGATTTCACATATGTTTCTTCGTTCATACATCGCGTTTAATGTTTAATGATTGATTACATTCATTCCGCTATTCTGGTATGATTCCGGAACTTATTGAGTGAATACGGGTTTGTTTCTTAATACTTCTCACCATGTTTCCTTGCCTAGAAGGTCAATAAACTATTCAATTGATGCATGGTAGTCATTTTGATTGATATGCAGGAGTTTTTATGTGAGAGTGTTTGAAGTTGGTTGTCACTCGTTCACGATGAGTTTTGAGAGGAGTGGATTGATTTTAAGGGTCTTTCGTATGGGTTCGTGTTTGGTTTTGGTTTCCATTTAAACAATAGATACAATGTTACATTTGTGATTAATTGGTCTAATTCCAATGATGATTGTAATCAGATTAGATTTGGTTAATTCACGAGTGTGTTTAGAAAGCTTGAGAATCAAAACTCCATTGCATTAGAGGTTGATAGGTTGATAATAAAAGCCAAAAACTATCCACGGGAGAACTAATGTTGTTTGATGTTTTTGTTTAACTAATTTCTTTCCCATGTAAATAGTTAAGCTTTCATGAATACCATGATGCACCAATTTTATAGTTGCAAAATTTTGATGAAAATATAGTTAAACAGTATTACTTTGGTGGTTACCTTGATTTCACTTATGTTTCATTGTTCATACATCGCGTTTCATGTTTAATGATTGATTACATTCATTCCGCTATTGTAGTTTGATTCCCGATATTTATTGAGTGAATACATGTAGTTTCTTTATACTTCTCAACATGTTTCCTTGCCTAGAAGGTCAATAAACTATTCAGTTGATGCATGGTAGTCATTTTGATTGATTTGTAGGAATTTTAAGGTGAGAGTGTTTGAAGTTGGTTGTGGAGTGTTCACAATGAGTTTTGAGAGGAGTGGATTGATTTTAAGGGTCTTTCGTATGGGTTCGTGTTTGGTTTTGGTTTCCATTTAAACAATAGATACTATGTTACATTTGTGATTTATTAGTGTGATTCCAATGATGATTGTAACCTGATTAGATTTGCTTCATTCACCAGTGTGTTTAGAAGGCTTGAGAATCAAAACTCAATATCATTAGATATTGATAATAAAAGCCAAAAACTGTCCACGGGAGAACTATTGTTGTTTGATGTTTTTGTATAACTAATTTCTTTCACATGTAAATAGTTAAGCTTTCATGAATACCATAATGCATGAGTTTTATAGTTGCACAATTTTGATGAAAATTTAATTAAACTTTATTTACTTTGGCGGTTACCTTGATTTACTTATGTTTCTTCGTTCATACATCGCGTTTAATGTTTAATGATTGATTACATTCATTCCGCTATTCTGGTATGATTCCGGAACTTTTTGAGTGAATACGGGTTTGTTTCTTTATACTTCTCACCATGTTTCCTTGCCTAGAAGGTCAATAAACTATTCAATTGATGCATGGTAGTCATTTTGATTGATTTGTAGGAGTTTTGAGGTGAGAGTGTTTGAAGTTGGTTGTGGAGTGTTCACGATGAGTTTTGAGAGGAGTGGATTGATTTTAAGGGTCTTGCGTATGGGTTCGTGTTTGGTTTTGGTTTCCATTTAAACAATAGATACAATGTTACATTTGTGATTAATTGGTATGATTCCAATGATGATTGTAATCAGATTAGATTTGATTAATTCACGAGTGTGTTTAGATGGCTTGAGAATCAAAACTCCATTGCATTAGAGGTTGATAGGTTGATAATAAAAGCCAAAAACTATCCACTGGAGAACTAATGTTGTTTGATGTTTTTGTATAACTAATTTCTTTCCCATATAAATAGTTAAGCTTTCATGAATACCATGATGCACCAATTTTATAGTTACAAAATTTTGATGAAAATTTAGTTAAACAGTATTTACTTTGGTGGTTACCTTGATTTCACTTATGTTTCATCGTTCATACATCGCGTTTCATGTTTAATGATTGATTACATTCATTCCGCTATTGTAGTTTGATTCCCGATACTTATTGAGTGAATACATGTAGTTTCTTTATACTTCTCACCATGTTTTTGGCCTAGAAGGTCAATAAACTATTCAGTTGATGCATGGTAGTCATTTTGATTGATTTGTAAGAGTTTTGAGGTGAGAGTGTTTGAAGTTGGTTGTGGAGTGTTCACGATGAGCTTTGAGAGGAGTGGATTGATTTTAAGGGTCTTTCGTATGGGTTCGTGTTTGGTTTTGGTTTCCATTTAAACAATAGATACTATGTTACATTTGTGATTTATTAGTGTGATTCCAATGATGATTGTAACCTGATTAGATTTGAGTCATTCACCAGTGTGTTTAGAAGGCTTGAGAATCAAAACTCAATATCATTAGATATTGATAATAAAAGCCAAAAACTGTCCACGGGAGAACTATTGTTGTTTGATGTTTTTGTATAACTAATTTCTTTCACATGTAAATAGTTAAGCTTTCATGAATACCATGATGCACCAATTTTATAGTTGCACAATTTTGATGAAAATATAGTTAAACATTATTTACTTTGGCGGTTACCTTGATTTCACTTATGTTTCATCGTTCATACATCGCGTTTCATGTTTAATGATTGATTACATTCATTCCGCTATTGTAGTTTGATTCCCGATACTTATTGAGTGAATACATGTAGTTTCTTTATACTTCTCACCATGTTTCCTTGCCTAGATGGTCAATAAACTATTCAGTTGATGCATGGTAGTTCTTTTGATTGATTTGGAGGAGTTTTAGGTGAGAGTGTTTGAAGTTGTTTGTGGAGTGTTCTCGATGAGTTTTGAGAGGAGTGGATTGATTTTAAGGGTCTTTCGTATGTGTTCGTGTTCGGTTTTGGTTTCAGTCAAACAATAGTTACTATGTTATATTTGTGATTGATTAGTGTGATTCCAATGATGATTTTTATAAGATTAGATTTGATTCATTCACGAGTGTACTTAGAAGGCTTGAGAATCAAAACTCCATAGCATTAGAGATTGATAGTAAAAGCCAAAAACTATCCACATGAGAACTATTGTTGTTTTATGTTTTTGTATAACTAATTTCTTTCACATGTAAATAGTTAAGCTTTCATGAATACTATGATGCACGAGTTTTATAGTTGCATAATATTTTATGAAAATACAATTAAACTTTATTTACTTTGGCGGTTACCTTGATTCACTTATGTTTCTTCGTTCATACATCGCGTTAATGTTTAATGATTGATTACATTCATTCCGCTATTCTAGTATGATTCCGGAACTTATTGAGTGAATACGGGTTTCTTTCTTTATACTTCTCACCATGTTTCCTTGCCTAAAAGGTCAATAAACTATTCAGTTGATGGATGGTAGTCGTTTTGATTGATTTGTAGGACTTTTAAGGTGAGAGTGTTTGAAGTTGGTTGTGGAGTGTTCACGATGAGTTTTGAGAGGAGTGGATTGATTTTAAGGGTCTTTCGTATGGGTTCGTGTTTGGTTTTGGTTTCCATTTAAACAATAGATACAATGTTACATTTGTGATTAATTAGTGTGATTCCAATGATGATTGTAATCTGATTAGATTTGATTAATTCACGAGTGTGTTTATAAGGCTTGAGAATCAAAACTCCATAGCATTAGAGATTGATAGTAAAAGCCAAAAACTATCCACATGAGAACTATTGTTGTTTTATGTTTTTGTATAACTAATTTCTTTCACATGTAAATAGTTAAGCTTTCATGAATACTATGATGCACGAGTTTTATAGTTGCATAATTTTTTATGAAAATACAATTAAACTTTATTTACTTTGGCGGTTACCTTGATTCACTTATGTTTCTTCGTTCATACATCGCGTTTAATGTTTAATGATTGATTACATTCATTCCGCTATTCTAGTATGATTCCGGAACTTATTGAGTGAATACGGGTTTCTTTCTTTATACTTCTCACCATGTTTCCTTGCCTAGAAGGTCAATAAACTATTCAATTAATGCATGGTAGTCATTTTGATTGATTTGTAGGAGTTTTAAGGTGAGAGTTGAAGGATTCTGTGTGCCCAAGACACATAAAATATTGATGTGGTTAGTACGTCATGATCCAAGTCGGGTTATACCCAATAACAAGCTTAGCAAACACCAATTAATATTAAATTGATAATATGATCATGCAATTAAATATTTACACCAAATTTGGAATGGGTTTTCTAAATAACTTGCATGAGAGATGGAACAAATTATAAGGATAATTTGTTGATGAATTATTGTTATTCTTGTTATTTAAAAAGGTTTTAAATAAAAATAATAATATATGAGTGTAACTTAATTAATTTGTTAATTAAGAGGGATATGTCACATTTAACATAAGTCTAGAATGACATTTTAATGTGTGTGACATAATGTGAATTCTATTAAGTTATGTTGGTGTTTTAAAGGGAGGGAAAAACCATTTTGAAAGGGTCCTTTGGCCGCCCCCTCCCTTGAACCTCATTGGACCTTTTTGTCTTGAGAAAACACACAACAATAACTAGGTAGACACTCATTCATTCCATCAATTCATTCATGCAAAAATAACTCTCAAAACTCTCTCTTTTCTCTCTCTTGTTCACGGAACAACCAGCAGGGATTTGGGTTTTGGGTTTTGAAGTTGATTCTTGGTGTGACTCTACCTAGCAAGAGTGGTGTATGATCAAGGCTTGGGGTATACAAAGCTTGAGGATCTCTACATTGAGCTCTTGGTCGATTTCAAGCATCTAAACCTATCATCTCAAGTCGATTTTTGCTGCTGAAAAGGTAGATATCACAGCTTGTTCAAGCTGTAATTTAATGCACGTTTTGTAGGTTCATAGCTTGTTCCATTCATATATTAAGATCCTATTGATTTGGGTTTTGTTTTCCATCTTAAAACCACACTTAGAACACGAAAATTTCAGATTATAAACTTGTTATAATCCTATACCTCCGCTGCGTTTTCTGAAAAGTTTAAAAGGTTAAACTATGTTTTGTGTTCTAACAAACCCTTCAATGGCATCAAGAGCCGGTTATATGGATGGCTTGCTTGATTCATCTTTTGAAATTGGTTTTAAAAGATGATATATATAGAATGTATAGGCTGGTTTTGGGCTGAAATATTATGTCTTATTGAAATCCCCAACTTTCAAGGTTACATCACACATGCTTGTGATTAAACCTTGAAAGATATATATGTTGATTGTTTGGACAATATTTAAAACCAAAATTTCAGTTTATGTTGGCTGAAATTTGAAGGTTTTAAGTGGGGATTAATGATATATTTTGATGATTTGATCATGGTTGTTAAAGTGCATAACCTAGCTTGTGGCCTTGTGTTGTTTGGATGATTCAAGTGGTTGTTTTATTCATTCAATTGGTTGTAATATTGTGTTTTATTCATTTGGGTTGTAATTATTCATTCATTTGGTTATGTAATAATAGATTAGGTTCATTTCCTTTACTAGAAAAATGTATTAGGATACAATTTTGTAAAAGGAAGATGTACAAGATCAAGACCCAAAGATGGACACAAAGACACAAGAAACATGGAGCATTTGGATGCGGTTTCTAGTGGGAGGTTCTTGGAACTTTTATGATATGTTTGACCCTTAGAAAGACCATAGACAACACTTGTGATGGCAAACAAGTGTTGTCAACATAAGGGCTATGGTTATGCACATATGATTGTTAATGTTTATGCTTGGTTGATTGTTTGTTGTCTTGATGTTTGGTTGATATTGGATATTCAAAGCAAACTAATTAACAAATTAACAAGCTGAAAATTGATGGTTCTTAAAGGTTAATAAAAGGTTATTAAAATGATTAATGATTTTAAGGATTAAAATAGGTTTTAATCAAAGAACCATAAGGTACCTTGTATTTGAAAGCATGCAAATACAAGTACATAGAGTTTTCTAAACTTGTATTTTGAAACCTCTAAAACTTTTTTTTTTCCAAACAAGATCAACACCGTCCTTTTTACACAACACTTGAGTCACTTGGGAACTCTTAGTGGGATAAAGGTCACCTAACCATTTTGAGGGAACTTGTGACTTGTAACACCCGGAAATTTATTATTTTGAAGCCGGCGAAGAAAGAAAGGAAATAAAGTCCAAAGTCGAGGGACCAAACTCGCCCACGAAGAAAAGTCGGGAAGTGAGGTGGTATTAGTGGGGAGAGGGCAGCCAACCCTCCCCATTTCCCCACATTTCAGCTCACAAGAAGAGAGAAGAGAGAAAGAGGAGAAAAGGAGAAAAAGTGGTGTTTCGGGTGTTCGGGTGTCCAAATCCGTCGAGTAGCAAGCCAAATCGAAGCTCTTGTCTTTGTGCTCGATTGTGTGAGTTCTAGGACCCCACTTTTACTTGTTTTCAACTGATTTTGGGGCTGGAAGATGTCAAAAACCCGTTTTTATGTGTGTGTATGTTGACCCATTTGGGTGTGATGTGTATGGTGTGTTTAGAGTATGATTTCGGGCTTGTGTGTGCTTGTATGGTGTTAAGGTATACATTCCTAAGGTCCAGGAGGGTTGATTTAGGCTTAGAATGGGTTTGGATGAGCTTGGAGGCCGAAAATGGCAGATTGGGTTCGGGATGAACTCCATTCTGCATCAGCTAGGGCTAGGCGACCGAATGAAGGCCATACGGCCGAATGAGGGCGATTGAAGGTCATTCGCACGACTGGGACTCAGTCGCACGACTGGGAGTCCAGTCGCATGAGGGATGTGCGACTGAGGGTTCAGTCGCATAAAGGCTTAGTCGCATGAGTCCATACGCATGAGTTAGTCGCATAGGTGCCCATTCGCAGTAGTCCCAGTCGCACAAGGTCCATACGCACGATTGGATGTTCATTCGCATAGATGACCATCCGCATGAGTTCAGTCGCATGATGTTCAGTCGCATGGAGGCCATGCGACTGAAGAGTGTCCATACGCCCGAATGGGGCTGTTGCACTCGAGGGAATGTGTAATTTGACTTCTGGCCTTCGGGGAAAGGTGCAGATGTAAGTTGATGTAAAGTAACCCGTAGAGCATGTAAGATGAATGTTATGGCCTTAGAGAGCATGTAGGGCATGAAGATGATGATGTTGCATGTTTATGCATATTATGAATGTATGATGTTGCCCTGTATGATGATGATGAATGTGTATGAATGTTCCTTATTATGATGTATGCTTATCTTTCTTGTGGCTTTACATGTCATGCTAATGAATGAACGAATGAATGAAGTATTATGTAATGTAAAGCGAAAGATAATGAAAGAGGAACATGAAGTAAGAATGCATGCATTAATGAACGATGAATAAACGAAAGAAAGGCTTGCAAGCATATTTATTGGGGTGAGCGACTTTGTGTTGCAAAAGACTCGAGTAAGAGCTATCGTGATGTTGCCTTGGGGTGAGCAACCTTGTTGTTGCAAAAGACTCGGATAGCTTGCTATCGTGATGGGCAATTGGGGTGAGCAACCTTAGGGGTGCAAAAGACTCGGATAGCGAGCAATCATTGAGATTGCCATTGAGGTGAGCGACCATGTTGTCGCAAAAGACTCGGAAGACAGAATGAACGAAAAGAATGGAAGATAATGAATGAGATGGAAAGATAATAATGAAATTATCTGTGTATACGTATGTTGCATGATCGCATGATAAAGGAATGGTTTTAATGAAAGTAAAGTATGTTTTATTATTAAAACTAGAACTCACTCAGCAACGCTGACTTTTATTGCATTTTCCAGTTGGCAGGTAAATGATTGCTGAGGATGGCATGGCGAAGCTACTCGGCTCTTTTGGGATGGCATCCAATTATATAACTTTTGTGATGTAATGCAAACATGTATTTTGAAATCAGATAATGATGTATTATTTGGCAAAAGTATTTATAATGAAATGTGATGTCATTTTTAAATGTTTCCGCTGCAATGTTTTCTTAATGAAATTGTAATTATATGTTTTATGTGCGATGAATGACCAATTGTAAGCGTCCCGGGAACGGGGCCTTACAAGTTGGTATCAGAGCCAAAGTTTAAGTGAAATGGGTAAATTTTCAAAATAAACCTTAACTTAAACTGAGAATGGGACGAATGGGGAATGGGATGCCAAACTGAGTAGCTGCGTGCCATCAGGTATTTTCTTAAAGTTAACCGGTTTTATGTGCGCATGGTATATGTTATGTGATGTATGTAGATTTGAATACTGATGTAGTCAGGACAGGTAATACTTGGGGTATGAAGAGTACAGTAAGTGGCTAATCACAACTGGCCACTGTAATTAGGGACTTACTATACTTGACATAAACTGAGTTGTTTCCTTGAATGACCGTGTTGGTGTTTGAATCTTTCAGTGTGTTAGAGAATGGCGGGTGGTAGATCTTCTAGAGCTTCTAGGGGTGGAGGCCGTGATGGCCCTGTTGCTGAACCACGCCCTAAAAGAGGAAGGCCTAGAGCTGAGAAAGAGGTTCCTGCAGAACCTGAGACCCCTCATCCAGAAGCTGGGGATGAGAGTGCGAATCTGAGAGCCTCGGTAAAGGAGGCTGTGGTTGAGGAAGTGCATCAGGTCATGCAGACAATCTTACCGTCTGTGGTGACCGAAGTCATCAAAGCTGTGAAGGAGGGGGAACGAAAGGAGAGGAATCGGGCCTCGGGGGAGCAACCGGAGCCTGAAACTATTTTCTCCGATAATGAGGAGGAAGAGGAAGAGGAGCCTGTGCGGGAGGTGGCACGAGGCTGCAACTATGGGGTGTTTATGAGATGCAAGCCCCCTACTTTTGACGGTAATGGCAATGCCGCTGCTGCTCACCGATGGGTGAGAGAAATGGAGGCTGTTCTCGACATCAGCGAGTGCCGAGAAGATCAGAAAGTCAAGTTTGCCACCCACTCCTTCGTGGACTCGGCACTATGCTGGTGGGACAACATTGTCCAAGCAGAGGGTAATCGGGCGATCGGGCGAATGAGGTGGCCCGAACTGAAGAAGATGGTGATCGAGGAGTTTTGTCCTCATCGGGAAATGGATAAGGTTGAGAGGGAGTTTCTGCAACTGGAGGCGGGAACCATGACACACCAACAGTACACCACGAAGTTCAACGAGATGGCACGTCTGGTGCCGGATCAAGTGACGCCTCTGTCCCGAAAGATCAAGAGGTATATACAAGGTTTGCCAGCGGATATTCGCAGGCACATGATCGCCGCCCGGCCGAGCACGTTTAGGTCGGCGGTGGATTTGGCGGGAAGATTGTATGATGAGAGGACGGTGGTGGTGACTGATGGTGGCAGAAAGAGCGGTGGTGAACGAGGCTGGCAGGGAAAGAGATTTGGTCGGGGCAATGCCTCGATGGGTAATAAGAAGGCACGGGTGGATGATCGCCGTGTGGTTATGTCTGGTGCGGGATCGAGAAGGTGTGGTAAATGTGGACGGGAGCATAGCGGGGAGTGCAGGTTTGGATCGAACTTGTGCTTCAGGTGTGGAAAGGCGGGGCACATGGCAAAGGACTGTCGTGCGGTCCGATGCTTTAACTGTGGCGAAGAGGGTCACATGCTCAAAGATTGTAAGAAGCCGAGGGCTGAGAGTTCAGGGGCAAAGAGGACGGGGGGTGATGGACCGAGGGCGAGCGCCAGGGCATTCACCATGACACAGGAGGAAGCTAGAACGGACCCTGATGTCGTGTCCGGTACGTTTCTGGTGAACCAAACTTTAGCTTCTGTGTTATTTGATTCGGGTGCTAGTAAGAGTTTTATTTCTGCTGCTTTTGTGCTAAGCTGCCTGTTAGTAGTAGATGTGTTGATGCGCCCTTCGATGTAGAAACTGCCATAGGTAAGTCTACCAGGATTTCTGAGATATAGAGAATTGTGATGTGGAGCTCGAGGGTCATAAGTTTCCTGTTAGACCGTTTGTGATGACCTTAGGTGGTTTTGACTTGGTTCTTGGGATGGATTGGTTAGCGGACTTCGAGGCGAACATTGTGTGTCGCAAGAAGATGATTCGGTTGTTGGCGCCTGACGGTAGTTCAGTGACAGTGTATGGTGATCGGGTTACTACGATTCCGAAAGTGATCTCGATGGCGGTGGCGGGAAAGTGTATGAGGCGTGGATGTAGTGCCTACTTGGCCTATGTGAAGGATGTGGATACGCCAACACCACAACTAGCCGATGTACCAGTTGTGTGTGACTTTCCAGACGTGTGTTCCCGAAGACTTATCAGGAGTGCCACCTGACAGAGAGATTGAGTTTCAGATTGATTTGATACCGGGTGCCCAACCTGTTGCCAAGGCACCGTATCGGTTGGCTCCGACCGAGATGAAAGAGTTGATGGAGCAGTTGCAAGAGTTGCTTGATAAGGGGTTCATTAGACCGAGTATCTCTCCTTGGGGTGCTCCGGTCCTGTTTGTAAAGAAGAAGGACGGTAGTATGAGGATGTGCATCGACTACCGCGAGCTAAACAAGTTGACAGTGAAGAACCGATACCCCTTACCGAGGATAGATGATTTGTTCGATCAGCTTCAGGGTGCCAGTTGGTTTTCAAGGATAGATCTTCGATCTGGTTACCATCAGTTGAAGGTGAAGGAGCAAGACATTCCTAAAACAGCTTTCCGTACGCGCTATGGTCACTACGAGTTTCTTGTCATGTCCTTTGGTTTGACCAACGCGCCAGCTGCTTTTATGGATTTGATGAACCGTGTGTGTCGGCCTATGTTGGATAAATCAGTGATCGTGTTTATTGATGATATCCTGATTTACTCGAGGAGCGAAGCAGAGCATGCCGGTCACATTCGGGAAGTTCTAGAGACGCTGAGGAGGGAGAAGTTGTATGCAAAATTCTCCAAGTGCGCGTTCTGGTTGCGCGAAGTTCAGTTCTTGGGTCACGTGGTGAATCCCGATGGGATTATGGTGGACCCGGCGAAAGTGGAGGCGGTTATGCAATGGAAGTCGCCAAAGACGCCATCCGAGATTCGTAGCTTCTTGGGTTTGGCGGGTTACTATAGAAGATTCATCCAAGACTTCTCTAAGATTGCTTCTCCACTAACCAAGTTGACCCGAAAAGATGTGAAGTTCGTATGGGGTCAAGCTCAAGAGAAGGCGTTTGAAGAATTGAAGGCGAGATTGACTCAAGCTCCTGTTCTGTCATTACCCGATGGAAGTGAAGACTTGGTGGTTTATTCCGATGCTTCTTACTCGGGGTTGGGGTGTGTGTTAATGCAGAGAGGAAAGGTTATAGCCTATGCATCCCGACAGTTGAAGGTTCATGAGGTCAATTATCCTACTCATGACTTGGAGCTGGCAGCCGTGGTCTTTGCTTTAAAGATTTGGAGGCACTACCTCTATGGCACGAAGTGTACCATATTCACTGACCACAAGAGTCTGAAGTACTTCTTTGAGCAGAAGGATTTGAACATGAGGCAGAGGCGGTGGTTGGAACTTATAAAGGATTATGATTGTGAGATCCACTACCATCCGGGCAAGGCCAATGTGGTGGCTGATGCCCTTAGCCGGAAGGAGAGGCCCGAGCCGATTCGGGTGAAAGCCTATCAGTTGATCATGACCTCTGATGTAATGAAGCAGGTTAAAGAGTTTCAAGATGAGGCACTGAAAGAAGATCATCTTAACTCTGAAAGGATGAGAGGTCTGGTTGGGGAATTGGGTGAAAACACGCTCGGTGTTAGAACCCGATTTGATCGTGTGTGGATTCCTCGTTTTGGGGATCTACGGGGAAAGATAATGGATGAAGCTCACAAGACTCGGTACTCCATTCATCCTGGTGCCACGAAGATGTACCATGATATGAAGAAAGACTATTGGTGGCCGGGTATGAAGCGCGACGTGGTGGAGTACGTGAGTAAGTGCCTTACTTGCTTACAGGTGAAGGCCGAGCATCAAAAGCCGTATGGGAAGATACAACCTTTGGATATACCGGAATGGAAGTGGGAGCACATCACCATGGATTTCATTACAAAGCTGCCGCGTACCCGAAAGGGTATGATGCCATATGGGTGATAGTCGATCGTTTGACGAAGAGTGCCCACTTCCTACCGATGCGCGAGACATATTCATCTGAGAGGTTGGCTGACCTGTTTATCAAAGAGATTGTGACTCGTCATGGTGTGCCGGTGTCTATCGTGTCGGATCGCGACACCCGGTTTACATCTAAATTCTGGAAGAAGTTCCACGACGCTATGGGGACGAGGTTACATATCAGCACGGCTTATCATCCCCAGACTGATGGTCAGTCAGAAAGGACCATTCAGACGCTGGAAGACATGCTTCGGGCATGTGTGATCGATTTTGGTGGAAGTTGGGACGACCACCTGCCGTTAGCCGAATTCTCATACAACAACAGTTATCATGCCAGCATTGGTATGCCCCCATATGAGATGCTATACGGTAGGAGATGCAGAACACCCGTTTGTTGGGGTGATATTGGTCAGAAGGAATTGGGGAGCGTCGAGGTAATCGAGGCTACGACTGAGAAGCTTGAGAAGATCAAAGCCTTCATGAAGGCAGCCAAAGACAGGCAGAAGTCGTATGCTGATAAAAGACGCAGGCCGATTGAGTTCCAGGTGGGTGACCGGGTTATGTTGAAGGTCTCACCTTGGAAGGGAATCATTCGCTTCCGAAAGCGGGGCAAGTTGAGCCCAAGGTATATAGGCCCTTTCCGAATCATTGCTCGAGTAGGAGAGGTGGCCTATAGATTGGAGTTGCCAGATGAGTTAAGTGGAATTCACCCGACATTCCATGTATCTCATCTAAGGAAGTGCTTAGCAGATGAAGATATGATTGTTCCATTGGAGGATATCGAAGTAGATGAACGGCTCAATTATGTGGAGCAACCAGTGGCAATCATCGACCGAAAGGAGAAAAGGCTAAGGAATAAAGTGGTTCCTCTTGTGCGTGTACAGTGGAAGCACAGGAAGGGATCCGAATCAACGTGGGAGACTGAGGAAGAAATGAGACAACATTATCCACGTTTGTTCGAGGAATAACAGGTTTCGGGGACGAAACCTATTTAAGGGGGGTGGACTTGTAACACCCGGAAATTTATTATTTTGAAGCCGGCGAAGAAAGAAAGGAAATAAAGTCCAAAGTCGAGGGACCAAACTCGCCCACGAAGAAAAGTCGGGAAGTGAGGTGGTATTAGTGGGGAGAGGGCAGCCAACCCTCCCCATTTCCCCCACATTTCAGCTCACAAAGAAGAGAGAAGAGAGAAAGAGGAGAAAAGGGAGAAAAAGTGGTGTTTCGGGTGGTTCGGGTGTCCAAATCCGTCGAGTAGCAAGCCAAATCGAAGCTCTTGTCTTTGTGCTCGATTGTGTGAGTTCTAGGACCCCACTTTTACTTGTTTTCAACTGATTTTGGGGCTGGAAGATGTCAAAAACCCGTTTTTATGTGTGTGTATGTTTGACCCATTTGGGTGTGATGTGTATGGTGTGTTTAGAGTATGATTTCGGGCTTGTGTGTGCTTGTATGGTGTTAAGGTATACATTCCTAAGGTCCAGGAGGGTTGATTTAGGCTTAGAATGGGTTTGGATGAGCTTGGAGGCCGAAAATGGCAGATTGGGTTCGGGATGAAGTCCATTCTGCATCAGCTAGGGCTAGGCGACCGAATGAAGGCCATACGGCCGAATGAGGGCGATTGAAGGTCATTCGCACGACTGGGACTCAGTCGCACGACTGGGAGTCCAGTCGCATGAGGGATGTGCGACTGAGGGTTCAGTCGCATAAAGGCTTAGTCGCATGAGTCCATACGCATGAGGTTAGTCGCATAGGTGCCCATTCGCAGTAGTCCCAGTCGCACAAGGTCCATACGCACGATTGGATGTTCATTCGCATAGATGACCATCCGCATGAGTTCAGTCGCATGATGTTCAGTCGCATGGAGGCCATGCGACTGAAGAGTGTCCATACGCCCGAATGGGGCTGTTGCACTCGAGGGAATGTGTAATTTGACTTCTGGCCTTCGGGGAAAGGTGCAGATGTAAGTTTGATGTAAAGTAACCCGTAGAGCATGTAAGATGAATGTTATGGCCTTAGAGAGCATGTAGGGCATGAAGATGATGATGTTGCATGTTTATGCATATTATGAATGTATGATGTTGCCCTGTATGATGATGATGAATGTGTATGAATGTTCCTTATTATGATGTATGCTTATCTTTCTTGTGGCTTTACATGTCATGCTAATGAATGAACGAATGAATGAAGTATTATGTAATGTAAAGCGAAAGATAATGAAAGAGGAACATGAAGTAAGAATGCATGCATTAATGAACGATGAATAAACGAAAGAAAGGCTTGCAAGCATATTTATTGGGGTGAGCGACTTTGTGTTGCAAAAGACTCGAGTAAGAGCTATCGTGATGTTGCCTTGGGGTGAGCAACCTTGTTGTTGCAAAAGACTCGGATAGCTTGCTATCGTGATGGGCAATTGGGGTGAGCAACCTTAGGGGTGCAAAAGACTCGGATAGCGAGCAATCATTGAGATTGCCATTGAGGTGAGCGACCATGTTGTCGCAAAAGACTCGGAAGACAGAATGAACGAAAAGAATGGAAGATAATGAATGAGATGGAAGATAATAATGAAATTATCTGTGTATACGTATGTTGCATGATCGCATGATAAAGGAATGGTTTTAATGAAAGTAAAGTATGTTTTATTATTAAAACTAGAACTCACTCAGCAACGCTGACTTTTATTGCATTTTCCAGTTGGCAGGTAAATGATTGCTGAGGATGGCATGGCGAAGCTACTCGGCTCTTTTGGGATGGCATCCAATTATATAACTTTTGTGATGTAATGCAAACATGTATTTTGAAATCAGATAATGATGTATTATTTGGCAAAAGTATTTATAATGAAATGTGATGTCATTTTTAAATGTTTCCGCTGCAATGTTTTCTTAATGAAATTGTAATTATATGTTTTATGTGCGATGAATGACCAATTGTAAGCGTCCCGGGAACGGGGCCTTACATGACTTGAGGTGAGAATGCCTTATTTGTGGGATAAAGGTCACCTAACCACTTGTTTTGGCAAACTCACACGTGGGTGTAAGTAGGGTGTCTTGATTTGCAAATCATGTCAAATGGATCACCTACGATGTGGTTTCCAAATGGTATTGATGGGATTAACATGCCGACTTTACATATGATGTTTTAAGTCGATCCCATATTTCTAGAAGTTGCAAATGGTTGCAATCGTCAAACGTTGACCACCTTATTAATTTAAAACGTGGGATAAAGGTCACCTAACCACAATTTAAATGTAATGTTGGGTTCTAGATTTTAATATGAAAAGACCTTAAAAGGCATTAAATATTAAAATTAGCAATATCGAAAATACTAAAATTGATCTTTGTTAAATTTTGTAGATGGCCACCAATAATGAAAATCACGATAACTCGTCCGCGTCAAACCAATCACTACGAGCGATCCTCCAAAAGGAACGTCTAAATCATAACAGCTTTATTGATTGGTATCGAAACTTGAGAATTGTTCTCAAGCAAGAGAGAAGATCGTATGTTTTAGACGACCCTATCCCCGATCAACCTAACGAGGATGATGAGGAGGCCTTTAATGATTGGCTGAAATACACTGAGGACTCCGTCCAAGTGTCTTGTCTCATGCTAGCGAGCATGACTCCGGATCTCCAAAAGGAGTATGAACATCACGGAGCTTACGACATGATAACCCAGCTGAAGGAGACGTTCCAACAGCAAGCAAGGGTTGAGCGGTTCGAAACGGTTCGAGCGCTCCATGCATGTCGTATGGACGACAACCAATCTGTTTCATCTTATGTACTTAAGATGAAAAGTCATATTGACCGCCTCGAGAGGCTAAACTGCCCCGTCTCGAAGGAGTTGGCCACGGATTTGATCCTAAATGGCCTAACCAAGAAGTTCGAGACATTCGTGTTGAACTACAACATGAATGCATGGGACAAAAGCATTGGTGAACTTCACTCAATGCTCAAAACGGCCGAGGCGGCCATGGGTAAAAGGGTTTTACCCGTTCTCACCATCAATGAAGGTGGGAACAACAAAAGGCCTCATCCCGCACCCAAGGCAAAGGTTGCCAAGGGTAAGGGACATGCGTGGGGAAAGGGGAAAGGGGTGGTAAGGGTACCACCCAAACCACAAGAGAAGAAGCAAAAGGTTGCTACAAATGACCCATGCTTCAAGTGTGGGGAGACAGGACATTGGGCAAGGAATTGTCCTGTCCATCTCCAAGAGTTGAAAGCAAAGAGGGATGCCGGGCAGACCTCAGGTACAATATACATGATACATATTGATCTTAATGTTACATCTTCAAACACATGGGTATTGGATACCGGATGTGGAACTCATATTTGCAATTTGTTGCAGGGGTTCACAAGAAGTAGGGACTTCAAGAAAGGGGATGTTAGCCTCTTCATGGGCAATGGAACTAAAGTCTTAGTTGAAGCTCGTGGGGACTACATCCTAAGACTTCCAAGTGGCTTGGAAGTTATTTTGAAGAATGTTTTGTATGCTCCTAGTTTGACTAGGAACATTATTTCTGTATCTCAATTAAGACATTATGATTATGTATTATCCTTTATTGAAAATGATATTCATGTTTCTTTAAATGGTATGTTCTATTTTAAAGCTATTCCAATTAATGGTATTTATGAATTGGTTCATGAAAATACTTTAAATAGTTCATTGTACCAAACTAACACCAAGAAACTCAAGTTGGACTTGAGTGATACCTATCTTTGGCATTGTCGTCTTGGTCATATAAACAAGAAACGTTTACAAACACTTCAAAAGAATGGTCTTTTAAAAACAAATGAATGTGATTCATTTGGTGTTTGTGAATCTTGTTTACAAGGTAAGATGACTAAGGCACCCTTTAGTGGAACTACCGAAAGGGCAAAAGATTTATTAGGAATCATACATTCGGATGTATGTGGTCCTTTTAAGCCAATGACTAGGAATGGTGAAAGATACTTCATTACCTTTACCGACGATTATAGTCGCTATGGGTATGTGTACTTATTAAGGCACAAAGATGAAGCTTTTGAAATGTTCAAAATCTTCAAGAATGAAGTTGAAAATCAACTCAACAAGTCAATTAAAGTTCTCCGTACCGATAGAGGAGGTGAATACCTAAGTGATGTTTTTCAAGATCATCTTAGGAGTTGTGGGATTGTCTCACAACTCACTCCTCCTGGAACACCACAACACAATGTTGTGTCTGAGAGGAGGAATCGAACCTTATTGGATATGGTCCGATCTATGATGGCTAGAAGCACATTACCTCTATCATTTTGGGGTTTCGCTTTGCTCTCCGCGGCCCGTATTCTAAATATGGCCCCAACCAAAAAGGTGGAAAGGACACCTTTTGAGATATGGCATGGAAGAGTTCCATCCCTATCATACTTAAGGGTTTGGGGATGTGAGGCTTATGTTAAGACTCCCACCCCAAACAAATTGGAAGTCCGATCCACCAAGTGTATCTTTATTGGATATCCTAGAGATTCTATGGGATATTATTTCTATGATCCACTGGAACAAAAGGTGTTTGTTGCCAGAAAGGGTGAGTTCTTAGAAGCAAAGTTCCTTATGGAAGGAGCTAGCAGTAGAACAGTGGATCTTGAGGAAGATCAAGAACCACAACCCGATGCACGTTTGGTTGAAACTAGCACTCAACATGAGGATGTTGAAGATGATCAAATGGTTGATCAATACACACAAAACGTTCGCAGAAGTGGTAGAACTAGTAATCCACCTGAAAGATACGGATTTTTCATGGATGGATGCTATATGGTAGATTCAGATGAACCAACCACATACCATGATGCAGTGTCCAATTTGGATTGTGACAAATGGCTTGAGGCCATGAACGTTGAGATGCAATCCATGTATGACAATCAAGTTTGGGAACTTGTTGTACCACCTCTTAATTCCAAAGTAGTTGGAAGTAAGTGGGTTTTCAAGAAGAAAACCGATATGCATGGAAACTTGGATACTTATAAAGCTAGACTTGTAGCAAAGGGTTTCACTCAAACTCAAGGGGTTGATTATGATGAAACCTTCTCACCTGTAGCGATGCTAAAGTCTATAAGGATATTGTTTGCCATAGCTGCTCATTATGATTATGAGATTTGGCAAATGGATGTCAAAACTGCTTTCCTAAATGGATATCTTGAGGAAGATGTCTATATGGTTCAGCCTGAAGGTTTTGTCGATCCAAAATATCCTAATAAAGTATGCAAGTTAAAGAAATCAATCTATGGATTGAAACAAGCATCGAGAAGCTGGAATCACCGTTTTGATGAGGAAGTAAAGAAATTTGGCTTCATCAAAAACGCTGATGAGGCTTGTGTGTATAAGAAGGCTAGTGGGAGCACAGTAACTTTCCTAGTATTGTATGTTGATGACATACTACTATTTGGAAATGACATTCCAACCTTGGAAGGTGTAAAAACCTGGCTTGGAAGTTGTTTTTCCATCAAGGATCTTGGTGAAGCCGCCTATATTCTAGGAATAAAGATCTATAGGGATAGATCAAGGCGGTTGATTGGTTTGAATCAAAGTGCATACATTGATAAGATCTTGAAAAGGTTCAAGATGGAGAACTCTAAGAAAGGTACCGTACCTATTCAAAGAGGAATGATATTGAGTACGACTCAATGTCCAAGCTCAAAGGATGAGCAAGATAAAATGAAGGCAATCCCATATGCATCTGCTATTGGATCCATCATGTATGCAATGATATGCACTCGACCGGACGTGTCATGCGCTTTGAGCATGACAAGCCGTTACCAGCAAAATCCTGGAAACAGTCATTGGATGGCTGTTAAGAACATACTTAAGTACCTAAGGAGGACAAGGGATATGTTCCTAATCTATGGATCTGGTGACGAGGAACTCGTTGTAAAAGGTTACACGGATGCGAGTTTCCAAACCGATCGTGATGATTCTCGGTCACAATCGGGATACATTTTCATTCTAAATGGAGGAGCTGTCTCTTGGAAGAGCTCCAAGCAGGATGTGGTGGCTCTATCGACTACAGAATCAAAATACGTTGCCGCCTCATTGGCAGCTCAAGAAGCTGCATGGTTGAAGAAATTCATTGCCGATCTAGGGGTAGTCCCTTCCATTCAGGACCCCCTAGAGATCTTTTGTGATAACGAGGGTGCGATTGCACAAATCAAGGAACCCCGTGCTCATCAAAAGACTAGGCACATTGAGCGGAGATTCAACTACATACGAGATGAAGTTGAAAAGGGAAAGATATGTATTCGCAAAGTTCACACGGATCAAAACATTGCGGATCCTCTCACGAAGCTCCTTGAAAAGGCAAAGCATGAATGTCATACTTGTGCCATGGGACTTCGATATTCTAGTGATTGGATTTGATCTGTACATTTTGTATTTGGATATGTGGAACTCTTTATTATTTGAATAAAATTATTTGGTTATAATGTTTCAATTAATGTTCCAATTTAGCATGTTTAATCCATGAGTAAATTGTTTACTCTAAAATGTCCGTAGTCGCTCATACTTGTGGGAACAAGTGTGAAAGTAAGATTATTATGAACTTGGATTGGTTGATATTCATAAGGATGAATATAGAGCAATGGGTTGCTACCAAGGTTCATAGATATTTGTGGGATACAAATATTGGACTAACCCGCATCTCAAATTTTACTACATGGAATCTTATTGATTGATCATAAGTAAATTTGAGTAAAGGCGAATATCATTTGGTATCCTCAGACCTGAGACACATATTGGGTTTTGATATTCACCAAGTTTTATACCTTGAGCCTATTCTTCACTGCCCTGAAATAGTGGACAGTACACAAGGATATGTTCAGGTATAACACGAAGTGTTTGTGAGAGACGTATGTAGTCAAGATGGAATTTGTTCCTCTTATTCGTTGAGAGTTAGATGTCTAAGGCCTGATTAAGTTAAATCAACAAGGAATGATCATTCTGTGTCCTTGGATTTAACATGACATCTGTAACAAAAGGATAGATGATTGATTCACCTAAATCATTTCAAGTAGGGCACTTGAAAGGGATGATGTTATTGAATGGCTATAAGTCATGCGTATTAAGGGTAGTAAACCGTTGTTAGGCGGTATTTACTGCTTGCATCAATCTTCTATGAATCTTGGGCAAGTGGGAGATTGAAGGATTCTGTGTGCCCAAGACACATAAAATATTGATGTGGTTAGTACGTCATGATCCAAGTCGGGTTATACCCAATAACAAGCTTAGCAAACACCAATTAATATTAAATTGATGATATGATCATGCAATTAAATATTTACACCAAATTTGGAAATGGGTTTTCTAAATAACTTGCATGAGAGATGGAACAAATTATAAGGATAATTTGTTGATGAATTATTGTTATTCTTGTTATTTAAAAAGGTTTTAAATAACAATAATAATATATGAGTGTAACTTAATTAATTTGTTAATTAAGAGGGATATGTCACATTTAACATAAGTCTAGAATGACATTTTAATGTGTGTGACATAATGTGAATTCTATTAAGTTATGTTGGTGTTTTAAAGGGAGGGAAAAACCATTTTGAAAGGGTCCTTTGGCCGCCCCCTCCCTTGAACCTCATTGGACCTTTTTATCTTGAGAAAACACACAACAATAACTAGGTAGACACTCATTCATTCCATCAATTCATTCATGCAAAAATAACTCTCAAAACTCTCTCTTTTCTCTCTCTTGTTCACGGAACAACCAGCAGGGATTTTGGGGTTTTGAAGTTGATTCTTGGTGTGACTCTACCTAGCAAGAGTGGTGTATGATCAAGGCTTGGGGTATACAAAGCTTGAGGATCTCTACATTGAGCTCTTGGTCGATTTCAAGCATCTAAACCTATCATCTCAAGTCGATTTTTGCTGCTGAAAAGGTAGATATCACAGCTTGTTCAAGCTGTGATTTTATGCATGTTTTGTAGGTTCATAGCTTGTTCCATTCATATATTTAAGATCCTATTGATTTGGGTTTTGTTTTCCATCTTAAAACCACACTTAGAACACGAAAATTTCAGATTATAAACTTGTTATAATCCTATACCTCCGCTGCGTTTTCTGAAAAGTTTAAAAGGTTAAACTATGTTTTTGTGTTCTAACAAACCCTTCAAGAGTGTTTGAAGTTAGTTGTGGAGTGTTCACGATGAGGTTTGAGAGGAGTGGATTGATTTTAAGGGTCTTTCGTATGGGTTCGTGTTTGGTTTTGGTTTCCATTTAAACAATAGATACAATGTTACATTTGTGATTAATTAGTGTGATTCCAATGATGATTGTAATCTGATTAGATTTGATTAATTCACGAGTGTGTTTATAAGGCTTGAGAATCAAAACTCCAAAGCATTAGAGGTTGATAATAAAAGCCAAAAACTATCCACATGAGAACTATTGTTGTTTTATGTTTTTGTATAACTAATTTCTTTCACATGTAAATAGTTAAGCTTTCATGAATACCATGATGCATGAGTTTTATAGTTGCACAATTTTGATGAAAATACAATTAAACTTTATTTACTTTGGCGGTTACCTTGATTCACTTATGTTTCTTCGTTCATACATCGCTTTTAATGTTTAATGATTGATTACATTCATTCCGCTATTCTGGTATGATTCCGGAACTTATTGAGTGAATACGGGTTTGTTTCTTTATACTTCTCACAATTTTTCCTTGCCTAGAAGGTCAATAAACTATTCAGTTGATGCATGGTAGTCATTTTGATTGATTTGTAGGAGTTTTGAGGTGAGAGTGTTTGAAGTTGGTTGTGGAGTGTTCACGATGAGTTTTGAGAGGAGTGGATTGATTTTAAGGGTCTTTCGTATGGGTTCGTGTTTGGTTTTGGTTTCCATTTAAACAATAGATACAATGTTACATTTGTGATTAATTAGTGTGATTCCAATGATGATTGTAATCTGATTAGATTTGATTAATTCACGAGTGTGTTTAGATGGCTTGAGAATCAAAACTCCATAGCATTAGAGGTTGATAATAAAATCCAAAAACTATCCACGGGAGAACTAATGTTGTTTGATGTTTTTGTATAACTAATTTCTTTCCCATGTAAATAGTTAAGCTTTCATGAATACCATGATGCACCAATTTTATAGTTGCACAATTTTGATGAAAATATAGTTAAACATTATTTACTTTGGCGGTTACCTTGATTTCACTTATGTTTCATCGTTCATACATCGCGTTTCATGTTTAATGATTGATTACATTCATTCCGCTATTGTAGTTTGATTCCCGATACTTATTGAGCGAATACATGTAGTTTCTTTATACTTCTCACCATGTTTCCTTGCCTAGAAGGTCAATAAACTATTCAGTTGATGCATGGTAGTCGTTTTGATTGATTTGTAGGAGTTTGGAGGTGAGAGTGTTTGAAGTTGGTTGTGGAGTGTTCACGTTGAGTTTTGAGAGGAGTGGATTGATTTTAAGGGTCTTTCGTATGGGTTCGTGTTTGGTTTTGGTTTCCATTTAAACAATAGATACTATGTTACATTTGTGATTTATTAGTGTGATTCCAATTATGATTGTAACCTGATTAGATTTGATTCATTCACGAGTGTATTTAGAAGGCTTGAGAATCAAAACTCCATAGCATTAGAGATTGATAGTAAAAGCCAAAAACTATCCACATGAGAACTATTGTTGTTTTATGTTTTTTGTTGGAGCTGTAAAAGATAGTCTATATTATCAACACAGTGAAAGTCAACCAAAGTCAACGTCACGGTCAAAGTCAACAAATGTCAAACCCGACACGTTCGAGACGAGGAACCGAGACGAGACGTTGAAGATTTAGATGACTAGGAGTTTTATTGTAATAAATATATTTTGTGTGAACAAAATATATTTTACTTTCTTTGAGTCATGTTTTAGTCTAAATATATAGTCTAGGGGGTTATGTGTAAATATGGAAACTTAAACTAGACTATAAATAGCGTAATTGTAATTAGAATTAGGTTAATGGTTGCATGACCAATAGATTGAGGGATTATTTGTAAACAATATTATTTGCAATCTAATTGAAGATCAAAGGGGTTTTGATTGTGATTATCATATTTTGATCTAATTCTTCATGATTTGATTCAAGTTTGTGTATCCTGGAGTTACAATTTGGTATCAGAGCCATTTTGAATCAAATTCACTGAAGATTTGAAGATTTTTAGAGAGAGAGTTGAAGTTTTGGTTGTTTTTGTTCAATATCATGTTTTCATCAATTTTGGATCAAATTTGAGTGTTATTGACATGGAAATTGATTGAAGCTTGCTTGTTATTGGTTGGGAAAGCTCTGTTAATCATCAGGTTTCAAATCCATTAAGATTTGGGGGTTTTCAGATTGATTTCGTGTTGAATAAGCTTTTCAGCTTCGTTCAGCGAAATTACAAATTCATCCAGCGAAACTGTCTGTTCTTTCAGCGAAACTACAAGTGTTTTACAATTTGTAGTTAATTTCAGCATCTCAGCGAAAGTAGTGATCTTGAACGAAAGTTCAACAGTGCTTGTGTGCATATTACAAGCGAAATTGCTGTCGAAACTATCTTTGAACGAAAGTTCAAGCTTGTTTTGTGCGAAATTGTCGGCGAAACTAAGCAGTCGGCTCAGCGAAACTAGAGTTCACAGCGAAACTGCTGCCGAAATTGCTAGCGAAACTAGAGTTCATAGCGAAACTAGCTCTGCGAAACTATAATTTCGGCGAAACTATCATTTCTTCAGCGAAATTCGAATGTTAAAGATGACTTTTTCCCTTTAGTTGGTAAGATTGTCTAGCGTGACATTTAAAAAGAATATATTTTTCCCGGGGGAGAATTATTTTACAATTTTCGGGAAAAATATATTTTTGGGGCGTTTAATTGTTCAAAATTTTTTAATAAAATGTCATTTATTGAAAACTTTAAATCAGATAATCTCACAACGGCACAAAGCCGGTTTGACTCTTTTGCAGGTACAAAGAAAGAAAAATTGTCAGATTTAATTGATCGATTTTTGAAAGTGGCAAATAATCTAAAGAAGCATGTTCCTGATCTCAGTAATCATGAACAGATTCAAAAGCTTCTTGACTCGCTTCCGTCTGCATGGAATCATCAAGTTAAAATGCTGAAGCAAGAAAGAGGTTATATCGACACAAAACTTATGGATATGATCAACAAACTGAAAGAGATTGAGTTGGATATCAAACGTCGTGAGTACTATGAAGTGACATATCTAACTCCAAAGATCACTTCAAACTCCAAAGAGAAACCAGAAGAGAGATCAGATTCTGGCACCAATTCCGACGGTTTACCGAAACCTGGAACTGAAGAGGTACAAGAGTAGCTTAAGCAGACATCAATGGGTAAAGGTGGAGCTGAGTTGAATGCTGAAGTTTGTGATGCTGAGAAGGAAGAGGAATGGAAGCAAAACATCAGAGTTTGCAACTGTGAGAAGGCTCTTACTGCTGAAAGAGTCATCCTGGATCTTCCATACGAGACAGTTCAGGATATGTGTTCTTCTGCTTGCAAAATTCGTTTATTTGGTGTGTATAAAGCTAATAGGTTACTTTTAGATAACCAAAAGGAGTTAACCACCATAAACGCAGAACTTAAAAAGAATGAAGCCAAGTATTTCATAAAATTAAATGAAGCTTTAAAAGAAAATGATCATTTAAAACGAACTCTTCTTGAAAGAAATGTTGAAATTAATCTTTTAAACGAAAGAGTCACTTTGGCTGAATTTGAAACAAGCAAGCTTAAAACAAAGCTTGATAGATGGACCATATCCGGAATGAAACAGGAAGAGCTACTGTGTAAACAAAGGGGAGCTAGGATTAAAACGGGAGTGGGTTGTGGTGAAAATCCATACGTCTATCCTCCTCCTAGCACCCATTGTTACTCTCCTATGCCTCAACCTCATCCATCTAATGATTTGATTGAAGCTGCAGAAACTAATTGTTTAAATGCAGGTTTAAGCAACGTTAATCTTAAAGAGGTTAGAGATGTGCAGGATTCTCCTGTAGGTTTAGGATTCCTCAGGCAAGGGTCTGATAAGAAGATTAATGTCGATTCCACTTCTGATGCTCCAACACCAATTTCAGTTGCTTCTCCAACTTTCTTCAACAAATTCAAATCAGGTAACATTCCTTCGTTTGTTCCCGTCAGGTTTGTCAAAGAAGGAACAATTGTTGAATCATCAGACAATCAGAATCCTATAAGCGAAGCCAACACAATAGGAGGTGTCAATCAAGATCCTTTGGAAGCAGATCAGTGTATACGAGACTGGATAAGCTCAGATGATGAATCAATCACAGAGGTGCGTGTTGGTTCCTCACAGATCAAGATGTCTCCTAACATTGTCAAGTCACAAAAGCTTCCAAAAGCTGAATCAAGACCAATACGGATCTCTTATCCAATTGCAAAGCAATCCATTCAATCAGTGAAGATCTCATTCCCTGTTCAGCATAATAAATGCCAAAACAAGCAAGAATCTGCTACAAGCTCAAAGCAATCCTCATCCCCACCTGCATCACACGGTTCAGTGAAGCATCAAAAGCCATTCAAGGCTTGTTTTGAGTGTGGAAAAGAAGGGCATGTGGTAAAGAAATGTCCTCAAAGGCTTGCTACGAATGGTAAAGGCAAAACAAATTTCTTCTCTGAATGTAAGTATAAAAAGAATGTTCCAGACGGTAAAGGCAACACGGGTTGCTTCTCTGGATCAAGAGGTAAAAAGCACACATCTTTGAATGGTTGGATGAAAAACCCTCCATCCAAACCTTTTCATGTGAAGCCGGTTTCACATGATTCAAAGATGAAAATGACCAAAGGTTTAAAACCAAATTCTTTTCCTTCTGGTCTTAAACAGAAAATGATTTCCAAATTTAATTCATATAAATCCAAGTTAAATGAACCAAAACAAATTTGGCAAATTAAAAAGAAGGATACAACAATCCCCGATTGTTTAAACGGTTGTGTGCAGAAGCTTGTTACTTATCTTGATGAAAAAGGAACTTCCAGGACTACGATGGCCTGGGTTTCCCTTTCTAACTAATTTGTTAATGAGTGCAGGAACAATTCAGGAGGACTGTTAGTAATCCGGTTTACTGACAGGGATTGTTCCTAATTCAAATTTGAGGCGGAACAAACAGGTTAAGGTCATGGTATTATATCCACAATCTGGATTTTTATCTGCATTATCACAGTTCTCACTTCACAGCCACTGCATATTTTTTGAGAATTCATTTCTTATTTTCATATCAGTGTAATGTGGAAGACTTTCTTTGATAAATTTTTATTTTTGTACAGTTTTAAAAAAAATTAAAAAAAATTAAAAAAATTAAAAAAATAATAAAAAAAATAAAAAAAATTAAAATAATAAAAAAAAAGAGTTTGCAAAAATAAAAATTTAGGGGGAGAGTATAAGTAAATAAAAATAAAAAAGAGAACTGGGAACTTGATTCGAGATGATTGAGAAATGATTGTATATCTTCTTGAAATGCTTGTTCTTGCATGACTTGCGTTGTAAAATGAGAAATGATAGTAACTGATGCTGTTATCTGATTTACATCTTTTATTTAATTGCAAATAATAGAAAAATAAACAGATTCTTTAATGATATGCTTGGTAGACTCAGCCTGAAGAATAAAGTAGACAGCAGTATGATGATTTAAATTAAAATATATGCTTAAGGATGTCTGGATTTACGCAATCATTTTGGCCTGCACGAAAACTGAGTCCCGACAAAAATTGGATTGAGAATTGATCTTTCACCCACCATGATACAAATCATATAAGCCATATCTTTGAGCCATGATTGGTGTATTTATGTGTCTTGTGTTTGTGCTAATCTCCTCTGCTGTACGGAAGTACTGACCTGGAGTGATGATCTCCTCTGCTGTACGATAGTACTGACCTGGAGCTCTCATCAGCACATGATTAAATGGTCATCTCCTTTGTTATACGTGAGTATAGACCTGGAGCTCTCACCATTTTGGTCTAAGTAGTGTCAAATCATCTAATTCACAGAATGCTATATTCTGTTGATAATCACTTGCACACTAATGCACACGCCTTGCTATATAAAGATCGTAACAAAATTCAAGAAATCCTGAGGTTGGGTGAGGGTTTTTGCCAAATGATTGTGGGGTCCTAGCATTCTAAAGTATTTAATCGAACCTTAACGAATCATCTACTGCTTGTTGAAAAAGATAGGGCATGAGTTTAAGTGGACAAACATATCAACAATCGTTATTGATCTGTTTGAGAATTTCAAAATCATTTAAAAACTGTGATTATATTCAGTTATCAGTGTGATCTCATTGCTTGTCGATGATTAAATTCATCTTTGTGCTAAAGTATATCTTGAGGATATGATCTCATGATCGATTCAGTTCTCGGTTTAAAAAAAAACACAAAAAATTATATAATAGATATAAAATATGTTATAATACATGTATATAATAAAAAAATAGAAAAATATAATAAAACTTCTTTTCAAATTTTTTTTAGGTCTTCCATATTATGCTGTTACAATTTTATCATTTTCATGCATTTCACAGAAATTGCGTACAACCGAACACGGGTTCGCTTGTTTTCAAACACAAATAAACACGGGTTTATTTTGTTAAAATGAAATGATCTAATTAGAAATGTCGAGACTGTATTTGTGAATGTGTTTCAGATTTTTGCTTTAAGTGATGGCCGATCATCAGTTGAGCAGTGTACCTGATCTGAGAACCTGTTCCTCAAGTTTGCAGAAGATACCGAGCTAGGAATCCTCCTCCTACATCTTCTAAAGCACTCAAGATTAGATATTTGGGAAACCTATTCCAATATCTTTGTAAAGTTTGCACTCGAAAAGGGGGAGCATATAAATAGGGGGAGCTTATGAGATGAAAAATCTTTCTCATCAGATTCAGAAAGATTCAAATTGAAGATCTTTCTAGTTGTAACACCCGGAAATTTATTATTTTGAAGCCGGCGAAGAAAGAAAAGAAATAAAGTCCAAAGTCGAGGGACCAAACTCGCCAACGAAGAAAAGTTGGGTAATGTGGTGATATGTGTAGGGAGAGGGCAGCCCACTCTCCCCACACTTCACATATTTCAGATTTGAAAGGGGGAGAAGAGAGAAAGAGGAGAAAAAGGAGAAAAGTGGTGTTTCGGGTGATTCGGGTGTCCAAATCCGTCGAGTGGCAAGCCAAATCGAAGCTCTTGTCTTTGTGCTCGATTGTGTGAGTTCTAGGACCCCACTTTTACTTGTTTTCAACCGATTTTGGGGCTGGAAAATGTTCAAAACCCGTTTTTATGTATGTGTGTGTTTGACCCATTTGGGTGTGATGTGTGTGATGTGTTTAGAGTATGATTTCGGGCTTGTGTGTGCTTGTATGGTGTTATGGTATGCATTCCTAAGGTCCAGAAGGGTTAATTTAGGCTTAGAATGGGTTTGGATGAGCTTGGAGGCCGAAAATGGCAGATTGGGTTCGGGATGAACTCCATTCTGCATCAGCTAGGGCTAGGCGACCGAATGAAGGCCATACGGCCGAATGAGGGCGATTGAGGGTCATTCGCACGATTGGGATTCATTCGCACGATTGAGGGTTCAATCGCACGACTAAGACTTCAGTCGCACGACTGGGAGTCCAGTCGCATGAGGATTGCACGACTGAGGGTTCAGTCGCATAGATGCTTAGTCGCATGAAACCATTTGCCTGAGGTTAGTCGCATAGGTGCCCATTCGCAGTAATCCCATTCGCACAAGGTCCATACGCACGATTGGATGTTCATTCGCATAGGTGTTCATCCGCATGAGTCCAGTCACATGATGTTCAGTCGCATGGAGGCCATGCGACTGAAGGGTGTCCATACGCCCGAATAGGCCTGTTGCACTCGAAGGAATGTGTAGTTTGACTTCTGGCCTTCGGGGAAAGGTGCAGATGTAAGTTTTGACGTAAAGTAACCCGTAAGAGCATGTAAGAGGATGGTTATGGCCTTAGAGAGCATATAGGGCATGATGATGATGATGTTGCATGTTTATGCATATTAGGAATGTATGATGTTGCCCTGTATGATGATGATGAATGTGTATGAATGTTCCTTAATATGATGTATGCTTATCTTTCTTGTGGCTTTACATGTCATGCTAATGAATGAATGAATGAAGTATTATATAATGTAAAGCGAAAGATAATGAAAGAGGAACATGAAGTAAGAATGCATGCATTAATGAAAGATAAATGAACGAAAGAAAGGCTTGCAAGCATATTTATTGGGGTGAGCGACTTTGTGTTGCAAAAGACTCGGATGAAGTGCAATCATTTAGATTGCCTATGAGGTGAGCAACCTTGTCGTTGCAAAAGACTCGAGCAAGTGCTATCGTGATGTTGCCTTGGGGTGAGCAACCTTGTTGTTGCAAAAGACTCGGATAGCTTGCTATCGTGATGGGCAATTGGGGTGAGCAACCTTAGGGGTGCAAAAGACTCGGATAGCGTGCAATCATTGAGATTGCCATTGAGGTGAGCGACCATGTTGTCGCAAAAGACTCGGAAGACAGAATGAACGAAAAGAATGGAAGATAATGAATGAGATGAAAGATAATAATGACACTATCTGTGTATACGTATGTTGAATGATCGCATGATAAAAGGAATAGTTTTAATGAAAGAAAGTATGTTTTATTATTAAAACTAGAACTCACTCAGCAACGCTGACTTTTATTGCATTTTCCAGTTGGCAGGTAAATGATTGCTGAGGATGGCACGGCAAGGCTACTCGGCTCTTTTGGGATGGCATCCAATTATATAGCTTTTGTGATGTAATGCAAACATGAATTTTGTACCCGATAATGATGTATTATTTGGCAAAAGTAATTATAATGAAACGTGATGTCATTTTTGAATGTTTCCGCTGCAATGATTTCTTAATGTAATGTAATTATATGTTTTATGTGTGATGAATGACCAGCTGTAAGCGTCCCGGAAACGGGGCCTTACACTAGTGTTGACTTCTCGATGCTGATTTCGTTTGAAGAAGTTGATAATGATAGACTAAGGGGGAGTATTGTTGGAGCTGTAAAAGATAGTCTATATTATCAACACAGTGAAAGTCAACCAAAGTCAACGTCACGGTCAAAGTCAACAAATGTCAAACCCGACACGTTCAAGACGAGGAACCGAGACGAGACGTTGAAGATTTAGATGACTAGGAGTTTTATTGTAATAAATATATTTTGTGTGAACAAAATATATTTTACTTTCTTTGAGTCATGTTTTAGTCTAAATATATAGTCTAGGGGGTTATGTGTAAATATGGAAACTTAAACTAGACTATAAATAGCGTAATTGTAATTAGAATTAGGTTAATGGTTGCATGACCAATAGATTGAGGGATTATTTGTAAACAATATTATTTGCAATCTAATTGAAGATCAAAGGGGTTTTGATTGTGATTATCATATTTTGATCTAATTCTTCATGATTTGATTCAAGTTTGTGTATCCTGGAGTTACATTTTTGTATAACTAATTTCTTTCACATGTAAATAGTTAAGCTTTCATGAATACCATGATGCACGAGTTTTATAGTTGCACAATTTTTATGAAAATACAATTAAACTTTATTTACTTTGGTGGGTACCTTGATTCACATATGTTTCTTCGTTCATACATCGCGTTTAATGTTTAATGATTGATTACATTCATTCCGCTATTCTGGTATGATTTCGGAACTTATTTAGTGAATACGGGTTTGTTCTTTATACTTCTCACCATGTTTCCTTGCCTAGAAGGTCAATAAACTATTCAGTTGATGCATGGTAGTCATTTTGATTGATTTGTAGGAGTTTTGAGGTGAGAGTGTTTGAAGTTGGTTGTGGAGTGTTCACGATGAGTTTTGAGAGGAGTGGATTGATTTTAAGGGTCTTTCGTATGGGTTCGTGTTTGGTTTTGGTTTCCATTTAAACAATAGATACAATGTTACATTTGTGATTAATTAGTGTGATTCCAATGATGATTGTAATCTGATTAGATTTGATTAATTCACGAGTGTGTTTAGAAGGCTTGAGAATCAAAACTCCATAGCATTAGAGGTTGATAATAAAATCCAAAAACTATCCACGGGAGAACTAATGTTGTTTGATGTTTTTGTATAACTAATTTCTTTCCCATGTAAATAGTTAAGCTTTCATGAATACCATGATGCACCAATTTTATAGTTGCACAATTTTGATGAAAATATAGTTAAACATTATTTACTTTGGCGGTTACCTTGATTTCACTTATGTTTCATCGTTCATACATCACGTTTCATGTTTAATGATTGATTACATTTATTCCGCTATTGTAGTTTGATTCCCGATACTTATTGAGTGAATACATGTAGTTTCTTTATACTTCTCACCATGATTCCTTGCCTAGATGGTCAATAAAGTATTCAGTTGATGCATGGTAGTTCTTTTGATTGATTTGGAGGAGTTTTTAGGTGAGAGTGTTTGAAGTTGTTTGTGGAGTGTTCTCGATGAGTTTTGAGAAGAGTGGATTGATTTTAAGGGTCTTTCGTATGTGTTCGTGTTCGGTTTTGGTTTCCATTCAAACAATAGTTACTATGTTATATTTGTGATTGATTAGTGTGATTCCAATGATGATTTTTATAAGATTAGATTTGATTCATTCACGAGTGTATTTAGAAGGCTTGTGAATCAAAACTCCATAGCATTGGAGATTGATAGTAAAAGCCAAAAACTATCCACATGAGAACTATTGTTGTTTTATGTTTTTGTATAACTAATTTCTTTCACATGTAAATAGTTAAGCTTTCATGAATACCATGATGCACGAGTTTTATAGTTGCATAATTTTGATGAAAATACAATTAAACTTTATTTACTTTGGCTGTTACCTTGATTCACTTATGTTTCTTCTTTCATACATCGTGTTTAATGTTTAATGATTGATTACATTCATTCCGCTATTCTGGTATGATTCCGGAACTTATTGAGTAAAAACGGGTTTGTTTCTTTATACTTCTCACCATGTTTCCTTGCCTAGAAGGTCAATAAACTATTCAGTTGATGCATGGTAGTCATTTTGATTGATTTGTAGGAGTTTTGAGGTGAGAGTGTTTGAAGTTGGTTGTGGAGTGTTCACGATGAGTTTTGAGAGGAGTGGATTGATTTTAAGGGTCTTTCGTATGGGTTCGTGTTTGGATTTGGTTTCCATTTAAACAATAGATAAAATTTTACATTCCAATGATGATTGTAATCTGATTAGATTTGATTAATTCACGAGTGTGTTTAGAAGGCTTGAGAATCATAACTCCATAGCATTAGAGGTTGATAATAAAAGCCAAAAACTATCCACGGGACAACTAATGTTGTTTGATGTTTTTGTATAACTAATTTCTTTCCTATGAAATAGTTAAGCTTTCAGGAATACCATGATGCACCAATTTTATAGTTGCACAATTTTGATGAAAATATAGTTAAACATTATTTACTTTGGCGGTTACCTTGATTTCACTTATGTTTCATCGTTCATACATCGCGTTTCATGTTTAATGATTGATTACATTCATTCCGCTATTGTAGTTTGATTCCCGATACTTATTGAGTGAATACATGTAGTTTCTTTATACTTCTCACCATGTTTCCTTGCCTAGATGATCAATAAACTATTCAGTTGATGCATGGTAGTTCTTTTGATTGATTTGGAGGAGTTTTTAGGTGAGAGCGTTTGAAGTTGTTTGTGGAGTGTTCTCGATGAGTTTTGAGAGGAGTGGATTGATTGTAAGGGTCTTTCGTATGTGTTCATGTTCGGTTTTGGTTTCCATTCAAACAATAGTTACTATGTTATATTTGTGATTGATTAGTGTGATTCCAATGATGATTTTTATAAGATTAGATTTGATTCATTCACGAGTGTATTTAGAAGGCTTGAGAATCAAAATTCTATAGCATTAGAGATTGATAGTAAAAGCCAAAAACTATCCACATGAGAACTATTGTTGTTTTATGTTTTTGTATAACTAATTTCTTTCACATGTAAATAGTTAAGCTTTCATGAATACCATGATGCACGAGTTTTATAGTTGCACAATTTTTATGAAAATACAATTAAACTTTATTTACTTTGGTGGTTACCTTGATTCACTTATGTTTCTTCGTTCATACATCGCGTTTAATGTTTAATGATTGATTACATTCATTCCGCTATTCTGGTATGATTCCAGAACTTATTGAGTGAATACGGGTTTGTTTCTTTATACTTCTCACCATGTATCCTTGCCTAGAAGGTCAATAAACTATTCAGTTGATGCATGGTAGTCATTTTGATTGATTTGTAGGAGTTTTGAGGTGAGAGTGTTTGAAGTTGGTTGTGGAGTGTTCACGATGAGTTTTGAGAGGAGTGGATTGATTTTAAGGGTCTTTCGTATGGGTTCGTGTTTGGTTTTGATTTCCATTTAAACAATAGATACAATGTTACATTTGTGATTAATTAGTGTGATTCCAATGACGATTGTAATCTGATTAGATTTGATTAATTCACGAGTGTGTTTAGAAGGCTTGAGAATCATAACTCCATAGCATTAGAGGTTGATAAGTAAAAGCCAAAAACTATCCACGGGAGAACTAAGGTTGTTTGATGTTTTTGTATAACTAATTTATTTCCCATGTAAATAGTTAAGCTTTCAAGAATACCATGATGCACCAATTTTATAGTTGCACAATTTTGATGAAAATATAGTTAAACTTTATTTACTTTGGCGGTTACCTTGATTTCACTTATGTTTCTTCGTTCATACTGTCACACCCCGGGCCCAGGTAGGGTGGGACGTCACAGACTAGCAACAACATATGGCAGCGGAAACAAACCATTATAAGAGCTCAAAGGAGAGAATATCACATGGCATTAAAGTTTTAAAAAGGTAACAGGGCTAGAGACACATCAAGCCCCAACTAAGTTTTACAATCATCCATAAAAATGAAATTGTACTTGTTCAACACAAAATATAAATTGTTCAATTGTTTCATCAAGGAAATAAGCCAATGCCATGTCACGGGGATAAGACTAGGTCTTCACAACAGCTAGGATCTCTTCATATATTACCTGAAACATGCTCAAAAGAAAATTGTGTCAACTAAAAAGTTGGTGAATTCAAGTGCTTAAAGTTTAAAAACAAAAGGACTTAATAAATCCTTCTTTGATTAAAAGAAAATAATCATTGTTTATCATCGTGGGAAAAATAAAATCATAATCAACCCTGCACTCAGTCCCGGTTAGCCTCTTCTAAAGTTGTGTTTTACCAGATATTCTCGAAGGAAGAAACTGAGCCCCAAACCAGTGAACCCTACCTGCCCGGATGGTTCACCATAGAATCTTAACAAAACTTGTTACATGCCACAACGATCCCTCAGGATCTCAGTGGGGTAACCTTCCTGGAACGGAAGCCACTGTGTGTGGGGGATTCCCCAAATAGATCTATCCATATAAATCAAGCGGTTCACGAAAGAATTAATGATTATGATATAAGAATCAGCAGGTAACCACAAATCCCACATAGTATCATCAAATAAAGCACAATCATAGTTCATAAAAAGTAGAGCATGTTTCATCCCAAAACAATAGTAAAAAGGGGGATCACTAGAACTCACCTTAGGTTTCCAAATCAAAGTCTCTTGGTGTGCCGGGAAGTGTCACAAGTCTAGCACCCTAACATGTACATATTAAGCAATAAGCTACTGCCCTAAACTCATTCAAAGTGCAACATTGATGTCAAGAGTTTAGCTATGGAGTACGGCTTTGGTTTCGTGAAGGTTTGTATAAAAAGTTTCCTTTTATGGCAAGTCAAGGCGTCTTCATGAAAATTGGGGATTTTCACTTCATTAGATTAAGTATATTAAGAGATTTGTTGTTCAAGTGTTTATTAGTTTCCTGGAAGTCGGTTATAAGGTTTGGAAAAATTTTACAGTTTAGTCCCTCAAGTTTCAAAGTTGACAGTTTCTACCTTTAAGTTTAGTTTCTTGCCTTTTATGTCATTTAAGTACAAAAATCAGACTATTAGAGTCATATTATGATTATTATGGAGTAAGTGCTTCAAAACTTTAGTCTACGGGTTCGATTTTAAAAACTGTGCGTTTAACGCTCCCGGTTATGGTAAAAGACGGATAGTTTTAACAGTAATTTAGATTTTTCATATATTTAAATCTTGGACCAGAAGGTATTTTCTAAAGGATTTCTTTATAAATTTTAAGTCCTTAAATTGTGTAAATTGGCCTTTATAGTTAAAAATATTGTTTTTACGTTTGACCCGTTAAAACGCGGTTTTGACCGGGTTTGACCATTTAAAGCTCATTTGACCGAATTTTTAAATCCTTTAAGTCCTTTATTACTTATCTTACTGAAATCATATGATTTTTATAAATCTTAGTTTTGAACTCTATTTTTATGGATTTTTCTCAAAAACGATGCTCGGTTTGTACCCGTTTTTAGTTAAAATGTCATTTATTTGTGTCTTTGACCATTTAAATTATCCATTGACTCCAGAGTACTTTATTTATCATTTTTGAGCCTGGAATACTTTTCAAGAATGTTAAAATTTGTATTCTTACTATTTTTAAGTCATTTTACCATGTTTTCGGGTCCCGAAAGTGACTAAAAGAGGGTAAATCACAACATGTCCTTTATTCCAGAGATTAAACATCGCTAACACTTCTAATATTCACTAAAACCTACTGTAATTTCAGTCCCAACATGATGCCTAGTTGATCTATACATCCATATGCTTCAAATATGTAGAAAATGCCATAACCGACAATTACACTTGTGTAAACCATCTTAACTTGAGTTTAAATGTTACCAACACTTCGTTTAACTTCATAAACAGATTATTAAGGTGTCATTAAGTCGTTCATAAGTAGGTTATGGGTCTTGGTTAAAAGGATTTTTCAAACAAATGCTTAAAAGGTATTGTTACATGTAGAAAGGGGGTTTCAAGGTGAAATCCATGTATCAACCGTGGATTTGAGTATGTAGCCACTTGGAACTTTTAAAAACAAGTTCTTGGGAGTCCATTAAGTCATAAAAATGCAGGTCACAAGTTTGGTTTATAAGAGTTTAAGCTTTCACAAGTTAGATGATGTCAAACACTCAAAATGAGGGTTTTCATGGTGGAGATCGGTTTCCACCTCAAGAATGACTAACATAACATGAAGTTTACCTTCAACAACGTTGGGAACTCCTTAAGAACGAGATGATGGTGAGATGTTTCTGCTACAACAAGGAAATACACGGTTCTTAGATGATAAATGGAGAAAACAAGAGAAATGTCACAAAACCGACAACATGAGCTTACACTCGATGTAACTCACGGTTTAGAAGGTGTTGATGGCCGTGAATGGCTTGAAACTCCTTGGAGTTGAATGGAGAAACTCGAACTAAGGCTGGAAAGGTGGAACAACACGGTTGTGTGACCAAATCTTGCAAATAAGGCCACTCCTTTGCGGTTTTGCTCTTGGCCGAATGGATCTCGGTGTGGTCTTCGAATTTCCTTCACAAGACTAGAGAGAATTGTTTGGAGAGTGTTGTGAGATGTGTGTGAGTGTTGGATCAGCTGGCAAGTTCGAATAAAGGGAGAGAGGAGAGAGAGGGAGAGAGATGCATGAAAGATGAGTGGTTGTGTGGGGTGGTGGTGAAGAGGAGAGGAGAGTGGTGAGGGGAGCGGCCGTTCTTGGAGGGTAGTGGGGAAGGGTTTTTTATTTAATTTTAATTGAAATTTTTGTTGTGTAGTGTAATTTTGTAGTATTGGGTATTATGTATTATTTAGTGGAAGGTGGTTTGAGGTATCTAATGCATGCCCATGCATGCATGGCCGAAATTATGTAAGTGTGAGTGTGTATGCTCACATTTTAATTGCCTTCTCTTGAGTTTAATTTTGTAAGGGTGACTAGTTGACATTCCCGGAACACTAATTTTTAAAAAGGTAGAAACCTAAATTGGTTAAAAGTCAAAAATAAAAATCACATGAAATCATAATTTACATCAAATAGTAAGATTTGTTTCCAATTTCATAGTAGGGTTGGATAGTTTCAATTATTAGCACTCATAACATGGATAATGATGCAAGTGATCTAGGGTTAGGGTAACAACCTGGAGGTCGGTTGTCACATATACATCGCGTTTAATGTTTAATGATTGATTACATTCATTCCGCTATTCTGGTATGATTCCGGAACTTATTGATTGAATACGGATTTGTTTCTTTATACTTCTCACCATGTTTCCTTGCCTAGAAGGTCAATAAACTATTCAATTGATGCATGGTAGTCATTTTGATTGATATGTAGGAGTTTTGAGGTGAGAGTGTTTGAAGTTGGTTGTCACTCGTTCACGATGAGTTTTGAGAGGATTGGATTGATTTTAAGGGTCTTTCGTATGGGTTCGTGTTTGGTTTTGGTTTCCATTTAAACAATAGATACAATGTTACATTTGTGATTAATTGGTATGATTCCAATGATGATTGTAATCAGATTAGATTTGATTAATTCACGAGTGTGTTTAGAAGGCTTGAGAATCAAAACTCCATTGCTTTAGAGGTTGATAGGTTGATAATAAAAGCCAAAAACTATCCACGGGAGAACTAATGTTGTTTGATGTTTTTGTATAACTAATTTCTTCCCATGTAAACAGTTAAGCTTTCATGAATACCATGATGCACCAATTTTATAGTTGCAAAATTTTGATGAAAATATAGTTAAACAGTATTTACTTTGGTGGTTACCTTGATTTCACTTATGTTTCATTGTTCATACATCGCGTTTCATGTTTAATGATTGATTACTTTCATTCCGCTATTGTAGTTTCATTCCCGATATTTATTGAGTGAATACATGTAGTTTCTTTATACTTCTCAACATGTTTCCTTGACTAGAAGGTCAATAAACTATTCAGTTGATGCATGGTAGTCATTTTGATTGATTTGTAGGAGTTTTAAGGTGAGAGTGTTTGAAGTTGGTTGTGGGGTGTTCACGATGAGTTTTGAGAGGAGTGGATTGATTTTAAGGGTCTTTCGTATGGGTTCGTGTTTGGTTTTGGTTTCCATTTAAACAATAGATACTATGTTACATTTGTGATTTATTAGTGTGATTCCAATGATGATTGTAACCTGATTAGATTTGATTCATTCACCAGTGTGTTTAGAAGGCTTGAGAATCAAAACTCAATATCATTAGATATTGATAATAAAAGCCAAAAACTGTCCACGGGAGAACTATTGTTATTTGATGTTTTTGTATAACTAATTTCTTTCACACGTAAATAGTTAAGCTTTCATGAATACCATGATGCACCAATTTTATTATTGCACAATTTTGATGAAAATATAGTTAAACATTATTTACTTTGGCGGTTACCTTGATTTCACTTATGTTTCATCGTTCATACATCGCGTTTCATGTTTAATGATTGATTACATTCATTCCGCTGTTGTAGTTTGATTCCCGATACTTATTGAGTGAATACATATAGTTTCTTTATACTTCTCACCATGTTTCCTTGCCTAGATGGTCAATAAACTATTCAGTTGATGCATGGTAGTTCTTTTGATTGATTTGGAGGAGTTTTTAGGTGAGAGTGTTTGAAGTTGTTTGTGAAGTGTTCTCGATGAGTTTTGAGAGGAGTGGATTGATTTTAAGGGTCTTTCGTACGTGTTCGTGTTTGGTTTTGGTTTCCATTCAAACAATAGTTACTATGTTATATTTGTGATTGATTAGTGTGATTCCAATGATGATTTTTATAAGATTAGATTTGATTCATTCACGAGTGTATTTAGAAGGCTTGAGAATCAAAACACCATAGCATTAGAGATTGATAGTAAAAGCCAAAAACTATCCACATGAGAACTATTGTTGTTTTATGTTTTTGTATAACTAATTTCTTTCACATGTAAATAGTTAAGCTTTCATGAATACTATGATGCACGAGTTTTATAGTTGCACAATTTTTTATGAAAATACAATTAAACTTTATTTACTTTGGCGGTTACCTTGATTCACTTATGTTTCTTCGTTCATACATCGCGTTTAATGTTTAATGATTGATTACATTCATTCCCCATTCTTGTATGATTCCGGAACTTATTTAGTGAATACGGGTTTGTTTCTTTATTCTTCTCACAATGTTTCCTTGCCTAGAAGGTCAATAAACTATTCAGTTGATGCATGGTAGTCATTTTGATTGATTTGTAGGAGTTTTGAGTTGAGAGTGTTTGAAGTTGGTTTTGGAGTGTTCACGATGAGGTTTGAGAGGAGTGGATTGATTTTAAGGGTCTTTTGTATGGGTTTGTGTTTGGTTTTGGTTTCCATTTAAACAATAGATACTATGTTACATTTGTGATTTCTTAGAGTGATTCCAATGATGATTGTAACCTGATTAGATTTGATTCATTCACCAGTGTGTTTAGAAGGCTTGAGAATCAAAACTCATAGCATTAGATATTGATAATAAAAGCCAAATACTATCCACGGGAGAACTATTGTTGTTTGATGTTTTTGTATAACTAATTTCTTTCACATGTAATAGTTAAGCTTTCATAAATACCATGATGCACCAATTTATAGTTGCACAATTTTGATGAAAATATAGTTATCATTATTTACTTTGGCGGTTACCTTGATTTCACTTATGTTTCATCGTTCATACATCATCGCGTTTCATGTTTAATGATTGATTACATTCATTCCACTATTGTAGTTGGATTCCCGATACTTATTGAGTGAATACATGTAGTTTCTTTATACTTCTCACCATGTTTCCTTGCCTAGATGGTCAATAAACTATTCAGTTGATGCATGGTAGTTCTTTTGATTGATTTAGAGGAGTTTTTAGGTGAGAGTGTTTGAAGATGTTTGTGGAGTGTTCTCGATGAGTTTTGAGAGGAGTGGACTGATTTTAAGGGTCTTTCGTACGTGTTCGTGTTCGGTTTTGGTTTCCATTCAAACAATAGTTACTATGTTATATTTGTGATTGATTAGTGTGATTCCAATGATGATTTTTATAAGATTAGATTTGATTCATTCACGAGTGTATTTAGAAGGCTTGAGAATCAAAACACCATAGCATTAGAGATTGATAATAAAGCCAATAACTATCCACATGAGAACTATTGTTGTTTTATATTTTTTGTATACTATTTTCTTTCACATGTAAATAGTTAAGCTTTCATGAATACCATGATGCATGAGTTTTATAGTTGCACATTTTTATGAAAATACAATTAAACTTTATTTACTTTGGCGGTTACCTTGATTCACTTATGTTTCTTCGTTCATACATCGCGTTTAATGTTTAATGATTGATTACATTCATTCCGCTATTCTGTATGATTCCGGAACTTATTTAGTGAATACGGGTTTGTTTCTTTATTCTTCTCACCATGTTTCCTTGCCTAGAAGGTCAATAAACTATTCAGTTGATGCATGGTAGTCATTTTGATTGATTTGTAGGAGTTTTGAGGTGAGAGTGTTTGAAGTTTGTTGTGGAGTGTTCACGATGAGTTTTGAGAGGAGTGGATTGATTTTAAGGGTCTTTCGTATGGGTTTTGTTTGGTTTTGGTTTCCATTTAAACAATAGATACAATGTTACATTTGTGATTCTTAGAGTGATTCCAATGATGATTGTAACCTGATTAGATTTGATTCATTCACGAGTGTGTTTAGAAGGCTTGAGAATCAAAACTCAATAGCATTAGATATTGATAATAAAAGCCAATACTATCCACGGGAGAACTATTGTTGTTTGATGTTTTTGTATAACTAATTTCTTTCACATGTAAATAGTTAAGCTTTCATGAATACCATGATGCACCAATTTTATAGTTGCACAATTTTGATGAAAATATAGTTAAATCATTATTTACTTTGGCGGTTACCTTGATTTCACTTATGTTCATCGTTCATACATCGCGTTTCATGTTTAATGATTGATTACATTCATTCCACTATTGTAGTTTGATTCACGATACTTATTGAGTGAATACATGTAGTTTCTTTATACTTCTCACCATGTTTCCTTGCCTAGATGGTCAATAAACTATTCAGTTGATGCATGGTAGTTCTTTTGATTGATTTGGAGGAGTTTTTTAGGTGAGAGTGTTTGAAGTTGTTTGTGGAGTGTTCTCGATGAGTTTTGAGAGGAGTGGATTGATTTTAAGGGTCTTTCGTACGTGTTCGTGTTCGGTTTTGGTTTCCATTCAAACAATAGTTACTATGTTATATTTGTGATTGATTAGTGTGATTCCAATGATGATTTTTATAAGATTAGATTTGATTCATTCACGAGTGTATTTAGAAGGCTTGAGAATCAAAACACCATAGCATTAGAGATTGATAGTAAAAGCCAAAAACTATCCACATGAGAACTATTGTTGTTTTATGTTTTTGTATAACTAATTTCTTTCACATGTAAATAGTTAAGCTTTCATAATACTTGATGCACGAGTTTTATAGTTGCACCTTTTTTATGAAAATACAATTAAACTTTATTTACTTTGGCGGTTACCTTGATTCACTTATGTTTCTTCGTTCATACATCGCGTTTAATGTTTAATGATTGATTACATTCATTCCCCATTCTTGTATGATTCCGGAACTTATTTAGTGAATACGGGTTTGTTTCTTTATTCTTCTCACAATGTTTCCTTGCCTAGAAGGTCAATAAACTATTCAGTTGATGCATGGTAGTCATTTTGATTGATTTGTAGGAGTTTTGAGGTGAGAGTGTTTGAAGTTGGTTGTGGAGTGTTCACGATGAGTTTTGAGAGGAGTGGATTGATTTTAAGGGTCTTTTGAATGGGTTTGTGTTTGGTTTTGGTTTCCATTTAAACAATAGATACTATGTTACATTTGTGATTTCTTAGAGTGATTCCAATGATGATTGTAACCTGATTAGATTTGATTCATTCACCAGTGTGTTTAGAAGGCTTGAGAATCAAAACTCAATAGCATTAGATATTGATAATAAAAGCCAAATACTATCCACGGGAGAACTATTGTTGTTTGATGTTTTTGTATAACTAATTTCTTTCACATGTAAATAGTTAAGCTTTCATAAATACCATGATGCACCAATTTTATAGTTGCATCAATTTTGATTAAAATATAGTTAATCATTATTTACTTTGGCGGTTACCTTGATTTCACTTATGTTTCATCGTTCATACATCGTGTTTCATGTTTAATGATTGATTACATTCATTCCACTATTGTAGTTGGATTCCCGATACTTATTGAGTGAATACATGTAGTTTCTTTATACTTCTCACCATGTTTCCTTGCCTAGATGGTCAATAAACTATTCAGTTGATGCATGGTAGTTCTTTTGATTGATTTGGAGGAGTTTTTAGGTGAGAGTGTTTGAAGTTGTTTGTGGAGTGTTCTCGATGAGTTTTGAGAGGAGTGGACTGATTTTAAGGGTCTTTCGTACGTGTTCGTGTTCGGTTTTGGTTTCCATTCAAACAATAGTTACTATGTTATATTTGTGATTGATTAGTGTGATTCCAATGATGATTTTTATAAGATTAGATTTGATTCATTCACGAGTGTATTTAGAAGGCTTGAGAATCAAAACACCATAGCATTAGAGATTGATAGTAAAAGCCAATAACTATCCACATGAGAACTATTGTTGTTTTATATTTTTGTATAACTATTTTCTTTCACATGTAAATAGTTAAGCTTTCATGAATACCATGATGCATGAGTTTTATAGTTGCACAATTTTTATGAAAATACAATTAAACTTTATTTACTTTGGCGGTTACCTTGATTCACTTATGTTTCTTCGTTCATACATCGCGTTTAATGTTTAATGATTGATTACATTCATTCCGCTATTCTGGTATGATTCCGGAACTTATTTAGTGAATACGGGTTTGTTTCTTTATTCTTCTCACCATGTTTCCTTGCCTAGAAGGTCAATAAACTATTCAGTTGATGCATGGTAGTCATTTTGATTGATTTGTAGGAGTTTTGAGGTGAGAGTGTTTGAAGTTTGTTGTGGAGTGTTCACGATGAGTTTTGAGAGGAGTGGATTGATTTTAAGGGTCTTTCGTATGGGTTTGTGTTTGGTTTTGGTTTCCATTTAAACAATAGATACTATGTTACATTTGTGATTTCTTAGAGTGATTCCAATGATGATTGTAACCTGATTAGATTTGATTCATTCACCAGTGTGTTTAGAAGGCTTGAGAATCAAAACTCAATAGCATTAGATATTGATAATAAAAGCCAAATACTATCCACGGGAGAACTATTGTTGTTTGATGTTTTTGTATAACTAATTTCTTTCACATGTAAATAGTTAAGCTTTCATGAATACCATGATGCACCAATTTTATAGTTGCACAATTTTGATGAAAATATAGTTAATCATTATTTACTTTGGCGGTTACCTTGATTTCACTTATGTTTCATCGTTCATACATCGCGTTTCATGTTTAATGATTGATTACATTCATTCCACTATTGTAGTTTGATTCACGATACTTATTGAGTGAATACATGTAGTTTCTTTATACTTCTCACCATGTTTCCTTGCCTAGATGGTCAATAAACTATTCAGTTGATGCATGGTAGTTCTTTTGATTGATTTGGAGGAGTTTTTAGGTGAGAGTGTTTGAAGTTGTTTGTGGAGTGTTCTCGATGAGTTTTGAGAGGAGTGGATTGATTTTAAGGGTCTTTCGTACGTGTTCGTGTTCGGTTTTGGTTTCCATTCAAACAATAGTTACTATGTTATATTTGTGATTGATTAGTGTGATTCCAATGATGATTTTTATAAGATTAGATTTGATTCATTCACGAGTGTATTTAGAAGGCTTGAGAATCAAAACACCATAGCATTAGAGATTGATAGTAAAAGCCAATAACTATCCACATGAGAACTATTGTTGTTTTATATTTTTGTATAACTAATTTCTTTCACATGTAAATAGTTAAGCTTTCATGAATACCATGATGCACGAGTTTTATAGTTGCACAATTTTGATGAAAATACAATTAAACTTTATTTACTTTGGCGGTTACCTTGATTCACTTATGTTTCTTCGTTCATACATCGCGTTTAATGTTTAATGATTGATTACATTCATTCCGCTATTCTGGTATGATTCCGGAACTCATTTAGTGAATACGGGTTTGTTTCTTTATTCTTCTCACCATGTTTCCTTGCCTAGAAGGTCAATAAACTATTCAGTTGATGCATGGTAGTCATTTTGATTGATTTGTAGGAGTTTTAAGGTGAGAGTGTTTGAAGTTGGTTGTGGAGTGTTCACGATGAGTTTTGAGAGGAGTGGATTGATTTTAAGGGTCTTTCGTATGGGTTTGTGTTTGGTTTTGGTTTCCATTTAAACAATAGATACTATGTTACATTTGTGATTTCTTAGAGTGATTCCAATGATGATTGTAACCTGATTAGATTTGATTCATTCACCAGTGTGTTTAGAAGGCTTGAGAATCAAAACTCAATAGCATTAGATATTGATAATAAAAGCCAAATACTATCCACGGGAGAACTATTGTTGTTTGATGTTTTTGTATAACTAATTTCTTTCACATGTAAATAGTTAAGCTTTCATGAATACCATGATGCACCAATTTTATAGTTGCACAATTTTGATGAAAATATAGTTAATCATTATTTACTTTGGCGGTTACCTTGATTTCACTTATGTTTCATCGTTCATACATCGCGTTTCATGTTTAATGATTGATTACATTCATTCCACTATTGTAGTTTGATTCACGATACTTATTGAGTGAATACATGTAGTTTCTTTATACTTCTCACCATGTTTCCTTGCCTAGATGGTCAATAAACTATTCAGTTGATGCATGGTAGTTCTTCTGATTGATTTGGAGGAGTTTTTAGGTGAGAGTGTTTGAAGTTGTTTGTGGAGTGTTCTCGATGAGTTTTGAGAGGAGTGGATTGATTTTAAGGGTCTTTCGTACGTGTTCGTGTTCGGTTTTGGTTTCCATTCAAACAATAGTTACTATGTTATATTTGTGATTGATTAGTGTGATTCCAATGATGATTTTTATAAGATTAGATTTGATTCATTCACGAGTGTATTTAGAAGGCTTGAGAATCAAAACACCATAGCATTAGAGATTGATAGTAAAAGCCAATAACTATCCACATGAGAACTATTGTTGTTTTATATTTTTGTATAACTAATTTCTTTCACATGTAAATAGTTAAGCTTTCATGAATACCATGATGCATGAGTTTTATAGTTGCACAATTTTTATGAAAATACAATTAAACTTTATTTACTTTGGCGGTTACCTTGATTCACTTATGTTTCTTCGTTCATACATCGCGTTTAATGTTTAATGATTGATTACATTCATTCCGCTATTCTGGTATGATTCCGGAACTCATTTAGTGAATACGGGTTTGTTTCTTTATTCTTCTCACCATGTTTCCTTGCCTAGAAGGTCAATAAACTATTCAGTTGATGCATGGTAGTCATTTTGATTGATTTGTAGGAGTTTTAAGGTGAGAGTGTTTGAAGTTGGTTGTGGAGTGTTCACGATGAGTTTTGAGAGGAGTGGATTGATTTTAAGGGTCTTTCGTATGGGTTTGTGTTTGGTTTTGGTTTCCATTTAAACAATAGATACTATGTTACATTTGTGATTTCTTAGAGTGATTCCAATGATGATTGTAACCTGATTAGATTTGATTCATTCACCAGTGTGTTTAGAAGGCTTGAGAATCAAAACTCAATAGCATGAGATATTGATAATAAAAGCCAAATACTATCCACGGGAGAACTATTGTTGTTTGATGTTTTTGTATAACTAATTTCTTTCACATGTAAATAGTTAAACTTTCATGAATACCATGATGCACCAATTTTATAGTTGCACAATTTTGATGAAAATATAGTTAATCATTATTTACTTTGGCGGTTACCTTGATTTCACTTATGTTTCATCGTTCATACATCGCGTTTCATGTTTAATGATTGATTACATTCATTCCACTATTGTAGTTTGATTCCCGATACTTATTGAGTGAATACATGTAGTTTCTTTATACTTCTCACCGTGTTTCCTTGCCTAGATGGTCAATAAACTATTCAGTTGATGCATGGTAGTTCTTTTGATTGATTTGGAGGAGTTTTTAGGTGAGAGTGTTTGAAGTTGTTTGTGGAGTGTTCTCGATGAGTTTTGAGAGGAGTGGATTGATTTTAAGGGTCTTTCGTACGTGTTCGTGTTCGGTTTTGGTTTCCATTCAAACAATAGTTACTATGATATATTTGTGATTGATTAGTGTGATTCCAACGATGATTTTTATAAGATTAGATTTGATTCATTCACGAGTGTATTTAGAAGGCTTGAGAATCAAAACACCATAACATTAGAGATTGATAGTAAAAGCCAATAACTATCCACATGAGAACTATTGTTGTTTTATATTTTTGTATAACTAATTTCTTTCACATGTAAATAGTTAAGCTTTCATGAATACCATGATGCATGAGTTTTATAGTTGCACAATTTTTATGAAAATACAATTAAACTTTATTTACTTTGGCGGTTACCTTGATTCACTTATGTTTCTTCGTTCATACATCGCGTTTAATGTTTAATGATTGATTACATTCATTCCGCTATTCTGGTATGATTCCGGAACTTATTTAGTGAATACGGGTTTGTTTCTTTATTCTTCTCACCATGTTTCCTTGCCTAGAAGGTCAATAAACTATTCAGTTGATGCATGGTAGTCATTTTGATTGATTTGTACGAGTTTTGAGGTGAGAGTGTTTGAAGTTGGTTGTGGAGTGTTCACGATGAGTTTTGAGAGGAGTGGATTGATTTTAAGGGTCTTTCGTATGGGTTTGTGTTTGGTTTTGGTTTCCATTTAAACAATAGATACTATGTTACATTTGTGATTAATTGGTATGATTCCAATGATGATTGTAATCAACTTAGATTTGATTAATTCACGATTGTGTTTAGAAGGCTTGAGAATCAAATCTCCATTGCATTAGAGGTTGATAGGTTGATAATAAAAGCCAAAAACTATCCATGGGAGAACTAATGTTGTTTGATGTTCTTGTATAACTAATTTCTTTCCCATGTAAATAGTTAAGCTTTCATGAATACCATGATGCACCAATTTTATAGTTGCAAAATTTTGATGAAAATATAGTTAAACAGTATTTACTTTGGTGGTTACCTTGATTTTACTTATGTTTCATCGTTCATACATCGCGTTTCATGTTTAATGATTGATTACATTCATTCCGCTATTGTAGTTTGATTCCCGATATTTATTGAGTGAATACATGTAGTTTCTTTATACTTCTCACCATGTTTCCTTGCCTAGAAGGTCAATAAACTATTCAGTTGATAATTGGTAGTCATTTTGATTGAGTTGTAGGAGTTTTGAGGTGAGAGTGATTGAAGTTGGTTGTGGAGTGTTCACGATGAGTTTTGAGAGGAGTGGATTGATTTTAAGGGTCTTTCGTATGGGTTCATGTTTTGTTTTGGTTTCCATTTAAACAATAGATACAATGTTACATTTGTGATTAATTAGTGTGATTCCAATGATGATTGCAATCTGATTAGATTTGATTAATTCATGAGTGTGTTTAAAAGGCTTGAGAATCAAAACTCAATAGCATTAGATATTGATAATTAAAGCCAAATACTATCCACGGGAGAACTATTGTTGTTTTATGTTTTTGTATAACTAATTTCTTTCACATGTAAATAGTTAAGCTTTCATGAATACCATGATGCACCAATTTTATAGTTGCACAATATTGATGAAAATATAGTTAAACATTATTTACTTTGGCGGTTACCTTGATTTCACTTATGTTTCATCGTTCATACATCGCGTTTCATGTTTAATGATTGATTACATTCATTCCACTATTGTAGTTTGATTCCCGATACTTATTGAGTGAATACATGTAGTTTCTTTATACTTCTCACCGTGTTTCCTTGCCTAGATGGTCAATAAACTATTCAGTTGATGCATGGTAGTTATTTTGATTGATTTGGAGGAGTTTTTAGGTGAGAGTGTTTGAAGTTGTTTGTGGAGTGTTCTCGATGAGTTTTGAGAGGAGTGGAATGATTTTATGGGTTTTTCGTATGTGTTCGTGTTCGATTTTTGGTTTCCATTCAAACAATAGTTACTATGTTATATTTGTGATTGATTAGTGTGATTCCAATGATGATTTTTATATGATTAGAGTTGATTCATTCACGAGTGTATTTAGAAGGCTTGAGAATCAAAACTCCATAGCATTAGAGATTGATAGTAAAAGCCAAAAACTATCCACATGAGAACTATTGTTGTTTTATGTTTTTGTATAACTAATTTCTTTCACATGTAAATAGTTAAGCTTTCATTAATACCATGATGCACGAGTTTTATAGTTGCACAATTTTTATGAAAATACAATTAAACTTTATTTACTTTGGCGGTTACCTTGATTCACTTATGTTTCTTCGTTCATACATCGCGTTAAATGTTTAATGATTGATTACATTCATTCCGCTATTCTGGTATGATTTCGGAACTTATTGAGTGAATACGGGTTTATTTCTTTATACTTCTCACCATGTTTCCTTTCCTAGAAGGTCAATAAACTATTCAGTTGATGCATGGTAGTCATTTTGATTGATTTGTAGGAGTTTTGAGGTGAGAGTGTTTGAAGTTGGTTGTGGAGTGTTCACGATGAGTTTTGAGAGGAGTGGATTGATTTTAAGGGTCTTTCGTATGGGTTTGTGTTTGGTTTTGGTTTCCATTTAAACAATAGATACTATGTTACATTTGTGATTTCTTAGAGTGATTCCAATGATGATTGTAACTTGATTAGATTTGATTCATTCACCAGTGTGTTTAGAAGGCTTGAGAATCAAAACTCAATAGCATTAGATACTGATAATAAAAGCCAAATACTATCCACGGGAGAACTATTGTTGTTTGATGATTTTGTTTAACTAATTTCTTTCACATGTAAATAGTTAAGCTTTCATGAATACCATGATGCACCAATTTTATAGTTGCACAATTTTGATGAAAATATAGTTAATCATTATTTACTTTGGTGGTTACCTTGATTTCACTTATGTTTCATCGTTCATACATCGCATTTCATGTTTAATGATTGATTACATTCATTCCACTATTGTAGTTTGATTCCCGATACTTATTGAGTGAATACATGTAGTTGCTTTATACTTCTCACCATGTTTCCTTGCCTAGATGGTCAATAAACTATTCAGTTGATGCATGGTAGTTCTTTTGATTGATTTGGAGGAGTTTTTAGGTGAGAGTGTTTGAAGTTGTTTGTGGAGTGTTCTCGATGAGTTTTGAGAGGAGTGGATTGATTTTAAGGGTCTTTCGTACGTGTTCGTGTTCGGTTTTGGTTTCCATTCAAACAATAGTTACTATGTTATATTTGTGATTGATTAGTGTGATTCCAATGATGATTTTTATAAGATTAGATTTGATTCATTCACGAGTGTATTTAGAAGGCTTGAGAATCAAAACATGTAACACCCGGAAATTTATTATTTTGAAGCCGGCGAAGAAAGAAAAGAAATAAAGTCCAAAGTCGAGGGACCAAACTCGCCAACGAAGAAAAGTTGGGAGATGTGGTGGTATGTGTAGGGAGAGGGGAGCCCACTCTCCCCACACACTCCAAAATTTCAGCTCACAAAGAGGAGAAGAGAGAAAAGATTAGAAAAAGGAGAAAAAGTGGTGTTTCGGGTGATTCGGGTGTCCAAATTCGTCGTGTAGCAAGCCAAATCGAAGCTCTTGTCTTTGTGCTCGATTGTGTGAGTTCTAGGACCCCACTTTTACTTGTTTTCAACAGATTTTGGGGCTGGAAGATGTTCAAAACCCGTTTTTGTGTGTGTATGTGTTTGACCCATTTGGGTGTGATGTGTATGATGCGTTTAGAGTATGATTTCGGGCTTGTGTGTGCTTGTATGGTGTTATGGTATGCATTCCTAAGGTCCAGGAGGGTTGATTTAGGCTTAGAATGGGTTTGGAGGAGCTTGGAGGCCGAAAATGGCAGATTGGGTTCGGGATGAACTCCATTCTGCATCAGCTAGGGCTAGGCGACCGAATGAAGGCCATACGGCCGAATGGGGGCGATTGAAGGTCATTCGCACGATTGGGATTCATTCGCACGATTGAGGGTTCAATCGCACGACTAAGGTTTCAGTCGCACGACTGGGAGTCCAGTCGCATGGGAATTGCACGACTGAGGGTTCAGTCGCATAGATGCTTAGTCGCATGAGTCCATTCGCATGAGGTTAGTCGCGTAGGTGCCCATTCGCAGTAATCCCATTCGCACAAGGTCCATACGCACGATTAGATGTTCATTCGCATAGATGACCATCCGCATGAGTCCAGTCGCATGATATTCAGTCGCATGGAGGCCATGCGACTGAAGGGTGTCCATACGCCCGAATAGGGCTGTTGCACTCGAAGGAATGTGTAGTTTGACTTCTGGCCTTCGGGGGAAGGTGCAGATGTAAGTTTTGATGTAAAGTAACCCGTAAGAGCAGGTAAGAAGACGGTTATGGCCTTAGAGAGCGTGTAGGGCATGGTGATGACGATGTTGCATGTTTATGCATGTTATGTATGTATGATGTTGCCCTGTATGATGATGATGAATGTGTATGATATGTTCCTTATTATGATGTATGATTACCTTTCCTATGGCTTTACGTATTATGACGAATGAAATGAATTATTATGTAACGTAAAGTGGAAAGAGATGGCACGTCTTGCATGCATCGGATACCGGGTCCTTCTTTGTGATTGACCATTAATGTGGAACCTCTACCGCTTACCCTTAGTACTGTGGCATACGTTTAGCTGTTCATTTATTGACTTCGGCCCAGTGGCTATGACTGATCGGTTATCACTAGTACTGCGGCATACGTTTAGCTGTTCATTTATTGACTTCGGCCCAGTGGCTAAGACTGATCGGTTAACCCTAGTACCGCGGCATACGTTTAGCTGTTCATTTATTGACTTCGGCCCGGTAGCTGAGACTAATTGGGGTGTAGCATATGGTATTGGTATGAATGATGTCCGATGCGCAAGTAAGTTAAAAGGAACGAATGAACGAACGATCGAATGAATGAATGAGGAAGATAATAATGATGTTATCTATGCGTACGTATGATGTGTGATCACGTTAAAGTAACGAATGGTTTTATATGAAAGTAAAGTATGTTTTATTATTAAAACTAGAACTCACTCAGCAACGCTGACTTTTATTGC